>CM060950.1:211480016-211665016 GCA_030765055.1 Mantis religiosa
AGGTGTGCTTAAAATTGAGAGCCCCATGTCAGTAGATTTATTGGCATGTATAAAACTCTTTGGGCTGTATTCATAGCTATCACTTTGGTCTAGATTATCTTCCAACTAACTTGGTCTGGACCAAAGGCAGTCTAACTTTTTGATATTCATAGGAATAAAAAGCCTCAGATCAAGTAAAGCCATGGACCAGAACAGAGCAAATGTTACACAACGTAGAAAGGTTCTTCTGCACATGCGCGAGTCCCATAGAGTGCTAAACAAACCCAGTGTACCTACAAGTTTATAGAGGCTGACACCGTAGCACAGTCGGTAGAGCACCTACCGACTGTGCTAGAGGTCTTGGGTTTGATTCCTGGCAGTGCGGGTGGGGATTTTTCTTCGATCAAGATAATTCATCTTCCCCAGAGTCTGGAAGTATGAATGTGTGTGTGTGTGTGTGTGTGGGTGGGTGGGTGGGTGGGTGTGGGGGTGTGTGTGTGGGGGTGTGTGTGGGTGGGTGTGTGTGGGGGTGTGTGTGGGTGCGTGCGCGTGCCTGCGCGTGTGCGTGTGCATGTGTGTGTTTAACAGACTAATATTATATGCTTGGTTTTCCATTGGTTACAAATTTTTGTTTATTTTGTGTGTGTGTGTGTGTGTGTGTGTTTGTGTGCGTGCGTGCGTGCGTGCAAGAGAGAGAGAGAGATATTTAATTACCAAATGTAATACCAACCCAAAGATTAACTGTACTATAAACAAATGAGCATAATGATTAACTGTTCCAGTGGTTAAAAAAAAAAGATACGTATTTCACGTCAACAAACAATTCTTACAAATGTTTACTCTTCTTCATGTTAATCCAATAAAAATTTGCAGAAATTGTTGCATTACTTTTCCTGCATTTACAAGGGGAATAACGCTTTGAAATCATATTCATTCCAAAAATAAGGAATATGGTAAATACTGATTCTTATTTGACATAAATTACTTGCTTTAACAAGAGTTTTCGGGCAGGTTAAGATTTTGTTTATATCTTAAGGTTAACCAATTATACGAAAGTCATTCAGAATAAAGAGGACTTAAGAGACTATTCTCAAAATACTTGACTCATAAATTTATTTGTCGTGCAAATATTTTAAACATGACATATTTTATCAAATTTGTTACAACCACTTCTGAGAGAATTAAAAGTAACAAAACAGTTTCCATTTAAATGGTAGTTTGGGATTGGGTGAATTTCTTTAAAATCTTTGTATATTATATTTGGAAGGTACCAAACTTAAATACTAAATTTAGTACCTATTGGATTTTGGGGGCAGGGTTGTAATTATCCTGTGCAGCCATACATATAACCTGACATCAGATTTTTGGGTGTAATACTTTCCCTACTTACTATATGCAGTAGAACAAGTAAAAAGCCACCAATATTCCCTGAGATGTTAAAGGCACCATATGCATGGTGGGGGGGAAAACATTGCTTTGTGTTAACATATCACTATAACAATGGAAACAATAGACCTAGATATTGTTAGGAGCAGCTCGGAAATGTGGATGGATTCCTTCAGCTCAGATCATCCTATTCTATCATCTTGCATGTCTGGTGACTGACCATGTTATAAGCATTAGATGGTAGTATTGTATCACGCTTAGTGATAAATATATGTTTCAAGGGATGTTAAGATTCTTTTCAACATATGTTGTATACCCAGTTATCATTAAGGCAGTGGATGCAATGCCGACAAATGTGCTTAGTTTCTATGACATTTAACAGTTGAAAAGGTTTGATATGTGATAATATTCTTGTAATAAACAAAATTCAAGAACTTCTGAATTGTGAATCATTGAAATTAAACACTCTAGAAATTGAGAGCGTAAGCTTTCACGGCCGGAGTCCATAATACAATTGGTTGTTTCCGGGCTGTTTTGCCGTGGTCTGTTGGAGTAACAATCAAACGTTTCGTCCACAACTACGGCAGACATCAGTGGCGCGGTCGAAGCTTTCTTGCAGAGAGTTTGGCTGCGTCTGACGTTTGGTTGTTACTACAACAGACCACGGCAAAACAGCCCGGAAACAACCAACTCTAGAAATTATTACAAATGGAGACAAAGTTAGAGATATTGGACACATTTTGACACTGTTACTGAAGGGGAGCAACCAGTGTTTCTTCTTGAGAAAAATTGTTCCAGTATTATGGATTCCAGCCTTTATATAACTTGATTCTGAACATGCCTTTTCATTATGAAAACATTTGGATAAATTTGCAAATAAGTTTAAAAATTAAGTGAGAACATATCATTATTTTAATATTAGCTGGTAACTTATATTCTTTTGGAATGACATTATGATCTAGATTAAACCTTAATTGTATTTCTAATTCCTTATTCACTCGAAATTGATTATATTCAAGCACCAAGAACAATAATCTTTTTTAGATTCTTTGGCACATCAAATGTAGAAAGTAAGGTACTCAACAATTTCTGGCTAATAACTTTCTCCATCACATCATTGTTAGTTTGACTTATGAATAATATATTGTAAACATATTAACAAATGAAGCCGCTATGCAGTTCCTATTTAAGTGGCATAATAAATATAAAGATGCTTGTGGTTACTTTTTATTATATGCTTTCTTGTTCCAGATTGAGTACAAACAAATAAAGAAGTCTACTCAGTTCTCAGTTATGGAAATTTCAGCCAGAAAAAACACTTGGTCACATCAGCGAAGAAGGAAAAGGAAAGAAAAGCTGCTAGCAGGAGATAGTTCTAGTAAAGCAGATGCACCTTCAGAAGTTTCTGGTATTACTGTAGAAGAGGAAGAATCACTTGGGAACAAAAAGGCTAAACTAGATTCATCAGAGGAATCTGAAACAGTAGGAGATGCACCTTCAGAAATTGCTGGTATTAAAGATAGTTCTAGTAATGCAGATGCATCTTCAGAAGTTGTGGGTATTAAAGATAGTTGTAGTAAAGCAGATGCACCTTCAGAAGTTGCTGGTATTAAAGATAGTTCTAGTAAATCAGATGCACCTTCAGAAGTTGCTGGTATTAAAGATAGTTCTAGTAAAGCAGATGCACCTTCAGAAGTTGCTGGTATTAAGAGAACTGTAGAAGAGAAAGAATCGGTTGGGAACAAAAAGACTAAACTAGATTCTTCAGAGGAATCTGGAACATCAAAAGACACTGAAACCACTGGAGAAGGAAACCAACAAACCAGTTATTTGATGAAAGCATTAGTTACAGTGAAAAGAATTGCAGTTGAAGTGGTAATTAGCATATCACCATTAGTAGGAGATGATAATAGAGAGGCTGCACATCAGATATTGCAGTACATTAAAAACAATTTGAAATTGCCATGCTAAATGGTAAGAACATTGTAGAAAAGAACTCAGGTCAGTTGGGGACTTAAATTTCATACTGGTAAATTGTTATAATAACTCTATGTGTAAGCGCAACTGCATGGAAGGTTCAGATTCCAGTTCTATATTCAATTTCTAGTTCTATGTTCAAATTCTAGTTCTATGTTCAAATTCCAGTCACGACATTAAATCTTTCAACTGACTAATTAAAAACAATCAGAACCTATTAACTTACAGTAAATGCTTGATTTAACAGAGTAATAAGGACAAAAGGGTGTCTGTAAAATTGGAAGTCTGTTTAAAATGTGAATAATGTAATGAACATTTAAAATAAGATACTGCACTTGGCATTGTGTTATCTGATGTAAATGTAAAATATTTAATGTGCATATCATACTAGTAATTAAACCTATTTACATGAGCTTATTTGAAGGCTGAAAGAAAGTATCAAGCCTTAGTTGTGTTCTTGCTATTTAGTCACAGCTAAATATCACTCTTTACTAACATTTTCCAGACTTCAGCAAGATTTCATGAAGGTCAGCCATTTTAAACTTTTTGAAATTAATTTCACCTTCTATTCCATTTAACAGCTGTTTCCAATCATTAATGTGGTTTTTGTTTCATTCCAAGCAGCTGCAAAATTAAAAATGATGAACTTTGTTATACATGTGTGAAGATTTTGCACTGTCCTGAATCATATCATTTTCAGCATCATTTTTATCCTTCAAGATAATGATAACCTTTTTAAAGAACTTCTTGTACAATCTCTTGCAGACCACAATTACTTCCTGGTCTGTTGGTTGTTTTAGGGAAGTTGTATTTGGAGCGAGGAGAACACATTTTATTCTTCCATCCCTACTAACTCCTGTGCATTGGGATGAGCAGGCACATTATCAAGAATTAAAACAGCTTTCACATTTTTGGGTGGGATTTTCAGAACCTTTTCTTAATAACGTTTCACTTCCAATGTGTGGTGATTAATGAATTAATCAGAAGAAATGATGCATGTAAACCAAGCACTCCTGAAGTTCAAATAAATAACGGTAATTGATGCATGATGTTCTTTAAGGTGACAGGTTTCGTACTTTTCTGACAACCATGGCTAACAGGTGATGTGTGCTATTACGTAATATCACAGATATTACAAAATATCACAGAAACACACTCCTTATATAGTCTTCACTCTGTTCTGCTGAATTCATGTTTGTGCACGAAACCAGTTTTGTCTGCATTTGAAATCAGATTCAGTCAGTTCATTGTTCTAAGAGTGAAATGCTGCTCCTTTTGGAATGAAAACCATGACCTTGACCCAAATCCAAAATTATTAAAAGGGGTGTTAAAGACAAACAAACAGACAAAAGACTTCATTCTTCAGTTGGATGGCATCCCGATACATTACCAAATCAGCTAGAGTCCATCTCAATAGGATAGTGGGACAGCAGTGGATAGGCCATGCAGGTGTGAAGGATCAGCATCTCTTTAGTTGGCCACTTCATTCTCCCAATTTGAACCCATATGATTTCTTCAGGTGGAATTTTGTAAAGGATTATGTTTATGTACCACCGCTTCCAAAGACCCTGGATGACTTGCATGACTGCATTACAGCAGGCATTGGTGGAATTGATCATGACATGCTACAGAGGGTGGGACAACAGATTGATTGTCCGCTTGAAGTGCATCTTGTTATGCTGGATATGCACAAGAACCTTGTGATGTGTCTGAAGAAAACTTTTGAGAGTTTACCTTTCAAATCATATGTCTCATGTGATAATATGCATATTAGATTTGACAGAATAAACTACTGAAATCAAACTCATCTTTGTGATTTGTCTTGTATTCTTGGTTATTATTTTTCTATGTTTATATACAGTTTTTATTGACACTTACTTTGACCGTATACATCTTAAAGGTTTGGTTATTTTAATGCCTTTTTCTCACTTTTGAACATATACATATTGAAGTACATAAATATAATAAATAATGAAACATGGTAATCTTAGTTATGGAACTTTCATAGTTCCACCACCAGAGAGCAGACAACAACAGATGCCAGTTGGAAAGAGATTGAAAATAGAGGCAAATGCCTTTGTAACTAGTCTCTCATTAATATAAATAAGTAAGTGACGAGTATCAATAAATCAACTACAAATAGTTTTTGAGATTTATTTTGACGTCACTGTTACTAAATTCCTCCAAACACATATAAAAGTTGCTTATTTTATTTAGGGGAACCAGAATATAACAAAAGGTATTATGGTTTCATTTAAAATTCTGAGATTGACCCCCCCCCCCTATGGCTCACAAGGGACCCCTTAGAAATATTTTCTATATAAAAATTTGGAAGGCCTTCTGTTCCAGTAAGATCTGGAATTCTTGGCATTTGATTTTTCTTCTATTCATTTAAGAGATACTCAACTGTAACACTTTATATGGGCCACCCATGTATATGCTATATGTCTGCTGATTTGGAGCACACCAAGAAATAAGCTACATATGTATATGATATTCTCTAACTGTGCCAATCCAAATATAAAAGGTACTTGGACAAAGTCCTCTAAATGTTACAGAACTTCATCGTATTTTTCTCCACTTTTCTTTTTTCAAAAAGCAGGGTGTAATATAATTGAAAGCCAACAGGTATTCAGAGCAGTGGCTGGTGGTGAATTGAAATAACGGATGCAACTGATTTAAGTTATGTTTAGAAGAAATGTGTTGCTTCATTCACACATTTCTGTCATTTTATATAACTGCCATTTACATGCAATGGTTCTGAAATGGAATCAGATTCTCTGCTTATATTTTCCGTCACTTTTCATACTGCATTTATGTGCAGTGGTACTCATTAAAATGATTTGGAAGCAAGCTGATTATTTTAAAAGGTTATTCCTTTTAGGGACCCTTTGAAGCAGATTGACAGGGAAGGCTTTTTAATATTAATTTTTATAAATAAGCCAATTTGCACTAGAATGATATTGCACTTAATGTTCAGTTTATAGAATTTTATTTAATAGTGGTGTTGTGAAGTATTTTTAAGATCTCTCAAAATTTCTTTTATTGTACTGAAAGTCTTAGTAAAATTATTCTATATTCTGGAAGCAAGCTTATTCCTTTAAGGGACTCTTGGAAGCCTATTGACAGGGAAGTCTCTTTATAATATTAATTCTTATAAATAAGCCTAATTGCACTAGAATGATATGTCATTTATAATGTTCAGATTATTAAATATTCTCTAGTGACAGTGTGAAGTATTTATAAGAACTATGAATCTTTTTTGCTTACTCTGAAAGTATTAGTAAAACTATTATATTTTAAATCTATCTGCTTGCTTCTAGAATATTTTTGATAAACTGTAACTGTGTATCTATTAAAACGTCAGAAAATATATTTAATTATCTCTCTTCTTTGAGAAAACTGTAGAATACTTTTAGAATATCTCTTGTTTTGTAGTTATAAAAAATAAAATGGATATGCCAATAAAATCTACCTATCCCAGTAATGCGTTTTATTTTTGCTTTTCTTTCCTCCTTAATGAGCTTTAACCCAGTGAAGGAGTTGTAAATCATAAGTTTAGGTATTTTTGAAACAATTTGAGAAAGAAAATATAGAAACAATTCTTCTGTGCCTAACTAGCATGCTTCTGTAATGTTTATGATTAATAAGTTTGGAAGAAACCTTAGCCAAAGACGACGTTTGGATCAGAAAACCAGTCATAATGTGCTCATTATGAGCAAAATGTTTCAGACAGTGCCATCTGAAGCTCATATTTGGGAAGTCCCAGGTTCAGTTTTCATTGGACCAGTCATCTTGACTTTGGGTGGTGGAATTTTCCTTTCAGATCAGCAGGCAAATGTCATCAGGGTGGATTACACAATACTGCAAATTTTCTTTCATTTCTTTTAGTGTTGGAGCGCCTAGTTTTATGGCTGTTTTATAGTATATGCAATAAATGTGTTTAAAGAAGAGAACTGTTTCTTCCCTAGCACAGAAATTTTTGTCTGAATGGGGGACAGGCATGGTGTCCAGGGAAGTTCAGTTTGGAAATTTCAGGGATTCTGCTTCCATCAGATATGGCCACCCTTCATGTCCTCATCATTTCACGGTTTAGTAGATATTGATAAAATTATTTGTACAATAGTCAATTTTCACACTACAGGATGTCACTGTTCTTAAATTCCTCCAAACATGTATAATTTAATAGATGTCATAGGCATAGCATTGGCCACAGTGCTGGAAACCTCCTCTGCCCTAAACTCTTAATGTTGTTATTATTATTTACAACTTTGTATATCAAAGCATCCAGGTGTTATTTGTTTACTTGAAGAGCAACACCCAAAAGCAGCAATTATAATAGCTAACAAAGAACTCCTAGTTCCCAGAATTTCTCAACTATGTGAAGAACACATATAAAGGAGAAATACAAAGGAGGTAGTAATATTGTCTGCAATCAATATTATCAGTATAAAGACGACATAGATGTACATTTGGAGAAAACAAAAAGGGTACTAGATACGTATACTAATGAAAAGATAATTTTTACCATGGATGCCAATGCAAAATCAGCCTTATGGAGAAGCAAAAATCCAAATAATAGAAGAAAACAAGTGGAGGAATTATTATGTATTGTGGCTTTGTGGGTTCGGAGAATTAAAAAGCAAAGTTGCACAAACTCAAAATGTTCTTTATTTCCGCCAAATTACACTTGGTACACTTTACAAGTCCCACACACAATTACGTAGCACTCACAATTACGCAACACTCACAATTGCAATTCACCAGTTCGTCTGTCACAGGTCCACACCACACTCACTACTCGCCTTACCTTAAAACACTGAAACAGCTCAAGGACTCAAAAGCGACTAAAACTGACAGACTCGTCCAATGCATCGCTTATATAGACAAATCGCTGTATCTGGAAGTTTCCGACTATTAATGAAACATCACAGTCCTCCAAGGCGGCAGGAGAAGGGGGTCCAGAAGTTTCTCGTTATTTCTCTCCACACCCCGTCTCTACTCGACAAGTCATTGGCGCTATGCATTAGCATAGGCGTGGCCTAGCACCATTCATCTCCCTTACTCCCACAGCAAGAGCCATTCGGTCATACGAGTAGGCGTGGCCTCGATGCCATAAATCCCCCTCTATTGGCCGTCTCTTTCTGGAGCTGCTCGTATGCTCGACGATTGGGTAACACTGCTTCCTCCTAAGGGCTGGTCGTCCCGAACAGCACCATCGTAGCGGGCCAGACGATCCAGATGTACCACCAACATCTTTCCTCGGGTCACCCTCTGGATACCACGTCGTTAATCCTTTCACCACCCGGTACGGTCCTTGCCATAGCTGCTGAAGCTTCGGACAGCGTCCCTTGATCCGGGTAGGGCGGTACAGCCAGACCAGGTCACCTTGCTGGAACCCTTGGCTGTTGGCTTGCCTGTCGTATCGGGTCTTCATGCGTTCGCTCGCCTTCTGGATGTTCTGGCGAGCCATCTCTTGCATGTCGTGGAGGTGCTCCACCAGGTTCTCCACATACTCGGTTGCTGGCTCTTTCGCTTCCGGAAGGCTCCCAAAAGCCAGGTCACAAGGGAGGTGTAACTCTCGGCCGAACATTAAGCTGGCTGGCGTCATCCCCGTGGTATCGTGTGTTGACAAGCGGTAGACCAGCAAGAACAGTGGCACCTTGACGTCCCAGTCTCGCTGAAGCTGGCCACGACCTTCCTCAGGTGTTCCTCTGTATCTTTCGACCATGCCATCCGGTTGGGGTTGTAGAGGCGTTGTGCGGGTCTTGTTAACCCCAAGTCTTTCTAGTGCCTCCTTCATTAAGTTGGACTCAAAACTGGTACCCTGGTTGCTGTGGAGCTCTAACGGCACACCAAATCGGCAGAACGTTTGCCCCACTGGGAATGGTCTAGCTATGTGGAAGGCGATCCCTTCAAATGGCGCTCCGACGTACTGCTGCATGCGACCCCGGCTCCTAGTCTGAGGGGTCGCGACTCGTTGCGCACACGTGATAATGGCACCATCTCTCAGCGTCTGCTCGGAGCCTCAGCCAGTAGTAGGGCTGCCGTAGTTTGCCAATCCTTCGGTTCAGTCCCAGGTGTCCTCCTGAAGCACCGGCGTGCACTTCCTCCAAGACTTCCGGGACCTTACTCCGGGGAAGTACCAACTGTTCCCTCTGCATCATCCTATCGGGTGATTCCCATACCCGGAACAGCCCCCGTAGGGGAAGGGATCCGTCCCTTTCAGCTGCCAAAGTGCTGGCGCTGCGGACCCTTAGCACTCGTGGTACCTCTGATGTTACTAGAGGAACCTCGGGCCGAACAGCCGAGCCCCTCCTTCGGGAGTTGTTCGGATTGGGATGGACTCGAGCGGGCAGTGTGTTCCCGAAACCCGTGGGAATCGGGTACGTCTTCGGACGGGGTTGCGGGAAGCCATTAATTCTCCCGGGTACTAGCCTGCAAAGCTAGTAGGTGTGCTAGATCACCAGGCGGCCCCACCGAGATTTTTCGGTAGTCTTCACCTTGAGTGTTGACGCGCGTAAGTGGCGTATCCACTTCCATCCCGTCTTGAGTCCATAGGACCAGATGGGGGGGCCTTGTTAGTCTCTAGGTCTTGTCCCATGGAAAGCCCCACGGAGGACGCCGAGCGCCCTTTGGGACAGCTCGGATAACTCCCTGGTCGAAGGAGGCCCGGGTCCAGTTCCTACGGGTTCAGGACTAATGGGAGTAGAACCTCTGGGCTAAACCCGGAACAGCACGCCCTCTAATCTTCGGCGAATCCCATTGGGCCCAGTACGACTTGTATGTGGCACTCCTTGGTGCGATGTCCTCCAAGGTCCGTCTTGTCCCTGCCTCCAATTCTCTCAAGAGTGGCCCCAAGTCTGCGTCCGCCAGCTGCTCCCTCCTCAGGCCTGCGCTATCCCAGCCATCCGCAGGCACTGCCGTGACCACTCTTGACAGCTGTGGCATGCTCCTTCTTTTCCACTCTTGTGCATTGTCCGCACTTTTCTGGACAGGGTCTCCGGGACATGGCGTCTGCGTTGCAATGGTGAAGTCGTACTCCTGTAGCCTCTGGACCCAACGGGCTGTCTGCCCTTCCAGCTTTCTAAAGCTCAATAACCAGATGAGAGTGGAGTGGTCGGTCCTCGGGTGGAATAGCTGACCGTACAGGTATTTGTGGAAGTGCTCCAAGGTCTTCACTCCCGCCAGTAGCTCTCGCCCGGTGACGCACTAGTTCTTCTCTGCCTTGGATAGCATCTTGCTGTAGTAGGCTATCACCCGCTCATGGCCGTCCTAGATTTGCGATAGGACGCCTCCAACGCTATGGTCGCTGGCGTCGCTGTCCACAATGAAAGCGCCGCCTGGTTGTGGAAAATCCCAGAATAGGAGCACTGCACAGTGTCTTCTTCAGGAGCTGGAAAGCGCCTTCATCGTTCTCCGTCCACACGGTCAGTGTTCCTCTCTCAGGCGGGTGAGTGGCTTGGCGATGTTGGAGAGCCCCTTTATGAAGCGTCTGTAATAACTGCACAGACCCAGGAAACTGCGTAACTTTCTTATCCTTTGGGCGAGGCCAATCTCACAGCCTGTGTCTTCTCCGGGTCTGTGGCAACTCCGGTTGCTGAGACTATGTGGCACAAATAGTTCACTTCCTTGCGGAAGAACTGGCACTTCTTCGCGTTCAGCTTCAAGTTGTTGCCTGCAATCTCTGTAGCACCTTACTCATATTCTAGGGATGGTCTTTAAAAGTCTTACAGACGATGATGAAGTCGTCCAGGTATAGCAGACAGGCGTCATAAGTCAGTGCTCTCATCACTGACTCCATGAGGTGTTGGAAGGTAGCTGGTGCGTTACAGAGGCTAAAGAGCATAACTGTGAACTGCCAAAGCCCTTGGTCTGTCGAGAATGCGGTTTTCTCCTTGTCTTGCGGGTCTAGAGCCAGCTGCCAGTAACCCGACTTCAGGTCCAGGGTCGAGAACCGCTGTGCACCAGCTAGCGTCAATCCGCGGTAAGGGGAAACAGTCCTTCCGGGTGACAGCGTTCAACTTCCTGTGGTCCACGCAGAAGCGCAGCTCGCCGTTCTTCTTTGTCACCAGCACTACAGGGAAACACCAAGGGCTGTCATACTCTTCAATCACTCCCCTGGATCTCATGTCCTCCAGCATGTCCCGTATCGCAGCTTGTTTCGCCAGCGGAACGCGTCTAGGGGGTTGCCGAATAGACCGGACGTCTCCGGTGTCGATGCGGTGAAGCTCTTTGTCGTGCGGCCGAAGTCACTGTTAACTTGGCTGAAGACACGCTGGTATCGTCTCAGCAGTTGCCGAAA
The DNA here is from genome assembly GCA_030765055.1 of Mantis religiosa. NCBI lineage: Eukaryota > Metazoa > Arthropoda > Insecta > Mantodea > Mantidae > Mantis > Mantis religiosa. The sequence continues at coordinate 211,491,664 of CM060950.1, forward strand.
CTTCTCCAGCTCTTCTGCGGTCAGGTGGTTGGCCGCCCTCTCCATTAAGCCGGGGCCCCCAGGTATTGCGTCGTCACTGGCTCCTGTGTCTTTTCTATTGCTGTTACGCTTACCACGGGCTCGCACGTTCTCAACTCCGTCCCGGCCTGGACGTCGTGATCGGTGTCCGTTGTATTTAGAAGTCTCACTGGCACCTCCTCTCGGCACGGCAACAATGCCCTGGCTACACATAGTCCGTGTACAGGCGTCTGGTCCAGCATCATGTTCCTTGTTCGCTTGCCTTCCAGTCGCGCCGACACCACCACTTCGCTCCTCGCGGGGACAACCACATCTTCCTTCAAGACGACCCTGCAGATTCCAAGGCGCTCTTCAGGTTGCCGGGGTATCACCTCTTCTCCGTTAAACCGCAGGACGTTCCTGCCGTAGTCGACCGTCACCTCGTGGCTTCTGAGGGCATCCAGTCCTAGTATCACCTCCTCAGCCACTTCCGCGATGAACACCCACAGACCACGGCATTCCGTCCCAAGGTCAGCTTCAGTAGAGCCTGATTCTCCACAGGCAAGGTGTTGCCCGTTGCCGTCATCAGCTGGTTTGGTCGACTTGGTTTCCTGGACGGCAAACCCTTGGCTATGTCATGTCTGATGACTGTCACGGCTGCCCCGGTGTCCAGCAGCACGCGGCACGGCTTCCCTCTCACCCAACCGTCCGCGATGAGGCTGTCATCCATCCGCCGGCTGACGGCGAGCAGTGTCACTCGAGGGGATGGTGATGATGGCGCCGAATTGCCCCTCGCCACGACGGCCCTTACTCGCTTCCCGGCTGCTCTCCCTGGTGTGGGCAGTCTCTCTCCAAGTGTCCTGGCTCTCCACACCCCCAACACTTGCCACTGGGTCTTCGCCGGCGTCCCTTGGCTGGCCTTCGGTCTCCCGTGTAGCGGATACTCCTGGTTCTTGATGTTGGGGTAGCCGTCACCTTGGCCGCCTCCATCCTCAATGCTGCCGTTAGCGTCTCATGAATAGTTGTGTAATCGCCGAGCATTAGACGCTGACGTATCTCGGTGTCTCGTACCCCGTCAACAAAGGCGTAGGTGGCCTCCCGGGATATGAACTCCGGCGGGAGGTCAACTAAGACCTTGCTAGCCAGCTGCTCAATTACTAGGGCAAACTCCTGCATCGTCTCCCCTGGCTGTTGCGACCTTGTCTTCAGCTGACTGCGGTAGGCTGCGGCTAGGCGGTGGTTCCCGAAACGGTTCTCCAGGGCCTCCCAGATACCCTTGGGAGCCGCCGCTGCCTAGACCGCATTTAGGACTTCTGCGGCCCGTCCCTGGAGGCTGGCTATTAGCTGTGCGGTCTCTTCCTCTGATGACCACTTTTTGTGTCTTGCTACCGTGTCGAATTGACGGCGGAAGACCTCGAACGTTGTCCAGCCGTCGTATTTGGGAGGTTTAACGCGCGCAGATGTTGTGTCGCGTCCCAGCGCGTCGACCTTCAAATCCTTCAACCTCCTGCCGACGACGTCCTCCACCATTGCGTTTAGGGACTTGACGCTGCTGTCCACCTTTTCTTCCAGCTCATTAACGCGGTTCGCCAGATCTTCGAGGCGCTCGCCTAACTCCGTGACGTCGTCTTACGCCGGCCAACTGTTTTTCAAATTTTTCGGCGAGGGCCCCGTTGGCAACCTTCATTTCCGATAATTCGGCCTCCATTTCCGTGGCCAGATCGTCGTTCGCTGCTGTCATGTCCGTGGTTAATTCTGTCATATTCACGGTCATCGTCGTGGCCAAGTTGTTATTTGCAGCTTCCGTCTTCGTTGTCAATGCAGCCTTCATTTGTTCCATCTCGGCGGTGAGGTTGTCCATTTTCTCTAGAATCTTCTCCAATGCTGCCTCCATGTCGTAATATCCCACTCACTGACACCAATTGTGATCTTTTGGTTTCGAAGAATTAGAAAGCCAAGTTGCACAAACTCAAAATGTTCTTTATTTCCGCCGAATTGCACTAGTTACACTTACAAGTCCCACACACAATTACGTACCACTCACAATTACGTAACACTCACAATTGCAATTCACCGGTTCGTCTGTCACATGTCCACACTACACTCACAACTCACCTTGCCTTAAAACACTGAAACAGCGCAAGGACTCAGAACCGACTAAAACTGACTGACTCGTCCAATGCTTCGGTTATATAGACAAATCGCTGTATCTGGAACGAAACATCACAGTCCTCCAAGGCGGCAAGAGAAGGGGGTCCAGTAGTTTCTCGTTATTTCTCTCCACACTCCGTCTCTACTCGGCAAGTCATTAGCGCTATGTATTAGCGTAGGCGTGGCCTATCACCGTTAATCTCCCTTACTCCAACAGCAAGAGCCATTCGGTCACACGAGTAGGCATGGCCTCGATACCATGTCCCCCTCTATTGGCTATCTCTTTCTGGAGCTGCTCGTATGCTCGACGATTGGGTAACAATATATACAACTTAATAGTTATAAATGAGGACAATAAAGTATAAGCCTTTAAAAACTGCGCTGGAGCAAAAGACATTATAGACTTAACTAAGGGAACTATATCAAAACACATTTTTAATTGGCGGGTTACAGAAAGTCAAACGATAAGCGATCATAATCTAATCATTTTCGATTATGAGGTAATACCGAAGTTGGATTATGAATGTGTAAGGAAAGAGATCAGATATAACTTTAAAAAGGCTGATTGTGTGGCATTTCGGGGTGTCGGGTGAGTATTGCCGCGCAGTTTAGCTCAATTATTTGTCTGGGGCTTGACTCCCAGGGTTGTCAGCATCGGTAACAAAATTTGAAGAATATCGATGTCCTCGGCTACTCTCGGAGTTGTCCTAATATTTATGAATATAGGATTTTTGGCAAGGATCTCTTGGTACAGGGCGTTCTGGGTGGATCAATTAGGGTACTTGGAAAGAAACACAGGTTAATTCTCTTATGATGATCGATTGTATTTCAATTACTCTCGAAATACATGCTAATTAGGCGAACTGTGAATGGTAGGTTTCACGTTTGCGTGGTAGCACTCCCGTGTATATAACACGAGTCGTCGGATTAGCACCCCGCTCTTAACTAGCTTTAATCTTTACCTTACTCGTCCGTTCCTTAAAGAACGCGATATCTGACTTCGTGCTTGTGCATGACGATCGAGCCCGACCCCCAGCTAGCGACTGATTTAATCAATGCGATTTCTGTCGGCGTGCGTTAGCACGACGAACTCGGTCGACTCCAAGCCACCGACTGACTTAATAAATGCGTGATTTCTTCCCGCGTGCGTTAGCACGACGAACTCGGTCGACTCATAGCCACCGACTGACTTTAGACATCTGTTTGTTCCCGGCTAGGCCATATGACATTTCGCTTCCTCCTTCAGCTCATTATTTTTAATTAGTTGGTCGGTAGAAAACATATGGAGTCCCAGTTACGAGAATCTCCCTTTAGACCACCTAAGATGTCTCCTTCCTGTCAACTATGTTTGAAAGGAAACGCCAGCTGTGACCCATCAAATTTATGGCTGCGGTTAGCTTTCTTAGGGGAGGAAAAATCCCTACCGTTCAGAGCTCGTAACAATGTTGACATTTCACACAAAATATTTCTTTCAGTAATCGTATATATATTCCATTAACATTCAATTAATGTTCCATACATTCCTTAACAGCCAATCAATCAACTCGAGGAAGAGAGTACCGTTTCAATTGGGATAAAGTGCGGGAGGAATTTGAAGTACCAAAGTTTTATAATAAAGTTTTATAAAGGTAAAGTTGTACCTAAAAATCAAATGATAACAAAGTAAATGGTCTATAAAATGATAAATTATAGAAATTGCAGAGAAAGATGTGGAAAGTCAGAAAAATTTACCAAAACTCGATAGTATAATTAGAAAGGGACAGGAATTTAAACATTTATATGGAAATAAAAGAAAAGCATAAAATGGATTTGAAAAATTCGAGGAAGAATTCAGGGGTTAATTATGTAGAGGATAAACTGACTGATACTGTATGGGGTATTCCGTATAAGATCATAATGGAGAAAATGCGAGGATGGAATTTATTTTCCCCCTGGAAAAGGAAGATGGAGGAAAAACGAAAACATGGAAAGAATCCATCTTTTATTAGAAAAGTTACTACCACGAGATAGAAAATGAGCAACAAGAACGCAAATATTAAAGACTCCTTTATGAACAAGAATACTTGGGAGAAAGACTAGTATATCCATGACATAACTGAAGTAAAATTGCCACTAGGTAAGGAAAGAAAAATAAATATCCAGGACCAGATGGCAGAGTATCAGATGTAATTCATAATCTGGCAGATAAATAATCACCAATATTAACCAAGCTATTAAATGAGTGCCTATTTTTAGGAAAAAATCCCCTATTTTTGGAAGGAAGCTGAAGCAGTTATTCTTCAGAAGGAAAAATAAGTACCTATCACAGGTAAAATCGTATACGCCAGTTTGCTTGCTTAATTCTCTTAGAAACGTACAGGAACGACATTTATATAAATGCATCCTGCAATATAGAACTATGACAGGTATTATTAATTGGTTTTAGAAAAAATCAATCCACTGAAGATGCAATAAATTATGCACTGAAAAGAATAAATTTAAGTGAACACAAATATTTGATATTAGTTTCATTTGATATTTAGGGAGCTTTCGATAATATATGATTGCCAGAACTTTTTAATACTCTGAGTTTGTGCGTTCGTAGAATTAAATGTCCAAGTTGCAAAAATTCCAAATGTCCTTTATTTCCGTAGAAATACATTTACAGTAACGGCACGGTCATCGTCGCGGCCAAGTTGCTATTTGCAGCTTCCGACTTCTTTGTAAATTCTATCTTCATTTCTTCCATCTTTTCGGTGATGTCGTTAGCCGCCTTTATTTCTTTCAGCTCTCCGGCGAGGTTGTCGTTAGCCGTCTTCATTTCTTCCAGGTTCTGTAAAATCTTTTGCAATGACGCGTCCATCTTGGTATGTCGCAATCCTGACACGAACTGTGGCTTTGTGGGTTCGTAGAATTAAAAGTCCAAGTTGCAGAAATTCCAAATGTTCTTTATTTCCGTAGAAATACACTTTCAGTAGCAGCATTACGTCTCATACACTATTACGATCTGCCAAGGTTGCCGTCTACGAACTAAAGCATTCACACAATTCAGTTCTGATGACACTCTCTCATTACGACTCTGTTTACCACTATTGTTTACCACAACTCTTGTTTCAATTCCTGTTTACAATTGTCTTTACAACTGTTTATGACTGGCGAGTCGCAGCTTATATTTACCATTACCGATATCACTAGATATTTCTGGAATATTCTGTAAAAAACAAGAAATCGAATTTTCTGTAAGACAATCAAGATGTCACTAGAATTTTCTAACTTTATCTGTTTTGGCATGCCTTTTATCTCCGCGCTGTCTTATCTGCTTATGCAAACTCTTTTATCTCCGTGATACACTATCCGTCCGTTATCTCTCTGCGCCGAACCTTTTATGCGCGTTGCCGCGACAATGCTATGAGAGATAAGGATTACCCAAGATGTCTATATAACAGCATAAAAAACTAATGTGTGGATAGAAGAGTTTATGTCCAAACCACTTCAGGGAAATAGAGAAATTAATAAAGGTTGCCCACAGGGTTCCGTTTTAGAGCCCTTATTTTGGGAAATAATAACAGAACTGATGTTAGAGGAAATTGGGAATATGGAAGAGGGATATGATGATATTGTTTACGCCAATGATTTAATGATTATGATAGAAGCAAAGAACGGATTGGAACTAGAACAGAGATCAAAGCGGACGATTGACACTGTTGAACAGTGGTGTATCAGAATCAAATTAAAGTTAGACCTAAACAAATTGGCATATGTGATGTTTAAGGGAGAAGACAAACGAGATCCCACTATTAAATTTATTTATTTAGTGCCAATTACATAGATTGCATCTACTGGAACTGACTCTAGTCACTTATTCAGTAGGTACCTAATTGCTACCAAATCTTCACAACATTTCTTTCTTATACCTCCTATGATCTAAAATTTACATTGTCGACTCTTACTCATAACATCTGTCAATTGACCATTTCCATTTGGATCTCACCTTCCATAGAAATTCTCCTGATTGTCTAATCTGACTCTGATCAAGAAACATTCTGTTTATGGTTACAATACTTTTATTTCTCAGCCACTTTTCCCTAATCAATTTTCTCCTCTATTCATCTGTAGCTCTACATTCCCATATAATATGCTCTCCATCCTCTTTGTCCCCACATATCGGACAGTGAACTTGCAGTACACTACCCCTTAGACCTCTCAGTTTCCAAACCTCTAATCTGTACCATGCTGTGGTTTCAGCTTATAACCAATTATTTATTTTATTTCCTAAGTTGAAGTATGTGACTTGCTTGGTTCAATCCCTTCACATGGTTTGTGAAAGAACGAATAACGAATACAACATCACAAATTAGTTTATGTCTTCCCTGAAGAAAATTGTGCTGAAAGCTCCGTATCGTGTTGTGGTCTGAAAGGAAACCACTGGCCTGCCCGTTCCAAATTTCATGTCATTACTCGCTGGGGATCTTGAATCGAGTGTCTGCTATGTTGTGCGAGAATTTTGAAAAAATTAAAGAGTTTGTGCTTTCTTTGGATCCAGCTAATGCAAGTGCAATTTTCAAGACACAGCAACTTCTTTTACCAGAGAAAATACATAATTTGCAGTCAGAACTATATTGTGTCCATGGTTACAAATACCTGAGTGCAGCTATTAAACTATTAGAAAAACATGGTTTGAAGAAGGAGAAACGGTGGGATATTTTTACTTCCATGAGGGAGCAGTTAGATGGCTTTGCCAAAGACAAACTTTAGTTTAGTCTTCAGAAGACACCGGACATTGAGGATTTCGCCAATCTGTAGAGTTGCCATTCCGAATGAATACAAGATTTGCCCCACTTGTTTCAGGGGATTTCGAAAAAAGCTTTAGCATTTACAAAGACATTCTGTCTCCTAATAGTAACAAACTTACTTTTAACAATGTAGAAATGCATAATTTCTTGACGTATAACAGCTTCATGTGTTTTCCTTTTTCTGATGAGTGATAATTTGATGTAGTCGTTTATAATGCAATAAATTAGAATATAGAAAAGAGAAATACCAATGTGTAAGGACTATGATACAATGAAGCACAAGACTAATATAATTTTGAGTCAAACTAATACTCAATGCTCCACTTATTACTAGTATGTACCTAGAATGCGTTTCGTTAGGATCTTCCTAACATCATCAGCTGTTGTCGACTAGCGGACGTCGGTTTGGTGAACTCATTGGAGGCGATAGGTGCGTCTCTGTCAGTATATTGATGAACTTAAAGTTTGGGTTTTCTTCAAAGATAGTGTCGAAATTAAAAAATTTTCTTTCACATGTCCTTATGAAGATTTTTTCCCACGTGGTTAATACAGATGGACCTTGGAAACTTTTCAATAAGTGGATTTCTCGTTCTATATTATGATTGTCCTTCCAAAAATGGTATGCTACCGGCGATTTATCTATTTTTTTGTTCCTGATGTTCCTTAAATGCTCTTTAAGCCAAATGTTCAAGTTCCTTTTCGTTTTTCCAATGTAAAAGTTGTCGCAGCCTTTGCAGTTTATCCGGTACACACCTGACTTTTTGTGTGTGGGTATCTCCTTTGTATTATGTGATTTCAAAAGGTGTTGTACACTAAATTTGTTCTGCGGGGCCAAAGCAATATTGTGCTCTTTGAAGACCTTTTAGAAAAGGTGTGTAGCTCTGGGATGATGTGTAAATTTTCCATATGAAGTTTCAGTACTGATCGGGGAAAGAGTAGTTACTTGTTTGCATCTTTGTTGTCTTTTGAATTTGTCAGTTTTCTTTTTGACCAACTCAGCACTGAATCCATTGTATTCTGCAATGTGCATTATATTATTGTACTCTTTGATATATTTCATCTTGTTTAAAGGTACATTAACAAGCCTGTAAGTTAAACTGTTGATAGCAGCAAGCTTGTGTTGTCTTGCATTTTAGGAACATCAGAAGCAACGAAATAGATGGATGGATGGATGGACGGGCGGATGGTCGGAGGGGCGGGCGGGCGGACGCACGGGCTCACGGGCGGACGGGCGGGTGGACGGACGGACGGATGGATGGATGAATGGATGGGTGGATGGATGGAAGGATGGATGGATGGACCGCAAAGAGTAACGGAGACAGAACACTGCATTCTGGGACTCCCGCGGCTATGGGTCTGATAGATGATAGCCGTCCTTCCACTCTCGCCCTGAACGTGCGGTCTCTGTGGAAACTGCTTTTTAGGGCGAGATAGGGAGGAGGTACGTTGGTCTCCCTGAGTTTGTACAGGAGGCCTTGGTGCCTCGCTGTGGAAAAGGCTTTCTCTACGTCTAGCAGCACCGCGACTGTCTTGAGGTTTTCCTGGAATCCCAGGGCCGTTCTGTCGGGCATTCGCAGTAGCTGCAGGATCGTGGAGTGTCCATGACGAAAACCAAACTGGTGATCAGGTAGGAGCTGCCTTTCCTCGAAAAGAGGGGTCAGGCGGGATGGGAGCAACCGCTCAAATAGTTTTGAGACGGTTGGGAGAAGACTTATGGATCGGTAGCTACACGGAAAGACCGGATCTTTGCCGGGCTTCAGGATGCACACCACTCTCGTCTCTTTCCAGCAAGCCGGAAAATGGTGGAGGTGGAGGCACGCATTGAAGATCCGCTTCAAATGGATGACGGCTCTCTTGGGAAGGTGCTGGAGCATAAAAACGCTAACGCTATCATGTCCAGGGGATTTATTGGGTTTCAATTTACGGAGTTCAGCAGTCACCGCTCTTGGGGTGACTATTGGGAGATGGATCGCCTCATGGCGCCGCTGTGGCTCATCATAGAGGTCTTCCACAGCAGCCTCCACGAGGTCAGTGAAGTCTTCTTCCTGGGGGTCCTCCCTCGGCTCGAATTGGCTTTCCTAATGATCCGCGAAAGCTGTGGCTTTATCTTGGGGCTCGAAAGCGAGTCTCCCGCGAGTGCCATGCAACGGATGCTGGTATAGGGTTTTGTCTCTCCTGGGATACTTGATGATCCGCCAGGGGTGCTTTTCCTGAAGGTCCACGTTTCTGAAGATGTTCTCCCAGGCCCCCTTACGGTGGGCACGGAGCAGCCCCCTTGCCAGGGATTTGAACCGCTGGTAAACTGCTCCTATCCTGGGATGGCGGAAATGCTGAGATAGCTTCCGGAGAGCAGCCTTGGCGTTTAGCAGCTGCTGGATCTCGTTTGGAATGGACAGAGGGTTAAGTGTGTTGGTTGGGATACGGTGAGTGTGTGCACTCAACGCTTGACGGACTTGTGGGAAAAAGTCATCGCCGCCGCCTCCAACGCCTCGACGTCGTCGATGCGTGGAGGCGGGTCGATGGTTTGGTTAAGTTTGAGGTTGGCTGCATCCCAGTCGACCTCAAGTTCTCAGTCTGAGTTTAACAGAGCTGGCATGGTGACGTCGTAATCGACCGTGAAAGGGTCATAGTTGGAGTCCAGTTCGTTCACCGCCGAGAGGTCTAGGTGAAATGGAAAGTTCTTTGTGATCATGATGTCGATGACAACTGGCCTGCCGCGGGCCGGATGGAAAGTTGGGCCTCTCGACCCATGCGCGGCGAGATTTGGGTCACCGCTTATGAGGCGGTAGAGCCCTCGTCCCCTCTGGTTGCTCGTACGGCTAGGCCAGAGCCCGTGTTTCGCGTTGAGGTCTCCTACAATGCAAACCACTGGGTGTAGGTTGAGTAGAGTGGTGTAATCAGCTTCGAAGAAGAGATTGCCAGGTGGGTCATATGCCGCTATCAGCAGGGTGTCCTGTCTGCCGACTGACAGCCGAATGGCCCAGGCATTGTCATTATAATGGATACCTTGACTGAAAGAGTTAATAGTCATAATCGTATTTTACAATTTTCTGAAGTCTTTAGGCATTATTTCATTTAAAAAAACCTAATGTGTTACATTCACATGACTTCCTTGAGCTATTATTGTTTATTTTTGTAGGGCCTTCACAAACTATTCTTGAAAAAAATTACTTTACTCTTTACTTCATGTTAATGAAGATAAAGTTCTGCAGAAATGGTTTCATTACACATTTAACTGTAGCTACAAAACGAATACAAGAATGAAATAATGTGAATATATTTAAACTTTGAAAGCCTGCTCCTGTAATGTGGTGGTAGTCTCTACCTCACACTCAGGAGATCCCAAGTTCGAATCTCGGTCAGGGTGAGTTATCTTGATAAGGTCTTTTCCCCAGAGTTTTCACTTGCTGAAAGATAAATGTGAAATATCTCCAAGCTCTACGGACCCTGCGCTCATTTGAGTATCATTTCACTTGATTCATCATGTAATGTGACTTTTGTTGGAGGACGTTAATTAAAAACAAAAAATGGAAATTCCTTACTCTTTCCATAATTTCACAAGAAACTATTATAAATGGTGACAGTATATAAAAGGTAATAAAGATACTGAAAAGTTCAAGCAAATGACAGTAAACATTTGAAGAATGACTATCACAAAAAAGGATAAGTTAATTGAAATAAATTTTGTATTTTAAAGGTATCTATATTTTCTGTGTAGTAAGTTTTTTTAAATTCTTATGATTTACAAAATTCATTGTGAATGGGGTTTCACAGGCTATTTGTTTAATGTTCAACATATATTTCATTATACATACAAACATCTTAAATATATGTTATGCTTACATTAGCAATTTTTTATAAAATTACAGATTACAAAAACTTGTCCATATAAAGGATGGTTTGAGATGGAGGGATTTTCTTAAAATCATACTGCATCCTGACTGATATTGAGCTTGAATATAAAGTTTGATACTTATCCTACTTTTAGTTATTCTGTGTACATGACTCAGGAACCTTTTTCCAAAAATTGCTTTTCTGTACTGGACCTTGAACTTGCATTTCCTTTAAAATCACAGTATAAAATTTTTTAGTGGAATGCAATAACTCCTCCACTACCGTACATAAGTGTTAGAAAAGTAAAAGTGTAATTGCCTATTAATACAGTTGTTGGTTAAATCTAGGAAGCTCTGTATTTCTCTCTCTCTCTCTCTCTCTCTCTCTCTCTCTCTCTCTCTCTCTCTCTCTCTCTCTCTGCCACTCAAACTTTTATCTGAATAGGTAGGACTGATTTGAAGGTGAAGTAATAGCCTGACAGATAAAGCAGTGAAGAAGTTTAAAATATTATAATTCACAGAAATAGTTTTACTCCGCAGTTTAACAGAATATTTTAGTGGTATAACTGTGCCAATATAACTGCACACCTGGCCAAAATTGTTTTGTTTGGCCTCATATGTTCTGGTTGTTTATCTTCCTCAAAGATCCACCATCTTCATGGAAATCAGATATGCACAGTATTTGCTGAACTAAAATGTTAATGCAATTTTGTGCTAGTAATACATTCTCAGTTTGCGCTGCAAAAATTATCCATTCAAAAGGTTACCGTATGATTTTTCATTTAACGCAATAACTTGTAAGTTATTTTTGTATCAAAATTTGAACCATCCCAAAGAAACAGAAATACAGTAATGCATAGGTAGAGCCAGGCTGAAAAGTTCATGAACCACAGCTCTCCCAGTTTCCACCCGGTTCTTTTAACCATTGAGGTACCATGACCGGCATATCAGCATGACTTTAAATTCTTCAACTGACTATATTTTTCCCGGTAAACCAATAGGGGTTCTCATATACAGTGAGATATGCAACTTGTATGGCAGCTTTCTATGCTTTAAGTACATGAGTCCCAGGCTTCATAGTTAATCTCCAGAAATACAGTAAAACTGACAACACAATTTTAAATCAGATTTTATATTGTCACTAATAAATTAGAACAGAAAATAAATCTTGAAAAAATGTGTACATTCAGTGTAAGCAGTTTCTTTACTACTTTGGGTCATAATAGTAATGCTAATAACTAAAAATGTCTTAAGATTTTTGCATGGAGGAGATAAAACTTCTTAAGTTTGTGGTCAAACATCCTCCCCATTTAGGTTTTCTTTTATAACAATATTATTGCTTGAGGACAGCAGAAAAAGCATGTTCAGGATACTTCACGTGCAGGAATAGGAGGCCAGCTTTAGGAAGGGAGCAAAATTTCAAATTTCATGTGGAAGTGCAAGTTTTAACTCAATGCTGTTATTGCTAATGGTAATAAATGAGTTGTAATAAGGTTAAATGTCTGTGACCCATTAATTAATACTGCCTTCCTCTTCTCCCTCTATCTTGAAACATTGGGCTTAACTACACTGATTATTTTCTTGTCACTTACAGCTTTATGTATATTATTTACGTGTATAACATTTCTTTATGCTTTTCAGGTTTTATTTGTTGTATTTATTACATTCCCCTATTGGTTCCAGCTTTGTGTGCATATTATTCATCTGTATGATATTTCTTTGACATTTGCAATTATTATTTACCTGTATTGCATTTCATTATTGTTTCATGGCCTCTTTTACCATTGTGTAAAACATTTGTTTTGCATCTTCTTTTACCACAACATAAACATTTCCTAATTACTGTATATATTAACTGTTTCTCTGTTTGCTATTGCCATGGTTGCAGCGAATACCTGCCACTGAGGGATTTAGCATGAGTCATCTCATTCCCCCACCTTTATGTGCAGCCGGCCCTAGTAGCCATGGTCATTCTACCGCGTAGAGGGTCGCGAGTTCGAGTCCGCCTTGGGTATGGGTGTTCATGTGTATATGTGAAACTCGAGAAAACAGACAGTAAAACAAACGGAAACAATAAACAAAATGGTTAAATAAGGAAAAGAAAAATATATATCTATATACATAGATATGTATTTAATCATAAAAAAGAAAGCAGTACTGGAATGATCAAAGCTCTGTGCTACTGACGTCATGACCCAGGAATGCGGAACGGTTCCCAATGATTAGTTCCAGTAAATTACAGTGAACTTCTAGCGCCTCAAACGTAAAACGGAGGCGAGTTCTGATGGGCTGTAGAGTAGGGTCCAAATAGCAAGTCCTCCGGCAAGGGGAAATGCGGTTGTGGAGCAGGGTAGGAATGTGACCAAAAGTTGTCACTTCCCCATTCCTGGCTGCCTGTACTGTCATGCTTTCTGCTCAAAACAGAGAAATGGAGGGGAGGTCCACACTGGACTGGTGGCCAGTGCGCATGCGCTGCCAAAGGACTTCCTAGTTGGTCTGCACTCTACCCCTCATAATCCGCCATCTTCCCTTCAACACCATGCTTTTCTTGACAAGGCTGTTTGATACAGGTCTTACCCTGGGGCACTTTCCGCGTGCATGGAGAGAGGTCCGGGTAGTGTGCATATTGAAACCCGGGAAGAACCTGGCCTACTCATCCAACTACTTCTTCTTTCCCTTCGAAAGTACTAGAGAAGCTGGTCTTAAACCGCTTGTCTCCACTACTGGACAACATTCAAGCCATACACGGCCATCCGTTTGATGATGATGATGATGATGATGATGATGATGATGATGATGATGATGATGATGATGATGATGATGATGATGATGATGATGATGATGATGATGATGATGATGATGATGATGATGATGATGATGATGATGATGATGATGATGATGATGATGATGATGATGATGATGATGATGATTTGTGTTTAAGGGCGTTGAACTACAAGGTCATCAGTGCCCATTAAAAGCAATTGTGGTAGAAGACATGTATAAACCTACACAGCAAGTAAAAGTATATCTATTAAAAGAAACATTTAAAAGCAAAAAGAAAACAATACAACACTTAAAAAGGAACTTAGGACAACAAACGACTAAATCCTAAAATCAACTCTGGCGTAACGTAGAACTTTTTCTACCGCAGAGATATTTTCTGCCAGGGTCTCCGCCAAGCTGACCGGCAGCTGCAGAAACTCCCGCAGGTTTGCTAGGTGAATAGAATCTAGCAGCACATGATGCACAGAGAGGGCCCGACCACACAACACGCAAATAGGAGCAGGGATCTTCTTTAACAGGTGACTGTGTGAAAAGTAGCAGTGCCCAGTACGCAACCGAGCCAAAATTACATCCTCCCGACGGGATAAGTGACGGGAGGTCACCCAGTTATCCGGAAGCTCTTTCACCCTTCTGAGCTTGTTATTACGCAGAGCAGACCACTCATCACGCCAGCATGACAGTGCCGCTCTACGCACAACAAGCCCAAAGTCTTCCGGGGTGACAAAAGGGATGTTGACACTCGGTTCTATGCTTGCCTCCTTTGCTACCGAATCCACCATTTCATTCCCATGCAAGCCTACGTGACCAGGAATCCATGCGCACACCACCCTAACGCCAGAGGCGTGTAAAACGTGGAGGGCGTCCTGTATACGCTGTAGAATAGGGTGTTGGTTGTACAACTCACGAAGGCTCATGTATAATGGCTCGGTAATTTGCATAGAGCTCAGCACTATAAATGGAAGTACTGCCATGGAAACCAAATGTACAGGATTCGGCTCCAAGGACATAGGCACATCCAACACCTGTAGCGCTTTTAGATCCATCTGTATAAATTAAAGTACGATCTTCACAACATGATACAAACTCTAAGAAGGAACTGCGGATACTACACGTGGGCGTCGTAGACTTCCTGTGTACCGTCATCCCAAGATCTACGTGGGACCCTGCACGCAACCATGGCGGATACACTCTTTTGCCCTTGGGAAACACCCTAGGCATTTCAAGTGCATGCCTCCTTAGAAGCTCCCGGAACCGGAAACCTTACGGCTTCGGATTTACATGTGTGTTCCTATAACGTCCGTCAATTAAGGTTTCGAAAAACGGTGCAAACGTCAGATGCGAAGGCATACTATTCAGACCACAGCCATAATTGCCCAGCAAATGCTCTCGGCGATATTGCAGAGGAGGTTCTGCTGCTTCGGTGTAGAGGCTTACTACTGGGCTAGTTGGAAATGTTCCAATAGCTAAACGAAGCCCAGAGTTATGGACTGTGTCTAATTTCTTCAGCACAGATGGACGAGCTGAAGAAAAAACGATGCACCCATAGTCCAGTTTGGATCGGACCAGTGTGCGATACAAACGAAGCAGCACTGAGGGTTTCGCTCCCCACGATTTCCCACTAAGTACCCGCAGTATGTTAAGAGAACGCTCACATCGTGCTTTCAGCTGTGCTATATGAGATGTCCAGCTAAGCTTCCTATCAAAAATCAGTCCAAGGAAACTCGTTTCTTCTGAAAATGGTAAGACGTGTGGACCGAGTCGAAGTGAAGGTGGTAATCGACTCCTATTGCGCCAGAAGTTTACGCGGACTGTTTTTTTCTGCAGAGAATCGGAATCCGTTTTTAGTACTACTCCAATCGTGGAGTTTTCATTCTGGATTGTCTTGGAGGTCCCCTGAAACAATGTAGCATTCTCCAGATGGGTTTTCAGAACACAGTCTAGTTCTGCACTGAAGTTTATAAGTCCTTGAAAAATACCAGGATTGCTTGATGTAGCTGACTCGTGTCCTCATAGAGCAAACTCAAAGGCCCCACAAAACCTAATGCAATTAACAATAATGTTTAAAACATACCTATTTTGAGCCACTTTATGCTTGTGTTCAATTGTTCTCTGATATGCACTGTCCATCTGCTTTGCTATATTTACACTGCCAAGCATAGCAAAACTGACTGTGTTTTTCAAGTGCAGTTTTGAGATTATGTGCTGTTTAGCATGATCATGAAGGTGCTGCAAATCATTCATGCCATGTTTTGTCCACAAATCTTCACCACCAAAGAGAACGCAAGGAAAGCAAAACAGGACATTTTTAATATCACAACCACACATCCAATTATACTTCTCATATACATCATCGTTTAAGTTCCTGTTAAAGTGTATTGTTTTTATTTTAACTATCTGTGTAATTTTTATATTTGGCAGGGGTCTTCCAAGTCGGTTAATTTTAAATTTTGCTTCTACGCTCAGGCTTGAAAAAGGATGTGATAATAGACACTGTATGGAATTCATTGTTTCTCCTTATAACACAATTTACCTGTATTTAAAGAAATTACTCTGATGCACAGCTAACAAAACATGGTACAAACCATGTGGCTATGTACCGGTAGGTAATACTTTACAGATGCGAACATTTAACATGAGAGCAATAGATGGCACTGCCGTGATGAAAGCAGAAGGAGAAGGCTTGGCATCCACTATTCTCTGGCTGCTAAGTTAACCAACCTCATGCAGTCTTATGCCCCGCACTTCCCCTCTGAGAGTGAACTACTCGGCACCCGCAAACAATACAGTGCGCTGAGGTCCACTGCACTAGACAAGGTCGAAATGAACTTCAAAAGGCACGTGCCATTGCATTAAAGAGAGACCCAGCATTTTGGTTGTAGCACAAACTTGCAACCCTATTGAGAAGCAGTAGCTGAATGCCTTCCATAAAGGGAATAAGTGTGAGTCACCGTATTCCACCAGCTTTTGTTATTTGCTGCTGAGAGGAGCAAATAATGGAGCAAGGACAGTTGCTGATGGCATGAGCTGGAAATATGTCTCAATGTTATGCTGCATGTTTCCAGACTGTTTGATTTCAGGAAATCTAGAAGAATTGACTTCCAGAACGTTCCATCTAAGCAATTTGAGAGACCTTGGTTTCTAGAACATTTCTTTTGCGACCTGCTGATAGGAGTGCAAAAGCCAGCCTAGCAGTTCAGTTCAGTTGTGGGTTGGCCAGAGCATCAGTTGTCAGTTTGCAAACAGTGAGCTTTGTGAGCATTAAGAAGCTACAAGCAGTGCAACGTCATGTGTGCAACAAAGGCACAAAGAAACATTAGCACTGACATGTTGGCCATGTGTATTTATAAAAAGTGAAAATAAGTGTAAGTTAGTACTGTGCTGTTTTGGTAACAAAGTAAAGTTCAGCACAACTTGGAAGTGTTATCATTCTGTCACAGTATGTTTCAGTGATGTACAGACATCAAAGAAATTGTTGAGATATTACCAGGGCCCAGATTTTGATGTCCTACAGAACATTTATTAAAAATTACCATCATTTGTTAATCTCCTTGCAAATTTTACTAAAGCTTTAATACTGAAGTAGAATATGTTACAAATACTTTTGTAGGTTTTCAAATTCAAAGGATGGTGTATTGTCAACTAATATGGACTTACATACAGAGAAGCTTCTTTCCACATCAACATGATATTGGGACATGCTTAAACCAAGAAATATTGCAGGTCGAGGGAATACTTACCTGACAGTACACCAACAGTTTTGCACATTGTATCATATCCACCGTTCTTATTCTACATATTTTCCATTTTAACAAAGAAATGTATGCTTACTTCCCCTTCCACATGACTTAAATACTTCTAAATGATTTCAACAATTCTACTTGATTTTTTATTTTGCAAAACTACTTGTTTTTACGTTCGGCATGATGAAATACAAATATCACCTCAACCATTACCTTCTGCTGTGCGAAGACTGCGTTAGAACAGTAGTCATTGTGCAACACTCAAAATTAGGAGACAGATTTACCCCTCATTCCTTTATAGACAAGTAGGATCTTACAATGGATGTAAACCATTTATTTGGACATATTAGTTTGTAGTTGACAGGCCCACATATTTAACAAAATGTGAATAGGGGAGCATCATTTCAATAGATTTCTAAGAATTTGTAGATTTTGAACTTGGTTCTAATATACGAACAATGTAACCAAACTCACAGAAAATGACAAAAAACTGGATTTATTCTCAAAAATGACTTACAACCCTATTATCTTATAGTATAAAATAAGTACTTTAGATAAAAAATCTAAAAATGCAGAAAAAATTACTCTTAGAAGTGGTTTAATTGCACTCAAAATGTTATGAGCCACATATATTTCCCATATAGCATTGTCCCAGTATTATCCGAATAAACATGAAAATTTGCTGAAATCCAGGCCCTAGTTATTGCAATCACACATGCTACATTCTATGAAGTCATACATAACATACAAAATGTCCCATAAGCTGTAATAATTTTATGCAATAGGAGCTGCCTTTACAAATTGAATACTTAAATTATGACAACAATAATAATAGTAATAATAATAGTAGAAATAATGATGATGATGATGATGATGATGATGATGATGATGATGATGATGATAATAATAATTTTATTTCCATACATCAAAGTTAGAACCATTTGTATGTAAGCTTGCAAATAAAACTATAGGCAAAACAGAATAAAGCAATGTATAATATGGTAATATCTAGCAACTACGTAACAAAACTACAGGGAAGAAAATACTTCATTGTTAAGTCAAATTAATATACTTTTTCTCTTGTCAATTTTCTTTTTTCTGTACTAAGACTCATTTTATGACTAGGTTTTCACATTAGGCTTTTGTAAAAGCATTTTTCTTTGAAACTATTTGGTAATTAATTCTAAATTTATTAAATTTTAGATGAGTCATATTTTTTACACATCTGCTTCACTTTCGTACCTATTTTGAGGACATGTTTCGCAAATCTTCGTTTGCATCTACGGCTCTTGTGCGAGTGAAGCTAGATCCAGCGGTTCAGTCGCACAAGAGCCGTAGATGCAAACGAAGATTTGCGAAACATGTCCTCAAAATAGGTACGAAAGTGAAGCAGATGTGTAAAAAATACGACTCATCTAAAATTTAATAATTTTTCGCTTCACTGTGGTGTTCCAATACAGTTAAATCTCGATAAATTCTAAAGTTGTTTTTCAAATCTCAAATATGCTGGGTACCTGGCTGACTGCAAAAATTTTACAAATTAAAAAAACATCTCATCTGAAGTTTCACACAACCTCCTTTAACCATGACACATCTACATGCATTGTGTATCACAGTATTGATATAAAGGGGTTCTTCTATTCATATTAGGTTATTTGGCAGAATTTTTCTAGGAGTGATCTCAAATCAATTAATGGTACACAAATCATATGAAAACAGTATTCAAATTTTTTAACGATGGTAATGAGATGGATATTGAAAAGTTATAAGAGGAATTGCAATATTTTAAGCATGACTTTAGAAAAGCATAAATGTGCAAAATTAACTATTTTGAAAATAATTACACCATAAAATAATTTGACAATTGTGTACTTTAATGAGCTCTACCTTCTCCCTGTAACAGATTTCTGCCTCCTCTTATGATTTCACTGTTATACAAAATTATAGGAAGTTCACTAAACATAAGCATCCTACAGGCTATTCAAAAGCCAGTATATACGAGGGTTCACCAACACAGACTTGTTTTTCACAGATGTTTATTACTCCATTTCAATGTTTAGATGAATATTTTAAAAAGTAATAACCTATGCACTTTTTATAGCATATCTGCCAGCCCTGAAACACATGGTGCAAGCTATTTTTAGTGAGATCCTTGAGAATTGCCTCACTTTTTTTTTTTTGAGTACTGCTTCAAAGTCTTCAAAACAAATGGCCAGGAGCTTTAACTTTAGTGATGGGAATAAAAAAAAGTCATAGGATACAAGTTTGGGGCTATAAGGTGGATAGGGTACACAGATAATATAGAATTTAATGAAAAACTGCACAACTTTGACTGTATGTATGATATGAATCTACACATTGTCACGATGAGGTATCCACTGAGTCTGATGAAGTTAAGTTATTTCCTTGCAATGTCCTTCCTCAGTTTAACCAATACTGATGTGTAATAAGCTGCTGTAACAGTCATGTGAGGGGGAACTGCATGATGATAAATTCCATTACCAAATAGTGTGAAAACCACACCTTCCCTGCAATATAAGCTGGCTTGTATTCCTTCCGTGACAATAATGCAGCCATAACTCCTCACCAGTGATAAAATGATTCCAGAAACACCCCCCCCCCCCCGTCCATGAATAAAGAGATGCAGTTCAGTCTTTTGTTTGGGAGTCAACAGACATGGACATATAAAGATGATCATGCATAATTGCAAAGACAGTCCATATCAGATTTTCAACATTATTGAGCATATGAGGAGCATTTTTTCAAAACTCAATAGAGCACAAATTTTGAGAAAATGAGTTATATATGGGAAAGGTATGTTTTCGATACCACCAATCGGTCTGTGAAATCAGATTTTTCCTAACTCGATATTTGCTGTGTGTATAGCATGGTGAATCATGAGTGTTTTTTCATAACTCGATAGAGCACATGCACAGCAATTTTACAAAACTTGATACAGCACAGTCTAAATGAAAAGATTTGCCATTTGTTGTTGACATGATAATAATTTCCAATATTTTGCTTGTCTGACCTTGCTTTCCTGGAATTAAAGGCTATACAAAAACCATATCATTATTTCAAAGCCTTCCTGTGGCTAAATAATATAGAGAATGATTCATTTTGTATTATAGCTACACTTTCCTGATTAAAAGGGAAGAGAATGACAATACTACTTGGCATGTGGTTTATATCAACAACAAACTCTGTTGTTACATACTCTTTCAGAAACTTTTATCAACTTTGCTCTCAAAGCGGCATTACAAAGACCTAACAATCAAACATGTTCCACACTCAGGATAACATGGCATTATTGCAACATAGGCCATTCTTTAAAACCATTGTTTATCACACAGTAAAGAATGTTACATTTTTCGAATCTCTTCTACCACTGTGTCATGTGTTATGTACATAGACTGAGCCAGTCTGTCACAAGCACTAGATAAGTCATGGACGAAAGTACAGGGTTGGATTCTCCAGTGACTGAATATGATGGTGGCAGGAAAAATAGAAGAAAATGTCTTGTTCAAGCTATAAAACCTAATAATAAAGAACTGTCCATAAAATGTAATTATGGAATTCTAGGTTATCTATCGTAGTCAATAAACAGGGAAAGTAAAGGAATGCACAGTAGGAGATCTGACATATGAAGGCATTAATGATTTCCATAATAAAGTAAAACATCTAAATAAAATGGACCAAGACAAATTCCCTCTTAAATATATGACAATTAACTCTCCAAAACAAAAGAAAACAATCTGTTGGTATTAAATATAGCACCAGAAAGAAAAATGGGAGATGTTTTACCAATCTGTGCTGCAAGTTTTTAGGGAATAGCAGGCATGTCTCCTTGCAAGAAAATTCTATTCTACTGGGAATTCACCTAAAGAAAATGAAGGATGGGATAGAACTGGTACAAAGGACAAGCAGCTTATCATTGCTGTGAAAAATGACAGGTGCAGAGAAAGCCACTACAGTAGATGGAAATCTTCAAGGAACTACCTACCATCTGAATTAAATATCAAAAAAATATAGAAAATGATTTGGGAAAAAAGGGAAAAGGTAAAACTATCCACAGACTCTTTATCCAAATACAACTTTATTTTTTATAAGTGTTTTAATCTCTCATTCAAGACAACACAAACTGATACATGCTCCACGTGCAGGATGGAACTAATTTCCATAAAGCAAGAGACAAATTTGGAGAAGATATCAAAATAAGCATACACATTATTATCTAGTTTAATCACTTTGTATTCTTAAATTTCTGTGTTTATTAATTTAATAATTTTGTAACTTTTATAAATGTCTATTATTTATTAATGTAGCAATGTTGATTTAGCCATTTATTAAATTTGTGTACTGTACATAAAAATAAATTATGAAATGAAAATATAATCAAAACAATAAAACTAGTAGCAAATACAGGTTTACTCAAATTCACTTATCCTCTATCAAGTTTTGAAAAACAAGCATTTTTTAACTGGCCAATACTATGAAAAATATGGTTATCCTCTAGGAGTTTCACTGTTTAAAATTGCCCCATGATAATGTTTAGTACTGCCAAAAATAAGTTTGTGTAATGAAAGGTTATGTACTAGAATGAAAAAATGTAATTTCTGTAAAAACATCTTTTTGTCCTCTATCGAGTTTTGAAAAAATGCTCCTGATATGTAATGTTATCCACTGATCTTCACAATTATAGCAGTTATGTTGACGTTGATTTCAGCCACAGGAGAAGCCTAAACACCCGGCTAATCCTCTTTAACACAGAGAAATTAGCCTTCTTTCAAGTCCTTAAATCATCTAAACACTTTTGCACGAATTAGTGCACCTTCACTGTATACTTCCTGGAGCTTTTTGTAGGTAGACACTGAATGGTTTAAACAAAAATAGAATTTTATTGCATTCTCTGCTCCTTTGGCATATCCTCTATTCTGTGGCATGCAAAATGCAGTAGTGTCTATAAAATAGATCAATACTATCAACCTACTGATACAAGTGTTGCAGCTTACCATAAATCCTCACACTTTTCCAATGTTTATAGTAAAGACAGAAAACTATTACACAAGCTACAGGAAAAACTCAAGTCTGATTATATACAAGATAAACCATTGTGTATTTCACTAGTCATGCACTCATATTATTTCAATTATTTAGAGCCACTTTTGAGAAGAAAAAAAACCTTCTTCCCATGTGAAAGGTGTTTTGGGATGTGATAATATTTTTGAAGCTTTGTGTTGTGTTCTTTGACATTTAAATACCAAGTTTGGCATCATCTGCCTTTGCGTTTCTGCATTATGTTGTACTTTTTCTCACATACCTTTTGCTCTCATTGTTTCTATAAAGGACTTCTATGTGCTCAGTGGACCTCAAAATATATTTTCTTAAAGAAATCATTACAAACATTTTAGTGGAATGCATCACTTCTTCTAATAGAGGGTAGGTGGTAAAGAAAGTAAGGATAAGAATTCAGAGTATGTTACTCAAAAAGATATGTTTTGTACTCATATGACTTTCTCTACTCATCCTTATATTAAGTACTCTTATAAACATTTATTCTTCTATTTTATGTTAATCAAGATGAACATTTGCAGAAATTTATTTATAGGTGGAATCATTTTTTAAAAATTTATAGATGCTCTTTTACCTCTGTGGTTCTCAGCATCTAAAGATACAACCAGATTAGGGGAATACAGTAGGACGTAAGCAATAGTCAAAACTTTTAAGAGCAGATTGCTATGTAATGTCTGAAATGCCATTCTACAAGGGCTCTTTTCCCCCAAAAAGAATGACTTACTATTTGAGAAAACTATACAATTTGAAAATTCATACAATAAGGAGAAATGTTTAACCTAAAAAGAAAAAGGACACATTCCACACTTGATGGGGATTGACTTACCTTAGTTGCTCAGCACCAGTCTTCATCTCCTCCAATTTCTCACAACAGCATTACAATTTATTTGCCAATCATTACCACGGTTCAGTTTATAGGAAATCACATGACTTAATCTACTCACATTTCTACGTATTATTCCTACAAAATCATAATTTTCTAATTACTTTTTAATCAAGGTAAACTTTTATTATACATTTGGTTGCCCATGTAAGTATACAATATGCTAAAGCGAGTCAGATTTTCAAAATGATATGTGATGAAATATGAGCTGAGGCTTTCCTGGCATCGAACATATTCCAAGTGTTCTCAGTCTTTCAGGAAAGTGCATCTCTCCTACCTACAGAATGCAGAATGTTTAAGGGGGTTATATAGCTGTTACACAGACACTATTTGCAGCAGTGGTAGTGTGTAATTGGGAGAAAACACAAGGCATTTGTTTGTTTTTGTAATTTATGTCCTCCACATTCAGTCATATCGGACGGTGAATGAATTGGGTGATGTGATGCTCAAATGAGTCCAGGGTCCATGTAGCTTAGAGCTACCCGACATTCGTTTTGAAATACCGGATAAAACCTAATCCAGGTAACTCACCCTAACTGAGATTCGAACTCGGGACCTCTTGAACGTGAGAGAGATATGCTACCATCTACACTACCGAAGCGGGCACAAGGCATTTTGTTGGTTCCTTGTGATAGACCTAGCAAAAAATTAGACTGACTATTTTTGTGCTTTTTGAGTCGGTCCATTTCAGTTTTGATGCCTAGTTCCCAAGAGGAATTGAACTGTAGCCCACATTGCCATTTAGCAGCCCCTCTTGGAGGAGATAGCCAGCATCTTCTTAACCCTGTGCTCCCAGTAGAACAGCCATACTTCCATAAAGCTCCTGGCAATGGCAGTGATTCCAATAGGCAAGCTGTCACGCCATCACATGTACAAATCTGACTGCACGAAAGTCAATGTGTTGTTGATTACAGACAAGTAAAGTACTGTATGGGATGAAGCTCTGGGTGGTTGCAGGATGTGGGGAAGTCGGTTAAGGGGGATAAGCTGGTAACGTGTGGCAGTAGTTGCATAAACAGAAATTATCACGTGAAACTGTTATAAATCAAATCAAATCAAATCAAATCAAATTTATTCACCATAAGATTTCCAATTACAGAAATATCGGCTTCATCAATACAATTTTACATTACAGATTAAAATCTCATGTTTTATAACATTCCATATAGTTTTTGATTTGTTTAAAGAGCTATTTACCAGAGTACCATTGTAGAGTTTTTTAGCCATCCTGACTACTCTGTTGTATATTTTTTTATACTTTATGTAATATTGTTTAAAATCATCGGAAGCAAGATTATGTTTAGCTAGTCTACTTAGGAAACGAAGTTTTTTGCTTGATATCCGAATACCCTTAGTAACCCACTTAGTTTTATGTGTTTTTTCTTTCCAAGTTGTGATAGGCATGGCTATGTTCAAGTTGAGATTAAGAATTTTTTCAAATTCGATGTAACATTTATCCAGGTCATTTTCGCAGCAATACACATCCATCCAGTTTTCTTTGGAGAGTAAGTAGTTAAAGTATTTAATATTGTCTTCACTGTATATCCTACACTTTTTTAATGACTGACCAGGGTTGCTTAAAGTATTATGCAATTTTATTTTAAGTTTTTGACCGTAGTGATCTGAGATGCCTGTCTCAAAGTTGTCAACTTCGAACTCAAATTTATTGGAATTCAAGATAAACTGATCTATAGCACTTATTGATTCTACAGCTACTCTAGTAGGTGAATTTATAACTGCTTCTAAGCCATACATGCTCAGTAGATCTGTGATCTGTCTTTTACCTCGACCTTCTTCCAAAAAGTTTATATTTAGGTCACCCACAATGATTACATTTCTTTTCCCTCTATAAAAATGATTTAAAATAATATCTAATTTTCTGATGAATTCATTTAAGTCACTGGTGGGGTTTCTGTACAAACAAATTACTATAACTTTGGAATCAGACAGTTCCACCATACATCCCTCAAAGTGCTCATCGCACATTAAATTGTTGAAGGTAGATATCTGTTTAGCCAAAATATTTTCTTTTACAAAAATACATGATCCCCCATTGTTTTTAGTTTGTCTACAGTAAAAGCTTTCCCTTATATAACCTTCAAAGTTTAACATGCCTATTTCATTTTCTTTTAACCAGTGTTCAGTAAGTGCTATGATATCAATGCCCTGTAATTTATCATTTAATAACACTTCAAAGTTAGTATGCTTATTTCTAATGCTTTGTACATTTTGATGAAAGATAGACAATGAGTAATTCTGTATAAACTGTTTTGCTGGTTGAACATCCACCACGTTACTTTTCAGTTTCCCTTAAGTACAGATGTAATTACATTAACTAATAACTGTCCAAATTTGGCTGACCCTCTGCGATTAAGATGTATGCCATCTCGACCAAAGTCATTGTCATACAGCCAAGAATTCCCATCTACCAGTAGGCAATCTTTGGAAGAACAGAGCCATTCAAGATCTCTGTTTATTCTCATTATTCTGTTGCTGTTTATATCACGCCTACGAAGTACGCCACTTATTATAATGCTAGCCCCTTTAGCTTGAGATTGAATTGAGTTCACTAGGTTTATTGCTTCATTAAGAATTTCTTCATCACTCACCCCCCGTCTGATGTTATTTGTCCCAGCATGAATCAACACCACTTCCGGATTATCTTCTTTTAGGTTCATGTTTTCCACTTTGTTTTGCATTTCGTTTAGTTTTATTCCAGGAAGGCAAAACGTTTCGTAACCTCTTTCTTTGCATGCCTCACCAGAAAATTTCAAGATGGAATCACCTACGACTAACACACGCCTTTTATTTGCACTGATTTTTGAATCACATTGATTAGCATTTTGTTCACTGCTTTCTTCATTCGCCACATCCGTTTTTTTCAGAACCTCAAGCCTGTTTTTGGTTGAAAAAGCTTCTTTTCCACGTTCCCTAACCTCAACACTCCGCGGTCCTTTTGTACCAGTACTGTATGAAGGACTTGCATTTTCTCTGTTTATTGCATCCTTTAAATCTGCGTTTTCAGATTTTAGTTGGTTGATTTCTTTTTGAGCATTAAGGAGGTCCCTTGTGAGCAAATTGATCACCATGTGAAGTTCCCTACATGAGCGAAGCAGATGATTTGGATGTCATCACAGAGCTTCTCCAATCTTCTTAGTGTAGCAAACTGTCACACCTCCTATCATTACCACTGATTTGGATGGGACTCACTTCTAAGCTAAGCTACTTTAAGTGCAGGGGCTTATGGAAGTTTGGCTACTCTGTTATCTGGCTGGAAGCCTGAGAATACTTAGAGTAGGTATGTGATGGCTTTGAAATTCCATGCTCTGTACATTAAAGAAAAAAGTTGCACTCGTATGCCATTCTCTACTCGCAAATGCTTATTTTTCTAATTCATGTTAATACAGATAAACCATCATTACTCGTTTGTAAGTTGTAGGTTTCAGAAGACATTAAGCTAAAGCAGTAGTTCAATGCTGGTCACTGTGTTTTGAAATTATGTTCTCACTGCATGAAAAATAAAGAAAAAAGAATAGCAGTTTGTATCTGAAAATAGTGTACGGTATTTTAAAATCCAAACTAATAAGAATTTCTTGAAAATGGTTAATGAAAAATATTTTGACATATATTGAGTTAAAAACATTAACATTCTTTTCTTTGTAGAATAAAGGCAGCTTCATAGGGTTATTTCCAAAAAACTTCAAGATATATATTTTATTTTTTATAAAAATAGTTTGAACATATGATATTTTAATTAAAACATTAAAGCCATTTTCAGATAATCCCCTTCTCCCATACATCAGATTGAATCAAGCATAAAAAAGCACACATATACAGAATTTTAAATGAATTAAGAAGTGTCTTAATGGACTTTAAATTAAATGTTCATTTTATTTCCCTGTTTCCAAGTTCTGCATTTCAATTTAATTCTATGATTTGAATTTGGGAGGTTCACCTTAATAAAGAACTAATGGTGTTATTACCGAAACTGTAGATTTTATTGGTTATATTAATTTTTGACATGAAGCACATACATACATACATACTTCCAGGTTCTACAGAAGGTCTAGCTAAAGAAAATATTCCAATCCAATCCTAAAAGCCAAAGATCTTGAAGTCAAGTATTAAGAAACAAAAGTGCTGGTCACTTGACCACAGAACAAATAAATCAAGATATGAATGTCCACAAATGCTCTTTAAATTCTTATTTAGGGTCTTTCAAAAAGTAATGCCCAAAGTATGAGAATTAAAATTGACACTTTATAAAATAAAATGACACACTCATACACACATCATGTTCTTTTGTCACCTCTTAATTTATCTCAAATAGATCTTTAGTGTAAGATCTAACCACAGAGATATGTGGAAAAAGGTTTTGTTATTGCCGAACATTTTCCTAAAATGGGAATGTGTCATGTTCTAACAAGAAACCAGCCTTCTAGTTTAAGCTCCCACAATCAGTAAAAAAAAGTAGTTTAAGGAACTTATGCTATGGTAAGGTTATGTGAAAAATAGTGTCTTCTACTAGAGCTACATTAGCTTTCCAGCTGATTGTGTACATTTACTAGCTAGTGTACTGTTATCAAACACCACAGTAACCTAATAACCAAAAAGTTTATCACTTGGTTTTGGTGTGAAAATCAGCCAAATTTACAGAAATGTCTATACACAAATATAAGTGCTGTCCCATCAGTTTAAAGAAAACTATCTAATAAGTGAAACATCTGGTCACAGATTCAGTGTCAAAATCAGCCAAGGATGAATGGCAGATCTAAATTATATGTTACAACCAAAGTTAGAGAAATACCTATAACTAAAATGGGTGCTGATAAATATTGCTTGCCTACTGAGTCCAAGATCATGGGTTCTAATATGGCCTAGACTGCTAGTTTTTTGTGTGCTTAAAAGAACAGCCTGGCAGTAGACTTATTGGCATGTAAAAGAACTCCTTCTGGAGAAAATTCTGGCTGGCAATTCACGTCATTAACAAACAAAATATTATTGATAAATATTGTCACACAGAAGAAATTAAATTAGTGTTTCAATTCTGGTTTGAATTATACCTTATATGTTGTACATTACAGCTTATACCATTCAAACAAGTTAATATCTAATACAAGGTTAGTCACATTAACAATAATGGTATACAAGCAAAGTTTCATAGTGAGAATAAGGATTTGCATAGTATAAAGCATGACTGGATTTCAAGAGGTATAATCAGACTGAAAAAGTAAATACCATAGCCAGGATTTGAACCATAAATCTTTAGCTTTCCATGCCATTAGTGAGCTACCATGGCAACATGCTGGTATGACATTTAATTCCCAAAATGACTCATATTTCACCAGTGAATCACATAGCACTCCCGAATTCACTATGATATAACATACCAAAATGGCGACTTCAAGTTTTATAAATATGAGATGGTTCAGTAAGTACCCATGTTAGTAATGAAGATGCCTATTTTTTCACACATAGCCGATTATTCAGCAGCCGTGGTGCAGGCGCTGCGGACCCCTAGCACTCGTAGTACCTCTGACGTTACTAGAGGAACCTCGGGTCGAACATTCGCGCACCTCCCTGATGGGCAGTTGTTCAGACTGGGCAGTTGTTCAGACTGGGCAGTTGTTGGACTCGAGGGGGCAGTACTTCCCGATACCCGATCGGGTACGTCTCCGGATGGGGTGTAGGGAAGCCATTAATATTCCTGCGTACTAGCCAGTATAGATAGAAGAAGGTGTGCTAGATCACCAGGCAGCCCCACCAAGGTCATATCGGTAGCCTTCTCATTTTAGCGTTGGCGCGTGGAAGTGGCGTATCCACTTCCATCCCGTCTTGAGTCCACAGGACCATATGGCAGGGGGGGGGGGGCTTGTTAGCCTCTAGGTCTTGCCCTATGGAAAGACCCACGAGGCGCCGGGCGCCCTTTCGGGACAGCTTGGTAACTCCCTGGTTGAAGGAAGCCCGGGTCCTTGGTCCTACGGGTCCAGGACTAATGGGAGTAGAACCTCTGGCATTAATATAGCATATTATTTCTCAAAATTGTCCTGTTTTAGTCATATACACTTTCTCACATTCCTGCCATTTTTAACACCTTCAAAAAACAGGAATTGTCAGGGCTCTAAAAAATACACCTCTAACTTGACGGTGATCTCATTTGATCTAAATGTTATTTGTGCAAATAATTTTTTCATCTTTGGGAAGATATCACAGGCAGCTAATTTAGGAACGGCAATGTAGGCTGCAACACCACTGGATGAATGTGCTAGTGGTTGTAGTGAAGAAGCAGCACTTTCTTCTCTGCCAAATGGGGACATCTCCAACTTCTTATCGAATCAGGCCAAAAACTCACCGTGGTACTGTTCAGTGATCTTTTTTCCTTTTTCTAAGAAGTCAATGAGTATGACACCCGTCTTATCCCAAAAAATCATCGGCCTCATATTTTTGGCTTATGGAAATGTCTTTTCATCTTTGAAGCAGATTTGCTGGAAGCAAACCATTGTTGTACTGCTGTTTGGTTTCCACAGGATAACAATGAATCCAGATCTCATTGACAGTGACAATTGGATGCTAAAAGTCCTTCAGATTCAACTTAAATAGCTCCAAACACAGCTTTGAAGTTGAAAGTTGCACCAGCCTGTTCTCTAATATGAGCAAATGCAGCATCCATCAGACCAACTTTTTTTATCTCCAACTTATCATGCAAAATAACTGTCATTGCTGTCGACACACCTATGATCTCTGCCACTTTGCAAACTTTTATTTGATAATCAACAAGAATCATATTGTACACTTTTTCATATCTGTTAGGTGTCCTGGATGCTCATCAAAAACAGTCCATGTTTAAAGCCACTGAGCCAATATCTAATTGTTCTCATA
This sequence comes from Mantis religiosa, assembly GCA_030765055.1. Taxonomy (NCBI): domain Eukaryota; kingdom Metazoa; phylum Arthropoda; class Insecta; order Mantodea; family Mantidae; genus Mantis; species Mantis religiosa. Next base: position 211,521,776 of record CM060950.1, read on the forward strand.
AGTGGTGAAGGATCTCCATAAACAGCACTCAATTTCACTTTTATCGCCTCATAAGTTTTCCTATCCAAAAGTAAAACGAAAATCACTGAAGGATAGTTTTTCCATTTTAATGAAAACGCACTGAACAACTGAGATCCTGGCATATACGATTAATCTGTAAATCAGTACCAAATTTATTTTACACCAACTTGCCTTAGAAACACCATCTATTTTGAAACACGAATACTTACTGAACCACTTTTGTATGTACTTTCGGTCCAGGGCTTCATAATCAACCATTTGGTCAATCAATGATAATAAAGTTTTCTTTTGCACATGAGGCGATAGTTGAAAGAGCAGAATTATACTGAAAAATTCAATGTCATAGAATACGAACCATGCCATTGCTCTAATTGACTACGCTACCACAGCAACATGCCAGTATGACATGACTGAGTCTACCGTTTCAAACTTAGTCTACAAATACGTGTGTGAAAAAACATTATTAAAAGGTGCACAGATTTCCATACGTAATACCTGACTGGTATAATGATGATCTGTTCAAAGCTATGAAGAGGCAGTTAAGGTTTGCAACCCAAATAGAAGTAGCTTAGGTTTTCTCTTGATTTATGTAAAATTCTGAGCTTGAGATTGGATTAAAATTGCAAATAAAATACACCAGTTAAGATTTTTAAGCAACAAGGAATTAAAAACAACATCTTATGGAGATTGCCTGGAGGACTAGTAAAAGAATCAACACTAGTTTAGTTAATTGATGGAAATTAATCATTTCTTCACACTAGCCATATAAAGGCTAAGGTTTTTGATAGACAGAGTCAACATGAAAAATTCAATGCCATGGCCGGGATTTGAACCATTGATCTCCTGGTTTCCTTTCAGTCGCTCTAACCCATTGAGCTACCATGGCCAACTTGCCGTCATGACATTAAATTCTCCATTTGATGCATTTCCCCGGTAGACCACTAGCGGCACTCGTTAGTATCTCAAATTATTAATTATAGTAAATCATATATATATATATATAATGTTACAGAAATGAATATTACTTATCACAACATTACAATAAATAAAGCAGGTTGTACAAAGCTTCCAGGATTAAAAATTGATGAAGAAATGAACTGGAGCAAGGATATACCTAACTTATTTCAATTCTGCCTACCCTTTTTACCTTCAGATGTATGTACAGCTTGCTATATCAAAGTATTTTGAGAACATAACACTTTGCTTATTTTCATTCCATCATGAGTCTATGGTATTGTTTTCTGGGTTAATTCAGTTCACAGTAAAAGGATATTCAGGTTCAAGAAAATGGGTATTTTGATATATCCAGGTCAATACACCTGTGATGAGAACTGTAACACCTTTAAATTTAGTCCTCTATTACACAGCAGCCATGACGTGACTAGACTGCTCGACTCTCAACAAGGTGGCCTGGGTTCGATCCCAGGCAATTGCAAAGTCAGATTTGTGGCAGAAAACACAGCGCTGGTGTGGATTTTCTCTGGGATCTCTGGTTTCCCCTGCTATCTCATTCCACCGGTGCTGCATCTTCATCTTATATACTCATCAGTGTCACAGCCTTTGGTGCAATATTACTCCCTGTATGTTATCAAAATGATCCCTACTTCTCCACCATACAAGAATAAAATAGTGCTCCTTTAGCCTTGAAACTATTGTGTAAACCTCAAGATTGTTTAAGATTTAAAAAAAAGAATTGAGAAAGTTCTTGTTCATTAATACTACCTGCAACATAAAACAAATGTTATAATATAGCTTATTTATTAACCTTCCTTTACTGTAATTTGTGCATAGATGTTGGAAAAAAAAAATTACAATTATTACATGGTCGTACGTTGTGTTCTATAACCTTGAGTCTGGCTCATTCTTGTATTATGAAACAAGATACATTTCAATACGGTGGAACATTAACCAATATTTTACAACTCATTTTTAATTTTTCCATCTCTACCAAGATTTATACTTTGAATATGTGACACAATTAAATAGAAAACGTTTCACTACATTTCCTAATCTCCAGCGTCAAATGTTGCAAAAATGATTACACTTAACTGGTTGAAATATACACACAAATGCATGATCTCTTTAAGTCTTTGTCATCTAATAATTATCTTACTCTACCAATAATTTCCTTATACATGGGTGGTATTTCATCATATGTTAGGTGTTCAGCAGCTAGTATTGCATTACCAATAGCAATTGTTCCTTCAATATTTCATGCTTTCACCCAAACTTTGCCATTCATTCCTATTGCAATATTATGTGGGATACACTTAGCCAAAATATTTAGTAAAGGATTAAGGAATTTGCGTACCAAGTTAAGGCTGCAGTTAAAAAGGAACCCCTCTCGGCAACTGCCCTAACTTTCCTTTTTTTCCCGTAAGAATCCATGCATACAAGTTCAGGTTCATGTCCCTACTTGCTGTAAGGAGCTTTGCAAATATCACATCACCCACATGGACGTTTGGTCTATTTTTCTTGGTGGTACCTTCAAAAGCCAAATATGAGAGAGATGCCTGCTCACTTGAACCTATATCCACTTTGTAAATATTGCCTGCTTTGTTAGTGACAACACCGACGACAGTTTCTCCTTTTGCAGGAACGTATCGTTTTCGATGGCTGTCTACCCAGTAAATATTGGCCAATTTCATTTTCAGAACACTGCATGACCATACCACTATTTTATCCTGATGAACTCTTAGGCCTGGTCCTAGAATAATTTTCTGTTTATCATCACCCTCAATTTCTACGTTGAGAATATCTCCTGGCACAACCACATCATCTACAGTAATCTCCATTATTTAACGATGTTATTCAATAACTTATTTCTTTGTTTTCTCTGTCTTCACTATGAGTCAACCCAACCTAGGGCAATTTTATGATGATAAAATTATTTGTCCACGGCTCTTCCTAAATTCTCAATAAAGTATTATCACATATCCCTCCTCACAAAAACCATGACACAATAGGCACATGTTGTGGGTTGTAGATTTCTAGTGCGTTTGCATATTCAGTACAAGTAAAACAATGCCTTAACTTCTCCCCTGAACTTCTTGAACGAAACGTGTTTTGAAATTTGAAGTCTGAAGCCTCGCAATTTTAAATGACTAACATCTTCATAAAACCTTACTGTTTCACCTTGAATATAATATCCAATACAAGTTAACCATATACAATCTTAGTGTTGGCTCTACTGTTCAGCGCTGTTCTTTCTTTCTTTCTTTGCCCCTTCCTTAGGAAATTCAGACCTCGCAAAATTAAAAAGCTGTTCTCTGCTGCGGGTACAATCGTTAATATACAAGATAGATACAGTTGGCTGCACTTTTTGCACTAAATTCGGTGATTGGTTATAAATTGTCTTCTTAAACGTTTATATGTAAATCCAAGAATGCTTTCGACAAAGGTAGTGGTAACTAGATATGAAATTGTATACAAATGCACATTTAGTTTGTTTTTACTTGTGATATGGAATTATGTTTTGCAATGTTTCATGTTATGTGTTTCTAGAGCGTATATAGTACCTACCAGGCACAGCTATGGGTGAATTGAATAGGTGACTCGGAGAATTAGCTAACCTAAATTCGCAAAATCAGCTTTGCAAAAATGGATTTTATATTGGAATAGTGGTTCTGAATTTCGATGGGTCTTCCCTCTGTTCAAAAGTTCCTTAACATTGCCTTTATTTAAAGAGTCATCGCTTTCATTATGTCCATGAAATGCCATTTCTTGTTTACTTTCCCATGGAAGTACTTACATGGAATATTGCATGTAAAGTCTGTTAAGCATAACGTTCTCATTGTATTTTACAATATAAGATATAGATGTGAGCTTTTTCGAAGTGCGTCGGCAATTTTGTTAGTGTTTTTTTTCCCAGCTTCTTCAATCCGACACAGTTATGTTCCTCATACCAACGAGTCTTAAATGTTTTGGTGTAGTTTGAAGCTGCTTCATCACAAAGTTTTTCTAAACATATCATTCTTTCATAAAGAAAAGGGTGTGCGGAGAATAGAACACACCAATTCGTGTGTTGGATTCATTGTAAATCCCTTATATATGAAAAAGAAAATTAAACACTTCATATATCGCACAATAATCCCTGATCGCATAAAAAATTACATTTTTGCACAGGATGCAAACTGATAATAAACAGTAGTACATGACACATGGGGCTCACTTCAAGCGGATTACCACTTGTACCAACAAATTTCTTTTCAAATAAACGAGAAGTAGGAATGAAGCCCTCTATTATGTTGGCAACACGAGTTGGTGCAGAATAGTCATGATAACTAGCAATGTATTCTGCCCCTCCAACCTCTCCTGAACCACCACATGTGTTAGAGTCTGTCTAGTGAACGCGAGTGCAGTTAGCCCCTCAAAGGAAACTACTCTACCGCCCACTAATGACCGTCATAAATCTAGCTCCACACTTCAGAAATGGAACACTGACGTTGAGGACCAATAGCAACCCTGATTTTCTCGAAGTGACAGTCGCATGTCTACTCCACGTGGAGTCTCAGTTGCCAAAGTTCCAACTTCCAGTTGATCTGTTTCATTACGTGCAGAAATTCGTTGTGTGTCACGATGTGGACACCGGGAGGGAAATGCAGTAGATTACTTTCAGTCAAGTGAAAATAATTAAAGTGATGACAATAGTGTGAATAACTGGGCCGAGTTATATTACTGGAAAGACCTCAAAAAACAAACTTATAACGGGAACTGTTTCTAAGCAAATTCAAGCGCTTGTTTTGAACACATATAAATATGTGTTGACAAATAATCTTGGTAAGGGGTCGTGCAATGAACCTGATGATAAATTTGGGTATTCACAGAAATACAGTAAGAAATATTGTGACGAAAGGAATACCAAAGACGTCGATCAAATGTGAAAACAAAAGGAAACGTTTCTCTAAAGTAGGTAATTTCACATGCGATTTAATTCGTCGAGTAATTTATAGATTCTATGCAAAAGGGAGATCACCCACCTTAGACGAATTGGTTGCACATTTGCAAGAAATTTGTGATTTTCCTTATGGGCACTGCACTTTGCGCGGTCTCCTAAAGGAGCTGGGTTTCAAATACTGCACTTTGAATAAGATAAGGGTTATTATGGGATCCATTAGAGTTGTAGGTTGGCGATATATATGTCAAAACTAAGGAAGTTTCGCAGTACTATATATATATGTATATGTGTGTGTGTGTGTGTGTGTGTGTGTGTGTGTGTGTGTGTGTGTGTGTGTGTGTGTGTGTGTGTTGTAAAACGATTATTAGGGTTCATCAAAGGCAGCGGCCGACGTGCACATGAGTTAACTAAACAAACTCTACGGCCACCTGGACCTTATAATCACTAGTGCGGAAGTAAGCTAGCTGCATTATCAACGCGTGGGCGCCAAGAGAACGGAATCATTATCAAATATAATTTGGAGAACTTTTATAAATGAAAATTAAATTCTAGAACATAAAACGTAACCATGTAAGTTATTCAAAAACAGATAGGTGACTCGGCGATTCAAACGCATCAAGGAAGAACCGCCCCTGTGTAGTACTGTTTCCAATGTTGCTGCTATTTTATCATTTTTCCATGTAACAACCATATAATATCGTATTTTTAAATTTATGATAAATTAATTTTAAATTCACTTTTGATTCATCATTTAAACTCCTATTTTATGTTGCTACGTTTTATAAACTCTTAATATTATACATGCCAGTTTCCTTATTCATTACAGTATAGCTAGTTTATAACAAGAAAAAGAAAATGTGTTGGCGTATTTTATAACTCCGCAGTTGGCGACAGCTTGTTTCCCTAACATTATTCCATACCAACATAAGTCTATCGACGGTCTTTCTGCGGTTTAACCTAAACAATTATTGTACTTATCCAAACTGTCAAAAACACGTAATGCGAAGAATCGAATGGTTAGTGACACGTAAAGAAGTTATTAATTGTACTTTCTCACTAGCCGTGAGTAGGACAAGATTTTTCAGACTGTAAAATTCAATGGCATAAACGAATCTCCCGGCCACCGTCCTGTTGCTCTAGCCACTGAGTTACCATGGCGACATGCCAGCACAACATTAAATTCTCCAACTGACTCTCATTTTGCCTGTAAACCTCTAGGAGATCTCATATATATCTGGAGGATGGAGTCTTTCAGAGCATTATCTTACAAACGGCTAATGTGTAGAAAAAAAAAGAAAAAAGAGTAATTTTTACCAGTTGACCTAATAGTGGTATAACTATTAAACCCGTAACTTAAATTATTAGCATTAAGATTACTATCTCATATATGAGATTTTCTTGTGGTTTACGGAGAAAATGTGAGTAATTTGGAAGAATTTAGCCATGGTAGCTCAATGGTTAGAACAACCTGGACGGAGACCGGGAGAACTGTGGTTCAAATACCGACTTTGTCATTGAATTTTTCAGTCTAACTCTACCTTTCTAAACCAAGAGAATTGTCCTGGTGAGTGTTCGTATTAATAATGTAAGTTAGTATTCTTAGTGATCATTTACAGTAGCATGAAATCCTGACCTTATTTGAATTTGTCACTAGTATGCAAATATGCAAGATCAGCAGTAACTGCTCTTCTCGTTACACGCAGTTATTATTGCCTCATTCCTTACTAAGTAGCTCATATGCTATTTGTTTCTTGTTTCGTCTGAGTTTAACGTCCTTAAGCTAGAATGCCATATTGGACGGTAAATGAAAAAATGGCTGAAATGATGCTAAAATGAGCGGGTGTTTCTAGAGCTTAGGATTACTAACATCGCCTTGACAAGATAGAGGAAAGCCCTCAGAAAATACCTTTCCCAGGTAACTCACGTTAACCGAGATATGAACTCGGGCTAGTTCCTTGACTAGAAGAAAAGAAACTCAAGGAGTACGAAACGTTTATAAGAGAACGCATCATCCTGATACCGAAATTAAGAATTGCAATGTATAAAGAATCATGATGGATTTCAAAGGAATGTGGGTTCTTTGTTACCACACGTGCAAGGGCAGTTGAGTCGAATTGCAGTTGGGGTGAATAGATGTTTTAACAAAAGAAACGTGAGAAACAGTGTCCTTAGCAGATTTCTAAAGGATAGCACTTGACTTTGTGAATAGGGTTTTCTTCGGACTCTTAATAATGACATGACAAAATAGTCACAAAGGGGATCTTTGGTTGAATAAAGGGCTTTGAGAAAGTGAAAGTCACTCATACACACACGCAACTGTGGTCATTGAGTCCGAGGCGTGCAGCCGATTAGGGCAGTCCTCTTGTTCTGTCTTGGGCCAGGCAGACCAGAAGTGATGAGAGAAGATATTTGTCGGTTCATATGTACGTGAAGAACGAATTAAGTTTTATCGAGTAATAAATATTTCATAAACAGTAAATCTAAACAGTGATATTGGTAACCCTTGGTCGGCAACTTCGAGTTTAATGTAATAATAAAAGAAGCCGTCATTAAACCAGTTTGAAACGGGCATTACAGTGTCATTAAACCATCCTTCTTATACATATCCACGCATACCCGGAGATAAACCTCATTGCTTTACTCTGAGCTAAACATTATTGTATCAAACTGTAGCGGAAAGTGGAACTGTGCGACACCCATTATAAACATCTGCATCAAACTGTCGCCTCAACGGGGAATACTTTGCTAGCCAATATATTTGCTTCAAACTGGCGCGCCAACGCGGGACTCGATACCAGAAGGAGGTTTGACACGAGAAGCAGATTCAACCCGAGAAGGAGGTTCAACCCTAGAAGGAGGTTCAGCCCGAAAACGAGGTTCAACAGGAGAAGAAGGTTCGACACGAGAACGTTCGACAACAAGTAACCCTACAACTGTCCTACTGGAAAGAAGAAAGGTGGCCGGCATCATTAGCGACATCAGGAGCCAGTAGAAAAATCAAGGGTACAGAGTGTTACACTATCTACTAGACTATTGTGAATGTATTTGAGGAGTGAAAAAGAAAAAGAAATGCGTTAAGTAAAAATTCTGTAGAAAACATGGAAGTTCAGACGGTTGATGATAATAGCAGTAGGTAGGAAGTCGAAGTAGCAGAGTGTAGTGTAACCGAACCAAATAATGTAGAAATGGAAAGAAGTATGTTAGGGAAACTCAGAGAAATGATTGTAAGTTTAAGTAAAAAGTGGGATAATGATTTTGAAAGTTTAAGAAAAGAGATGAAGAATGACCGTGAAAGTTTAAGGAAACAGTTACATGATATGCATCAAAGTTTAAGTAAACAGATAGATGATATGAATCAAAGTTTAAGAAAAGAGATGACGAATTACAATCAAAGTTTAAAAAGAATAGAAGGAAAGATAGAAAATGGTGTTCAGAAGTTAGAGGTAGGACAAACAGAACTCGGAAAGAAGTTAGACAATCAACAACAGGCGTTAGAAAATTTCGGGAAAGTTAGTCAGGAAGTAGAGAACGTAAGAGAAGAAGCTAGTCAGGTAACAGAAAATGTAGGGAAATATGTTAGTGAGGAGACGGAGAACGCTGAAAATGAAGTTTTGAATGTAGTTAATGATAGGTCAGATAGTGAGGGAGGAAACAGCACAGAATAAGACAAAGAAAGAGAAATAGCTAGAAAAGATTTAGAAGAAACTAGGAGCAGATTGGAAGTATCAGAATGGGAAAATAGAAAACAGACGAGGAATGTGGGGGAAACCAAATCAAATCAAATGAATGAGGTAACAATAGAGATCATGGTGACAAAAGAAACATTGAAAAGCATTCAAAATCCAGGGAGAAAAGAAAGAGAAATATTAAAATATTTCGGGCAAGGGGCACAGATCCTTCAGAATATGTGTAAGAAAGATAGGAAAAGACATCGATGCACAATGCCTAAGCTAGATATGCAAATATAATGGGAATGTAGAATAAATAAGTCCTTCGAACATGGAAAAGTCCGCCAAATTCCCTTGTATTTTCGAAGTACATTGTGGGATGATGAATTGCCTTGTAAATGGTGGGAACTTAGGCTAAAGTATTTAAAATTACCATAACAGATTGTAAAATGAGAAGAAACACAAAATTGGTAAAATGTATATATTAAGTATAAAAAAAGTGTAGTGTAAACTTTATAGGTTAAGTATAAACAGTGTAGTGACGGTGAAGTGAAATTTAAAAGCTAAACAAGTGAGAAAAAGGAAGTGAAAATTAGAACACTGAAAGACTTTTGAAAATAATATTTATATAGAATCCTCGAGAATGATTCGAAAATGTTGTTTGAGTAAAAAAAATCAAAATAAGGACATTGAAAGACTTTTGAAAAGAATGTTTATATAGAGTCCGGAAGAAGAATTCAGAAATGTTGCATTTAAAAAAAATGGTACTATTAATGTACAATGGTTTCAACATGGAAGTGTATATTTATGAATTGTTCTAAGTGTAGCAATACTATGAATTAATTTTAAGTAGATCAGATGGAGAGAGAGAGAGAGAGAGAGAGAGAGAGAGAGAGAGAGAGAGAGAGAGAGAGAGAGAGAGAGAGAGAGAGAGAGAGAGAGAGAGAGAGAGAGAGAGAGAGAGAGAGAGAGAGAGAGAGAGAGAGAGAGAGAGAGAGAGAGATGGTGATGTAGATTGAAGTATCTTCCATTGAGTGATATTTAAAAGTTGAAAATTGCAGATCAGAGTGTTGATAAATGTTAAATGAACTATTGTTATTTAACCATGTGAACAATTTTTATGAAATGTCTATCTATGTATCATGCAAAATTAACGTTCTGAAAATAAATTGTAAAATGAATTGGAAGTTGCTGACAAAGGTCTAGTATTCTGCGTTGTATTCGGGCAAGACATATATATTATTTTATTATGGGATAATAAAATAATATCTATGGGGGCATTTGATACCGAAATTAAGAATTGCAATGTATAAAGAATCATGATGGATTTCAAAGGAATGTGGGTTCTTTGTTACCACACGTACAAGGGCAGTTGAGTCGAATTGCAGTTGGGGTGAATAGATGCTTTAACAAAAGAAACGTAAGAAACAAGTGTCCTTAGCAGATTTCTAAAGAGTAGCACTTGACTTTGTAAATAGGGTTTTCTTCGGACTCTTAATAATGGCATGACAAAATAGTCACAAAGGGGATCTTTGGTTGAATAAAGGGCTTTGAGAAAGTGAAAGTCACTCATACACACACGCAACTGTGGTCATTGAGTCCGAGGCGTGCAGCCGATTAGGGCAGTCCTCTTGTTCTGTCTTGGGCCAGGCAGACCAGAAGTGATGAGAGAAGATATTTGTTGGTTCATATGTACGTGAAGAACGAATTAAGTTTCATCGAGTAATAAATATTTCATAAACAGTAAATCTAAACAGTGATATTGGTAACCCTTGGTCGGCAACTTCGAGTTTAATGTAATAATAAAAGAAGCAGTCATTAAACCAGTTTGAAACGGGCATTATAGTGTCATTAAACCATCCTTCTCACACATATCCACGCATACTCTGGGAGAAACCTCATTGCTTTACGCTGAGCTAAACACCATTTGCTTCAAACCGTCGCCCCAAGTGGAACGCATTGCTAGCCAATATATTAGCTTCAATCCTTAAGGTAAACATTATAAATGCCTAAAATGCATAATAAAACTTTAAAGTTAAGAATAATTTGACACATTGCAGAGTTAATAACCTTCTAATACCTATCTCGTTTGTCACTGCCAAAGAATTTGATTATATGACATTGCATATTATCAAAATCGTGATAATTTTCTGTGCCTATAATAGCTGTTATAGCGTTTAGGGATTATATACTCGGTGAACTGGTAATAAAACAATTCAATGACATTTATTGTCTCTAATCTAGACTAAGGAACCATTGCTGCAATTATATACAAAAAGTAACGAATAGGAATTTAGAATGCTTGAACATTTATTTACCTACAGTGTAAAATATGAACATCTAATGACATATTTAATATATTTCTGCCTAGAGGTTGCAAATCGAAAAAAAAGCAAACGGAACTAGTACGTTTTCAGATTTAAAACACCTCTAAAGTTGTAAGCTGCAAAATTATAACTGAATATTAGACGTTTATTTTAAAACTAGCTTCAAATACACAAGTGGGCCATTCTATAAGACTAATTCTCAGACTTATAAATAGAAACTCCTTCAACGTGGACCCTTCAGCAGTAATTTGACGAATTTAAGATGCGATTCCCCCCCCACCCCCACACACAATTTACGTCCTCCAAAGTTAAGACATATCGGACGGTGTATGAAATGGGTGAAATGAATGCTCAAATGAGTCAAGGATCCATAGAGCTTAGGGTTACCCGACATTCGTCTTTCAGTATGAGGGAAAACCCCTGAAGAAACCTTATCCAGATAACTCACCCTGACCGAAGATAACGCGATGAAACATGACGTAAACTGAAATTGAGAAATAGACATACATAGGTGATCGAGGTTGGTATAACACACACACACACACACACACACACACACACACACACACACACACACACACACACACACACACACACACACACACACACACATGTACATAATGTGGCCTGTTATGAGCTATTCTTTGCAGTAATTCATATATTGAGGTAAGCGTTGGTCGAGCCTAATATTATCTGATGCGAAGGACAGAAGTTATTTCAGAAATGCCTATGTAGAGAGAGGTGTTTCGCATGTACGATGAAGCATCATTTATGAGTAAAGCCATAATTCTTAGCCATGTTACCAAATGGATTGGTTTGTTCCCTTCAGTGCTGATGGCTTGAATCTCATACACTTATGACATACCTGAGACTCCTAAACGCGATCCAGTTCTAAACACTTTGCTTTGATTATAAGTAGGGCTTGGAAATTAAGGACCAATAAATTGTCTAAAATTGACATTTAAAAAGGTCTACAAATATCCCCAAAAGACATAAGGATTGGAAAAAAGGACGTAAAGTCGTTTTATTAGGCTTAGCTTTTGGCACGTTTGCGGCCAGGATTTCATTTACAAACTGCGAAACTGCAGTGAAACCAATCTACCCACATCGAGGTCATTGTGACGATGCTGGTAAAAATAATCGGATATTTAAAGAGAGTTTACCAAGTTCTCTGCTGGTGCTAATTACTTGAATACAATAGAAAGGTTCTCTCATTTGTTTCCTGCTGTAGCCAGTCTAAGGAGTGTACATTAATTTAGGCTATACTGTGTTGAACAGGAAAAAGATAGTCAAAACAAGTTCAAGTTGAAAAAAAAACAACTGTTTAACGAAACAAAAATGCTAAAAAAGAGGATCTTTAATAAAATAGCTAAAAAGCAAAAAGGACAAATAAAAGTTCTAAAAATGACCTTTAAATAAAAAATAGCTAAAAAGGCAAGAAAGGACAAAAAAGAAAAAAAAGAAAAGGATTTCTCCTCAACTTCCTAGCCTAGTTGTAAGTCTAAGAAATCTGAGCCCCATACATTATAACCATATTGCTACATTGCTTTATTAGTAAAAGATAAAAAGTAGACGTGTATTATGAAGAAAGAGTAATGGTAATCCTGATATTAGATGCTTCAGCTGATGAATGCGGTTACGGATTTTGCTAATTGTTGATGTAATGTGTTTTGACCATGTGAGTTTGCTGTCCACGATGAGACAAGAATTTCATATAGGAATTGGGGTATTACATATCGTAACTGACAATGACTAATTTTCTTTTTATGAGTGAATTTAACCAGATGCGATGTTTGTGGATTCATCTGAACCTTTCATTGCATACACCAATATGAATGATTCGACAAAAGTTGTCATGTAGTACAGTCACAGGTGCCTTTGCTTAGAATAACCAAGTTTCAATAGTAATTTATGCTATTGAATGGTGCTTTGTCAAATGAAAATGTGAATTGGTTTGGATATTCATTGCGCAATTTCATACTTGTCTGTGAAGACTTGCAAAGCATTGCATAGAAAGACTGAACTATTCTGTACAGAGTATCTGATACATGAGGGTTCACTTTGTAAAGCAGAACTTCATGCCAAACCTTACCGGAAGTTTTTTTTTTTTTTTTTTTTTTTTTGAAGTGAAAACTTCTTTATTATGTGTTTCAAATGGGAAGAGTTCTCGCCTGTAGCGAATCAGATGCATTAGTACATTCACCGTTGCCACCTCGTTTTATCCCCTCTTTTTATATCCCCCCTCTCTCTCTCTCTCTCACACACACACACACTTGCGAATGTTCTTGGCGCTAGACGTAAGGGAACGCAAACTGAATTTTCCAAAGTTTTATAATAATAGAGTTGTTGAAATCACAATTGCAACATGGATATTCGTATATTACGCAAATGGTTTAAGGGGGGACGTACGAGAAAATGTTCAAAAAATCTAATTTTTTTATTGTTTTGTAAAATAGTATATAGTGTTAGCTATCAAACACCAAAATATTATGACTGTACGTGGTCTGTATGTACCTTTAAAAAATTAAATGCCCTAGTGTTGCATAGTGGCATAGTAGCAACACATAGTGTTCCATCAGCTGTCTTGGTATCTATAAAGCCAACCTACCAATTCTTAGCACACCCAGACTTGCTAAAAAATAATATCTCTTTGGAGAGACGCAAAACCCAAATGAAAGCCTCAACGGTTTGATATGGAAAGGTGTCCCAAAACATCATTTGTGTCTTCCATATTGGTGAAAATTGCTACATTTGATGCTGCAATAGTGTTTAATGATGGGAATGTTGGCAGGAAGAACGTTATGCATCAATTAGTGTATCAACCTGGTGTGTTTATGGAAACAATTTTGCAGAGTATTGACAACAATCGCATCGCTGGTGCAGAAAGAGCTATGAAATGAATGCAGAAAGAAGCAAGACAGAAGAGGAATTTAAAAATATAGGCTGAAGAAGACCAGAATGAGGATACAGACTATGGATATGGGAAGTTCTGACTTAAAATTAAAGGGCAAATTGAATAATACTTATTGTATTTTTAATTGCCTTTCCCCGTAAGTTGCATTTTCTACAACTTCAACCAATTTTTCTCTCAAACTACTTCATCCACAGTGATGCAATTTAGCACACAGCTTTCTTATGCCACAATGAACATTTTGTTGGTTCTAGAATTTAAGATTAAGACCCAGTTGAAATGTGATGATACAAAATATATGAAATTAGTTTAATTTTTGAAGGATGCATATGATTAACATTTTATTTTAAATTCTATACAGCTTCAATAAGAAATCTAAATCCAACAAATTCATTTTTAATGTGTTTTAAAATAACATACCAAATTTCAGAAAGATAACTTATGTGAATTTTGAAAAAAATGGGATTAAATTTGTAAATATCTCTGCATATAGAAAAAATATGTAGCATTAGTTTCAAACAATGAAAATATATGAAACAACTGTGCATATTAACTGTGTTATCTTAAATGAGTATACTAAGTTTCACTTCTCTAACTTGAAAACTTTGGATGCTATGGCTATTTATGTAAGACCCTGAATATTTGCATGCGCCCCCCTTAAATATTTAGTTTAAAATTAATTACAGTTTATGAATTACTTATTTTTCTAATTCAACAAAAATACGAGCGGTATTTTAACGCATGACTTACGTTAAGAGATAATTCGTCATTGTCATTGTCTTCAACGTCTGATCACTGTAAATTTATGTTGATAGGTTCCAAAATCGCGTTACGTGTTATTTCTGTCAAAAATTCGTCTTCTTGTAGTTTATCTGATGTCTCACGCAGTTTTCCCAGCCTTGTTGTGTTCTTTGTCGATTTCTTTGTAAGTTACTCAACGTCAGTCAGTTTAAAAATATTATTTCTGTTTGCAACATAATTTGGGCCCATATTAACTAAATTTGATTGTTCTGGCAGTAATAAGGGGGAAGATGGATCGTGTCTCATTGATCCAGCTGATGCACTTTTTCATGGAACTGTAACTGAATAATGCTGCCTTGAACTCTCTAGAGTAAATAGAGATTACGAACCATTCATAAACAAAGATATAATGTGACCAGACAAGGTTTGCCAGACAAGGTTTGCCAGACCAGCAGGAAGAGTATTGTTTCCTTTCACCGAATTTAACAAACACCTTTGCTTATTCATAGTACATATTTCTTTTACCACGTCATGTCAAATGTTTACGTTTCAGTTCTGAGTAATTTCAAACATACGTTCACGCATACATGCCAACCAATAATTATATTCATTACAGTGCTTACGTCGCAATGCATTGTTATAATGGATCTACTTTATTTGTATTAGGAAAACTATTTGAGCTAAAAGTATGGGGTTTTTACGCTTATGTTAGACACATTACTTTCTACCTTCCTCATGGATCAATTTTTGCAAAATATGAATTTTTGTATTTGCACGAATAGTATTTATTAGAGATTGATTAGTTTGGCACTCGTCACATACCACTTAGCGGGAATGCAATACGACAACACCGCAGGATTCCGATTGGTTGCTCACCTAGTAGTGCACAAGGACAAACACATTCCCATTTGAAACACATAATAGGTGCATTTAACACTTTTTGTAGGTAGTGAATTAAACTAAGCCGTCACGCTCGAATATGTTACGCTCATTCGGGTGAAGTAGGCTCGAGTCGGCTCAATCCGAACTAACCCCCCACACTCATTCGTTATTTCAGTGTTATGTTGTCCATAATTGTTATGTTGCGGTAGAGAAAGTATTACTTTAACACTAAAATAAAGTCCAGAGAAGAAACCGGTACAAACATGCAGTTCGAATGACCCGCGTGTCTCCTGAGCGGCTGAGACCGCAGTGACACACTTTGGAAGTCTCGTGAAACTAGAGGTACACGTAGTTTGTTAGAGATGGCGAGCTGGTTGGAATTGTTATAAATGTATCAATATGTATTATTTATTAAGAAAGTTTCCTAAAACATCGGAATAATGACATTTCGTTTTGATGAAGAATGTATCCTTAATGTAAACAATTGTATGTTGTACCTATATTGCACACAAAATTCAATATAGAACGGAAAAAGTTATTCCGGTTTAGAACGAAAGTCTACAGAAAGTTAAATAATTGTAATAAATTCAACTGATTTGTTTGCATATTTGTTTCAATATTATCACAGTTTTCTGGGAAATTTTGTGAATAAACTTTTAATTCTTCCAAGGTACAAAGTCACAATAATGATAAAATTAGTGTTAAACAACCGGCATTAACTAAGTAGCAGCTTAAGAAAAGCTGTGTATGTTTATGATGTAGATCGATCAAGTTTTGATTACCATTACTCGGTACACATACCTATACACCGTAGATTTTCTGTCACACTCAACAACGTATCAATAAAACGCATCCAGGTATGTTTTAACATGTTTCAAATACTCTGAAAAATTCAGAAACCCTACAGGGGTTTCGTTAAAAAAATAATTGTCTTAGGGCCGTTCTTACAAACGTGAGTCAAGTGCCGGTAACCGATCCAGTCAGATAACTTTCTGTCATTTAACAAGCCGACATGTCAAATTCCGCTTTAAACAATAATAATAGTCAAAAGGAACAGATAATATCACCGAAGTTCGGTATTTGAATAATTAAAACCATAATATCGAAAAATAAAACGAGTGTGCTAATTGGAAATAAAAGTGCTAGGAATTCGTGAAAGAGATGTTTAATTTAAGAACTGGTTATTTTTAATGACAATTTATCTTTATTGTGAGTAGTAAAACGTAAAACACCAATAAATTAAAATGTAATAACACGTAAATAATAAAATTATCACGTATTAAAAGGACGTTTTGTGTTTATTTTCATTTACAACTTATATTGCCCGCCTCGGTAGCGTGATGGTAGCATGTCTGCCTCACGTTCAAAAGGTCCCGAGTTCGAATCTCGGTCAGGGTGGGTTACCTGGATAGGTTTTTATCCGTGGTTTTCCCTTATCCTTCAAGACGAATGTCGGGTAACTCTAAGCTCCATGGACCCTGGGCTCATTTGAGCATCATTTCACCCATTCCATTCATCGTCCGATATGACTGAACGTTGGATGACGTAAATTAAAAAAAAATTACAACTTATAGGTTATGTTTTTCCACAAACTGAAAGACCGACCGAAGGTCAAAAGATATGATATATAAATTTGATTTTTTATAGAAAAAATGTAAATATATATTATTTAGTTTGGAAAATAAAAATTTAAAGACAAAACATACGACAAAAACATCGAACAAAAACATTGATGTTATAAAAATATCAACCTCAGTACATCGATGTGAAAAAACATTCGATGTTTTCCAGTAAGCATCGATGTTTCGTAAATATCGATGTCGATGTCGCAGGCCTAACACTAACGGACAAAAATAATCCTCGGCCAAGTTGACAGCGGGATGACCGACGTTTGTAAGAACGGCTCTTATACTAATTAACGTCGTATTATATACGAACTTATAAATATTTTTGTTATAGAAAATTGATGAAGAAAATCAAATCAATGAGAAATTGCAACGGAAAAGGGAACTGACCAATGCGCGCACGAAAAAAATATTGTAAAAGGAAGCGAATGGAATATCAGTAACTGAATTCTTCGATGCAGGATGACCCTAATGAGGAAATGGAAAGCATGCGAGTTCAAGAAAAAATTGCCGAACGGAAAAAAGTAATGCGAAGGAACGTTCGAAAAGATATCGTGAGAAGAAAAGTCTCAATGCATTACAATCTGTTCATGATGTGGTTCATGATTCACAAACTCCCGGACCTATGCATGGAAATCCACCGCTCATACGCCCACCTCGGTAGCGTGGTGGTAGCGAGTCTGCCTCACGTTCAGGAGGTCCCGAGTTCGAATCTCGGTCAGGGTGAGTTACCTGGATAAGGTTTTTACGGGGTTTTCCCTTATCCTGAAAGACGAATGTCGGGTAACTCTAAGGTTTATGGACCCTGGGCTCATTGAGCGTCATTTCACCCATTCCATTCATCGTCCGATATGACTTAACGTTGGAGGACGTAAATTAAAAAAAAAACACCCCTCGTATTAAAAAATCAACAAACTACGATTCATAACTCTCAGAATGCCGGAACATCTAAGAATATGGATATTTCCCTTGTTACACGTGAAAATCAAAGAGCTACGATCCATGATTCTTAGATTACCGGAACATCCACAAACATGAACATTCCTCTTGTTAAAAGCTACATAAAATGTCGACAATTGATACAGCAGGATTGCCTTATGAAATAATATTCGTAGTGGATAAATATTATATGTTTATTTTAACATCGATGTATCGGATGGATTAGCAAATGATGCAGTAGAAAAATTGTGCTCCATCGATTATGATGATAATGGTGAAATTAACAGAGTTTGACTCATATTTCCTAATCCAGAAAAAAATGGAACGAAAAATTCGAAGCAAAGTTTCAGGATACATGGCGGATCATAATATACTAATTGATCATAATATATCAATGAATGCTGTACCTATAGCCAGAAGATCGTGCACTATACCACTTAATAATAACAAAACTATAAATGCTAAACGTAATCATTTTCCGATGGTGTCTGAATGCGCTATAACGATTCACAAGTCACAAGGAACAACATTCGAAGAAATTGTTTACGAGTATGAGAAAACACATTCACAGCAATTGGTATACGTCGCATTATCAAGAATAACACGCGTTGAAGGACTTTATATTGTGACGGAAATAAATAATCCTACATTTTATCATGGCCGAAGAGAATTTATATCTGTCATTGATTTACAAAATGAAATCAAAAGGCTAACACTCAACAGGTTTTAAACACTTAATGTTTTAACAAATTTCATTTCAAATAGAAAGGGCATATCAAATTTTTCATTACATTGTTTAAGGTTTACGCGCACATGCTTCGGACCTTAATGATTCTGTTACACAACGTTCAAATATATTAATTTTAGCATATAATTAACAGATAATTTTATCATAATCTTGAATGAACAACGAGGAAAATTCGATATCCCAAATTTTGATTGTCTTGTTAAATTCAAAAGACCTGAATGTCGAACTGCAGGTGTAACTATATTTGAATATCATATAATTATGTTATAAGATATGTATGAACTTGTATTTTTACTAAAAATAAACATGCAATGACATATGTGCATCAGTAAAAAAAAAAAAAAAATATGAAAAATGATTGTGAAATAACATGTATTTTAATATAAAAATAACAGACATGCAAACAGTATATTATGTGATTTGATTTTACTTCCTTTATACATCCTTTAAGCCCTTTTCGCACGGTTGCAAGTCCGTGATCATTCAGTTTTTTTAGAGTATTTTCATTTGCGAGCACACTTAGCGTGAGGCATGAAATGTTTAGCTCGCAACTGGCCTCTTTGCGCAAGAGTGAGTGTCAACGTTAAATTTTTTAAAATAATTTTTAAACATAATTTATAATGAATCGTTTTTAAGTTTTCACTTATGCCGTGTGGTCTTAAGCACACACAAGGTTTTTTATTTAGGTTTTAAAATTTTCTTTCAAACGTTTTGTTATGTGAAAAGTCCATAACTCGTCCATTCTTCCTGCAATGTTTGGAACGCACAATATGGATGGTCTAGGCAAGCCAAATGACTTACAATTAGTTGTCCGTTTATTACAGAGCGACGATGACAATGAAGAACAGTAGATAAACAATGTGAAGAACACTTGATACAGATGCAGATGATTTTCTACCTGAGATAAGGGGAGAAAACTCTGACACGAGGAACGTGACAGAGAAGGTGAATATATTATTTGAAGTGCCTTATTTTAGTTAGAAAGGGATGGAAATACAAAATTGATAAAGCATTGCGAACCCAGAGTTACACGTAGAACAAGGACAGTGCTGTAGTTGGGCCGGTACGGGCCGATACGCCGTGTAGGTAAGCGTACCGTCTAAATTCGTGAAGCGATGCTTAGAATTAAAGAAACAAACGTTTACTGATTGTTCTGAGCACTAAACTGGAATAGCAACAGTTTTTATATTAGCCATAAAGCTTCTTGGTATAACAATGAAGAATCAGGTGGTGCGAACCGCGATTCTTAAGTGACTTTTGGTGAGTACCACCTAAACTTTTTTTCCAGTTTGGTGAGTACCAGCTAAACCTTTTTCCAGTTTGGTGAGTACCGCCTAAACTTTTTTCAAACTACAGCACTGGTATAGGAAGTGCAAAAAGTATTTTTGTTTGGAATACGGGAGAATAATATGCCATTAATGCTGAGCAAGTTTGGTGTTGGAAAAATAGAATAGTGTAAAATAGGAAAACAGAGGAGAGAAAAAAGATCAAAATGGATAACTATCATGCGTTTTAATAATTAAAATTTGTTTGTATGCTTCATTTTGATGTAATAAGTTGTTTTATTCCTGCATACTACATAATAACATCTGCTAATTTTTTGTTAACACTACACTGTCGTTTGTGTTAATCTACCATTGAAATTAAAACGAAAATAAAAGAAATAATTGAATGAACCGTTTTAAAATTAATGAAGTGCATTCATAAAATCAATTGACGTAGTTTGAAAGTAATTTGCACCTACTGCATATCGGGCGAACAACCGAGTCGAAATTAAGGCGCCACCGACGTAGGGTTAAATCGGCCATATAGCCTTCATCCATGACTGGCTCATGTAAAGTATTTCCATAATCCAAAGTGGTTTGAAGTTCACTGTCAAAGCTTTTTATTTTTTTTATTCAGTGATCAATCAGCAGTACATGCTTTACAGATCCTTGTTGGCTAATTGAATCTCTATGAACTATATAATAACATGTAAGGAAAACCAAGTTGGCTCCTATTATCTTCTTAACACTGTGAAACAAGAGAAAAATAAGTTAATTAAAACAAACAAGTAATCAAAGAGATAAGAACAGCAGTCATTGTGAAACAATATTCATAGTTTTTTCAATCAGAGTCACTAAGGAGGAGATCCTGTGGGAGTCGTCTCTTCAGGCGCGTGGGCTGGCGGGTTCGTACGCCGATGTCGTACATCACAGCTCCTGGAACATCTGGCAGGTTTGAGAAGAAGCGAGAGGCGATCTGACGTATGTACTGATGAAGAGGAAGGAGACCAAGTTCTTTATGCAGTTGTTCATTTCTTACGTACCAAGGGGCATCCGTGGCGATGCGCAGAAATCGATTTTGCAGGACCTGTAGCTTTCGGAGATGAGTGTTGCTAGCCGTACCCCATACCTGGGAAGCATATGTGATAAGTGGCCGGACAAGAGATTTGTAGAGAAGCAGAGAGCATTCAATCCCAAGAGGAGCGTGTCTGTAAAGTAGCGGACCGAATTTTGAAAGTCGTCCTGATGCCAACGAGATAAGTCGATCAATATGGGCTCGCCACATAAGTTTAGTGTCCAGCATTACTCCAAGGTATTTGACGGAGGTGGTAGGAGGTAGCCAGGGGATTGATTCATGCTTGATATGCAGTTCGGGAGATTTGGAGATGCGACCTAAGCTAAAGATCTTAGCTGCGGTCTTTTGAGTGTTTAGACGTATGTGCCAAGTATCGAACCATTCAACGAGGCAGTCAAGAGAGGTTTGTAACGTATGAATAGTTGTAGGGAGATCTGTGCCGGAATGATATAAAACAGTATCATCAGCGTATAAGGCTATGGAGGTAGGGGCCAAGTCAGGAAGGTCATAGGTATAGATACTAAATAAGATTGGGGCCAATATGGATCCCTGAGGAACTCCTGCTGTAATATGGCGCTGAGATGACTCCATGCCACCAATGCGAACAGTGAATGTGCGATCTGATAGAAAACTACAAATGGTAGTGAGTAGATACTGTGGAAGTCCAATGCTATACAGTTTGAAGATTAACCCCTCATGCCAAACTTTATCAAAGGCCTGTGCTACGTCGAGGAAGAGGGCGGTTGTGTGCTCTCGTTGCTCAAAATCATGAATTACTGTTTGTGTTAAGCGTAGTAGTTGGTGAGAGGTAGAATGTCTAGAACGAAATCCAAATTGGAAGGTTGGAATGATATGGTTTTCAGAGGTATATTTAAGGAGACGGCGAAGGAGAACCTTTTCAAACAGTTTGGACAAGGTAGGCAGCAAACTTATCGGACGATAGCTGTCGGGGAGATTTTTAGGTTTATTAGGTTTGTGAAACACAATGATTTGAGCCAATTTCCAGGTGTGAGGAAAAAAGGCAAGTCGAAGACAAGCGTTCAGAATTGAAGACAATTGTGCCAGGGCCTTCTTTGTCAGGTTTTTCAACACAATATTGGGAATCAAGTCGTGTCCCGGTGATTTCTTAAGAGGAAGAGAGCGAATTAAATGCCTAAGTTCAGCAGGACTAGTGAAGGAGATTCTGCAGGGAACAGTTGGTTGGTGTCGAAAAGCGTCAAGCCGCTGTTCTATACTTGGGGTGGTGGCATGAGTTGCGTTTGGTGTGAACGTGCCTTCAAAGTGGTCTGCAAGAACTTCACATTTAGCTTTGACCTCCATAAGAAGAGTGTCAGTGGTACGCAGAGCTGGTATAATAGTTGGCTCTCGCAGAAGTCGTCGAGTGGCATCCCAGAGCGTGTGGTCATGCGGAGAGATGCTCGCCAGTTGTCGTTTGTAGGTCTCAAGGCGATGACGGTCCAATTCGAATTTTACTAGCCGGTTCAATCCATTAAGCTTCCTACGCAGCCAAGGTCGGCGTTCCCTTTGCCACTAACGTCGAATCCTGTGTTTTTCATGTATAAGCTGAAGAATGGGCGCAGGTAAGGAAGAAGCAATAGGAGTCCGCTTGGAGCAGGTAGTTGAATTTCGCACACAGTGGCATATAGTGTCTGTAAAGTGCTTAATGGCAGCCTCTATATCAGCTTCAGAGATAAGTGAGTAAGTGTGGAGCACTGAATCCAACTGAGCATGGAACTTATCCCATTGTACATAGCCATTAATAAGTCGCGGTGCTGAGGGAAATGTGTTCGGAGCGAGTTGAAAGGTAATGAAGACCAGGCAGTGGTCAGAGCCAAACCGCTAGTGTAGACATATACGCTGGAAGAGGGAGATTCTTGTGAATGCCAATGTCGAGAATGTCAGGAGTATTAAGAGGATTGGTAGGATAATACGTGGGATCTGTAGACGCCAAGACGGATAAGCCGCAGGTGTTCAATGTGTGGTAAAGGCGTCGGCCATTGGGATTAGTAGAGTGGCAGCCCCATGACGAGTGTTTGCAGTTTAGATCTCCGAGAACAAGGGTGCTCTGTCGGCAGGAAAAAGCAAGGAGAAATAAGTAGTATTTAGTTTCCGGTTAGGAGACTTTTAGGCGCTGATGACAGTGAGATCATTACCATCGGTTGTAGGTAGTTTAATTCCTACCACTTCAAGGTCGGGAACGCCAGGTAAAAATATAGAGTGGTGAGTAATGTTACGTCGGATCACAATAGCTACACCTCCAGATGCTGTTGGAGCAATCCGATCCTGTCGATGGACTGTGCATCCAGGAACAGTAAAGGTTTCGTTAGGAAGTAAGTGAGTCTCACTGATACAGGCGATGTCAATGTTATGCATCGTAAGAAAATGAATGAAAGAAGCGCGTTTAGCGCGTAGTCCATTAGAATTCCAATTTAGAAGAGTGAGCCGTCTAAGAGTTAGCAGATTATGGGTTGCCATCATGAAGTACTTGAGAGAAGAAGAGTGAGCGAGCATATTCGGTTAATTGTGGCAGAAACGGGGTAACAAAGACGCGGAATAGCGAGCAAAATTTGCTAAAGAGGTCAGTGAGAAACGACCAGAAGGGAGACGATGCGTTAGATTCCTAATTTAGTGAAGGGGGAGAAGACGAAGAACAAGGTTGATGACGAGGAGAGGAAGAAGAAGAAGAAGAAGAAGCAGCAGAGGACCTCACTGCCTGAGAATAGGAACGCTGTTCCGAGGTAGGAGGTGATTCTTGTTGCGGAGACTGATGCGGGCGAGGTTGTCGGGATTGGGAGTGTTGTGATGACTGCTGCAGGTGTATTGGTTGGGATTGCTGACCTGGTCGCATCTGTGAAGCTGCTGCTAGACGGAGAGCACCTTGTCCTTGAGGTCGCTGGGAGATGCGTTGTTTCAATTCTAGATAATGGGGGCAACCCCGATAATTGGCCGGGTGATCTTGACCACAGTTGTCACATTGAGCAGGCGTAGTAGGTAACTTGCTGCACTTAGAGAAATGGTGATCACCAGTACATCGTACACAGCGAGCAGTCAGCTGACAATAATTTTTGGTGTAGCCATATTGCTGACATCGAGTGCACTGCGGCAGGTCGGTGTTATGACGTCTGTGTTCAACTGACACAACACTGTACATCAAAAGTGAGAGGTTAAGTATTTATCTACCTCCATCGGTATTTTCTAGCTCAATGGCACATATCGGAATAGGTTGTTTGTTTCTTCCTAGCAGACGTGTAACCTTTTTGACAGGAAAGTTAAGGGCGATGAGTTCATCATAAATTTCCTTATCGCTGAGGGAGCAAGGCAGATTGCGGATAATCACTGAGAAAAGTTTGTCAGCTGGGTTCCTGAAAGTGTAAAACTCTTGATTTATTGAAGTAAAGTAGGGTGTCAGACGGCGGAAATCGGTTGAGGTAGAGGCAAACACTTTGATAAGGGCACCTCGGAGCTCAGTATGAAAATCTGAGAGTACACACTTTTTAATATCCTGAAGGAACAGTTGGTAATTCTGAACATTGCACACACAAATCGGTGGAACTTTCTCCTTGGGAGTGGTATTAGGAGATGAATCTGTCTGGTCAGAGCTTTCAGATAAAGCATGGAATCGGTTAGATGTTGGAATAGCGTAAGCATAACGGGAGGTATTAGACTGCTCAGAAGATGGTGCCATACAAAGGCGTTTACTTTGAGTTTCGCAGTGAGAAGGCGGCGAGCGCTGCTCTCGACTGTTGCGATTGCCCAATTTGACTATGTCAATGTCCATGGTAGCATCATGCGGTACACTAGAATCGAGTGAGTGAATAGGCTGTGTCAGCTGAAGCTGAGGTGGCCGAAGAATTGATTTACTTACACTGTGAACAGTAGTTATACCAGAGCTCGTAAAATGTGATGAAGCTTGATGAAACGAAGTCTGTGGATTTTGTGGAGGATAAGATGACGTAATTTCTAGTGTGGACCTGCTCTCCATCTGTTCTGACGATGAATACTGCAATGTTGATGATTCGGAGGTAATATCCATATTGTTAACCACATTTAAAGATGTGCGAACTAACTGGCCAGTATAATGTGCCGCGTAGGCCATGACAGCTGGTGAAATTACTAACAAAAGCTAGTAGAAATATGTAAGATAGTCACTCGCAAAACAGCACTATTTGACTGTAAACGGAACACAAATAACAAACACGCACGGTGCTATGTGAACACGACACGGCAGCAGGCGGACAGGTAAAACACGACCGTCCTCTCCGACGTGCAACACGAGACTCCACTGTCAAAGCTGAGTTCGCCCTTGGCTACCGTGCAGGTAGGACGTGCCTTGCTTCGCTCCTGATCGGTTCAAGGTTGTTTATATTAACGGTCGCGCAGTGTTTTCAAGTTTTTTGTTTGCCTGTGTGTTCATAATGACAAGTCACCTAAATTCTTACATTAGTGTTTCATTACTATAATGTCTTCACCTCCTCTTCAGAATATGGAAACGGATGATACTGGTCAACTAGTGCGAGATTCGCTTAACATTTGTTACGCAAAGCTTCTAACCACGTGGCTTCATCACGACACGTTTCTCACTCATCACACCACCAGCTACAACAACCACCTATGCAGCAAACAGTACCTGCTACCCATAACAGTGCAACTGTAGGTGCTTGTGCTACCTCACTCGATGTTTTGGAAGAGCTAACGTTCTCTTCACACACAACTAATGATCGAAAACGCTCCCATGAAGGTCCGGAACTGATATGTAAAAACGGCCTAATAATTCTATATAAAATAGGCATGTTATCAATATTCCCAGGCATAACCGTTTTGACGCTCTTGAAACAATGGAGACTGAAAAACTATCCGAGCCCAGCTCCTCTTCTACCGTGCCGCAAATGGGGAACGGATACCTCCCGTGTTCTTACACGGTAATAATAATTATCAGCAACTGATTAAAGACTTAAAATCTATCCTATCCCTTGATTTCACTACTCAGCTCCGAGGCACAGTTGTAAGAATCAATACCACCAGTACCATTGATTTTCGTGCACTTACTAAGCACCTAGACACCTATAAACAACAGTACCACACTTTCCGCTCACCAGATAATACCAAGTTAAGTGCTATTATACGGAATGTTCCGTATTCTTTAAGCAACGAAGAAATATTTGATGAACTGGTCAAACTTAACTATCCCGTCCTACAAGTAAATCGACTATACAAGAAAGACAGGTATTCCATGCCATTATGTGCTGTGGAAGTAAATAAATCCGAAGCCGGTATGAAAATCTTTGATCTTACTCGCCTGTGTCATTGCATTGTGAAAGTGCAGCAACGAAATACATCACGCACTCTACCTCAGTGTACTAAATGTCAACATTATGGACACACTAAAAACTATTGTAGACTTGCGCCCAGATGCGTGCGCTGTGACGGTCAACATCATTATAAAGACTGTACTGTTCCACAAACCGCTGCGCCTAAATGTGTTAATTGTGGAGGTGATCATCCTGCCAACTTCAAAGGATGTTCATATTTTCTCAAGATGGCGTCAAAACCACCATCTATTTCATCAACAGGGACTGTTGAGCGACAGTCAAATAGGAGTCCTTCGCAACTGCCCACCAGGTCTGCTAGCTCCCAGCCTCAACAGTCACCACCCTCCATGTCACCGCAACACTACCGCCTCTACGCTCATCTCACTTGGTTCCTCCTGTTGTGCCATCCTCCTCTGCGCGACCAGCGCATGGGGAAATGTCTAACACACCTGGCTACAGAGACACTGTTTCTTCTACAGCATCACAACAGCCTGACTCTGACTGACCTATGAGCCTTTTTAATGCTCTTCGCTCATTTCTGACTCCATATCTTCCACATATTGCGCAATGGCAGTCCATAATCGCTTCTTCTCTCAACTTACATTGCTAAATTGGAATGCCAATGGTTTGAGGAAGAAAAGATCCTCCTTTACAGCTTTGTTACATCACCACAATGTTGATATTGTCTGCATAAGTGAAACTCTCTTGCTTACCTCTGAAACCTCCAAGATTCCAAATTATTTCATATATCGGAAGGCCAGAATTGCAAATATTGCCTCTGGTGGTGTTGCCATCCTTGTGAAACGTCATCTTCAACATCATTCTGTTTATCTCCCAATTGTGCCTGATCTTGAAATTGTGGGTGTACAGCTCCCTCAACCAAACGCTTCTCTAGTTAAAATTATGGCAGCGTATAAGCAGCCACGCCGCTGGCTAAATCCCGCATCTATCCAATATTTATTCGACAACAACCAACGCACTATACTCCTAGGTGATCTAAATAGTAAACATGAAGCATGGGGCTGTCGTCAAACCACTCCCAATGGACGTTGTCTAATCTAGCGTGCACTAAATTCTGCTCTTTAAGTGATTGCTCCGAATGAGCCAATATTTTATTCTTACAATCATACTGTGCAACCGGATATTTTGGACATAGGTCTTCTTAAACAATTTACACTTGGAGTTTACATGCAACCTCTTCCAGAGGTTGATTCTGATCACTGTTCAGTGGTTATTAAATTCTGCTTTGATCCCATATTAACACAGCCTTATCACTGGGCCTGTCAATTGGAATGCTTTCCAGTGGAGTATGGATACTCTTCTACACATACCTCGCACTATTGCTACCCCTACAGTGATTGACTCAGCTGTAGCGCATCTTCGAGACGTGATTCACACCTCTGTAAAATGTACCATTCAACACCGTTCTTATTGCCATGGCACCAGATCACCACGGTTACCAGATCGCCTTCTCCAGATGATTGGAGCTAAACATCAAATGCGTCGTCTTTGGCAATGCCATAGGGAGCCTTGGCAACGACAACATCTTAACCAACTCATTCGTCAGGTTAAGCATGCCTTGGATGAGCACCGTTACAGCAGCTATCAACACTTCGTCTCAACTATCTGTCCTACAGACAGCTCGCTCTGGAAAGTGACGAAACAGATAATCCGGGAACCGCTTGAAATGCCGCCGCTTCGAGTCAACAATCTAATCAGCAACACCACCTTGGAAAAGTGCGAAACATTAACTGCCTACATTGAATCTACGTTCACACCTCATCCGGCATCTGATGCTGCCTTCACTGTAAATGTTCAGGAGCGCCTGACTACGTCCCGGCCTACGGCTCCGTTGCCCATTAGGTGGGCTTCATCTAGTGAGGTACGATCTATTATTCAATTTCTGCCGAATAAGAAGGCCCCTGGAAACGATCTTATTCTACCAATTGTATTGAAACACTTCACAAAGAAGACCATCGCCTTTCTGGCCTCTTTATACAATGCAATTTTTCGCAATGGATATTTTCCTAAAGCCTGGAAATTTGCTGAGATCATTGCATTGCAAAAGCCTAACAAACCTCCGAGTTCCCCACAGAGTTATCGACCAATTAATCTTTTACCAACTCTGTCCAAACTTCTGGAAAAGCTCGTTCAAAAACGACTTCTTCGGTTTGTTTCTGAAACCCCAGTTATACCTCCCCAACAGTTTGGATTTAGACAGCATCATTCTAGCAATCACCAGTTCCTGAGACTTACTGAACATACTACCCGTAACGGCCGCGCCATGGCTCAGTGGTTAGACTGCTTAGCTCTCACCAAGGTGGCCCGGGTTCGATCCCAGGCGACCGCAAAGTGAGATTTGTGATGGAAAACACGGCGCTGGGGTGGGTTTTCTCCGGGACCTCCGGTTTCCCCTGCCATCTCATTCCACCGGTGCTCCATCGTCATCTCATGTATCATCAGTGTCACCGCCTGCGGTGCCGTATGTAGTAAAAGCGGGCGTTAAACACTACACATTTCATTTCATATTACCCATAGCCTTGACGACAAAGAGCATACTGTGGCAGCATTCCTAGATTTCACTGAGGCATTTGATAGAGTGTGGCACGACGGCCTCCTTTATAAACTACATGACCTAGGTCTTCCGCTCTACTTACTTAGCTTTGAAGTGGTTATATTGATGAAGGTAGATTTATGCCACACGATGCGGCAACATATTTGAAGTAGGATTCGTTGTCGTGAGGTCCATGCCCCACACGCGCAAACGGTTTCGCGTTTCCCTCGGTGTGGCGACGCGTTGAGAAGCCAAACCTTACCTCGATGTAGAAGCGATGAACTCTCCTGTCTGGAGGCCGTGAAGATGATGGTTAGGAAGATTTCTGTAAATTTTCCTTCCGGTAGCTGCGGCGAGCGATGAGATATGAAACTTCAATGTCGTGGTATCGATTCAAAAGGGATTTTGTGTTTGGGTAACTATGAAATAAAATTATGAACACCGTTTCACTGTACGTGTATTTGTTTCTCGACATCTTTTGCTTTACAAGCGACTTTTTCACTGGTATAGCACTTTACTAACTTTTAATTTTCTCCTTCGCCTTGCGAATGATGCAACGGTTTGCCACTTATGTTATTTCTCGTCGCGTCGCGTATTCAGCGTATATTTTAACCGTTTATTACACGTTAATGAACGGTGAACTTCACTAACGACCTGTAGTTTTCAAGAGCCTTTACCCAAAAACACGTCTACACGCTTCGAGTTTACAAGCAGGAAGAAGAAAGAAATTTAAGGATAAAATTATTGGTTCCTTTCCCTGTTTCGTTTCTTTACCGAAATACTAAATTTTGATTGGTCCGACGTCACAATTTGTGTATATTTAGTTTCCGGAATTTTCTAAATTTGGGATTTAAATGAACCTAAGCATTCGTTGCATCATCTATTTGGCCTGCTTCGTTATTGATTTACATTGAATTTCAGATGGCCATGTTTACTTTATAAGTCCATATATGGAATTTTAAAATATATTTACAGACCAATATTCAATATCAGCTTTAAATGCCTCCAGCAAGAATTTAAGAACTAATTTCTTCTAAAACAATCTTATCTATTTTTTGCATAAATTCTGGATTTTGTCCCTGAATTACAAACATCTTTCCTAAACAACTTGTGAATAAAATAACTTGCCAATACAAATTAACATTTGACTGAAAAAAAATTACAGCTAGGAATAAAACACATAGAGAACATTAATACAACATTAAAACAAGAATAAGTTTATTTGACATCGTAAACACCAACATTTTTTTGCTTGCAGTGATCCATGAATTCAGTCTTTAATTGTAATTACAAATAAATTTATTATTAATTATTAATTTCAGAATGTTGCAGTGTCAATCAAGGTGTATGTGTGTCTGGTCTATTAAATGGTTTCAATAAAGATTTGTGGTATCTCCCAATTAATATCCCATTTTCTGTTGCAATTTCATAAGTGTGTTCCCCGAACTTTCCCATAATTTTATATGGTACTTTGTAAATCAAATTCATTCTCCAGTAGATTTTCCTATTAGAGTCTGAAAGATTGATAGATTTCACTAGAACCTCGTTACCGATTTGGGGATCCCAAATAGCTTTCCCTCTCTTAATTTTCTGGCGTCTTTTTTTAGCTCTTTGGTAAGTAATTACCATATTTTCTTCTTCCGAAAGTTGTATATCGGAGGGTTCAACAGAGGTGGGGAATTTTATTACTAAAGGTTTAGGTGGTCGACCTGTCATCAGCTTGTAGGGGTGAATTTTGTGGTGGTACTTGGACTGTGATTTATAACGTTTTCTATTATTTCACAATACATAAACCAACGTTGGTGATGGGAGTGGCATAATATACGAAAGTAGGATCCTATGTCCCTTAATATCCTTTCACAAGGGTTTCCTTGTGGGAAATATGCTGAAGAATTATACAATTTAATGCCTTGGCTTCGGAGTGCAGAAGTAAACAATTTGCTCCGGTGTACGGCAGCGTTGTCGGAGACAATTGATTTTATTTTTCCAAAGTTTGGAATCCAATCTTTAACTATTTTAGATACACAAGTTCTGTTCTTTATATTTCTTACAGGATAGATTCTCACAAATTTTGTGAATACATCGAGCATTACAAAAATGTATTTATAATTGTACTGACTTGCGGGCATTTCTCCATGAGCATTAATTGCTACGAGCTCATTTTTCTTTTCCCTTACGATTACCTGGGGCTCATAATCGTATTTCACATTCAGAGGCTTTGCTTTTTGACATAAGGCACAGGATGATATGAATTTCGGTACTTTCCTTGCTAAATGTTTGATGTATACTCTATCTTGTATGGCTAAGGAAGTTTTCTCACTTCCTGGTTGTGCCAAATATTCATGAAAGGACATTATTATCTTATCTTCGAGGATCTTTGGCACCATAATTTTCCATTTCTTTGGCACACCTCAATGGAGTTTGTATTCTACTCCATATTTTTTAGCAATAGTACTATTTGTTGCATTTTCTATTTCAGGTACATCTCGTAGCAGCGGACCTAATGGGGTATAATTTCTTTGAATTTCAGCAACGTTATTAAACTTTTTCTCCAAATTTTTATTCCAATGGAACACCATTTTGTGTATTTTTATTTCATGATGTGGATGGGAGAGCGTCTCAGGTATTTCATCTCCAATCTTCTGTCGGGATAACAGATCACTAAAAATATTTTCTTTCCCTGGAATATGACGTATCTAGATATCGCACGAAGTAATCTCGTGTATGTATCGAGATATCTTGGAGCTTGTTAGTTTGCATTTCTTTATAAACGACAAACTTATGTGGTCACTATATACTACAATTTTAGTGTTATATACACATTGCCGAAACTTTTGTAAAGCAAAATAAATAGCGTCAATTTCCAATTCTGTGATGCATGCATTTGATTCAACCTTGCTTTAAGTTCTCGATGCAGTGGCAATCACATGGCTATTTCCTTCATGGTCAGTTTGTGTCAATACTGCCGCATATGCGTGAACACTAGCATATGCATATATGTTTTTGAATTGGTCTAATGACGTCTGTAGCATGTTGACCTATTGACATCGGAACAGGTCTACTTTTATGAGTGTATGGGGTAACATCTTTAACTTTGAACTTATGTGCATACTTTGGCTTTGAACTAAATGCTTCGCGATTTTTAAGGATGCACATCTTAAATTGTTCATTTTGTGCTTCATTTAGATTATTAGTACTCTCTAACTTAACTTTCAGATTTTCAATGAATTTGCTTTCCTCTCGTTGTTTATCTTACTATTACTTAGTTGCAAGCCATACAACTGATAATGATTATTATCAGGATAGATGTTCTGGGACATGTTTTCTTTAACATCATACCACGTATCATCATAATTATCTGTATCATCATACATAACATAATTTTCTTGCAAATATATATTTTCGACAAATAATCTCTCATTATTTAAATCATCTCTTTCCTCCTCTTTTATACTTACATCTTCTAACAGTTTAATAACTAAAATATTATTGTCCACTTTAATCCTGATCTCATGTTTATCAAAGTCGATTACGCTTTGCCAACTATACAACAAATCATTTCCGATAATGATCTCTCTAGCTAAGTTAGGTATTACTAATGCAATGAAATTTAAATTCCTTCCATTAACTTTCACTTCAATCAATGCCTGATGTCTAACTGTGCTGGGCAATTGAAATAAAAATTATAAAAAAAGCTGTTAAAGCTGTAGGTCCCCTCATTCCTGTCATCCTCAATCATCACCATTAGTGATGGGCAGAATCGAATGGTTTTAAGAATCGAATACACTGTATTCGAATACTTTGACGAATCAAAACTTACATCCCAATGCAAGTTCTCGGATGAAATCACTCGGATGACGTCATATGCCGCGAATCGAGAATACTTGCCTGCATTCGAATGAAAGTTCTCGGATGACGTCAAATGCTGCGAATCAATTTCATTTGCTTGTATTCGAAATCGATATCTCGGATGCTACAAACGAGAACATTTGCCTGCATTCGAATGAAAGTTCTCGGATGACGTCACATGCTGCGAATCAATTTCATTTGCTTGTATTCGAAATCGATATCTCGGATGCTACAAACGAGAACATTTGCCTGCATTCGAATGAAAGTTCTCGGATGACGTCACATGCTGCGAATCAATTTCATTTGCTTGTATTCGAAATCAAGCTCTCGGATACTACAAACGAGAACATTTGCCTGCATTCGAATGAAAGTTCTCGGATGACGTCACATGCTGCGAATCGATTTCATTTGCTTGTATTCGAAATAAGTTCTCGGATGCTACAAACGAGAACATTTGCCTGCATTCGAATGAAAGTTCTCGGATGACGTCACATGCTGCGAATCGATTTCATTTGCTTGTATTCGAAATAAGTTCTCGGATGCTACAAACGAGAACATTTGCCTGCATTCGAATGAAAGTTCTCGGATGACGTCACATGCTGCGAATCGATTTCATTTGCTTGTATTCGAAATCAAGCTCTCGGATGCTACAAACGAGAACATTTGCCTGCATTCGAATGAAAGTTCTCGGATGACGTCACATGCTGCGAATCAATTTCATTTGCTTGTATTCGAAATCGATATCTCGGTTGCTACAAACGAGAACATTTGCCTGCATTCGAATGAAAGTTCTCGGATGACGTCACATGCTGCGAATCGATTTCATTTGCTTGTATTCGAAATCAAGCTCTCGGATGCTACAAACGAGAACATTTTCTTGTATTCGAATGCAAGTTCTCGGATGACGTCACATGCTGCGAATCGATTTCATTTGCTTGTATTCGAAATAAGTTCTCGGATGCTACAAACGAGAACATTTTCTTGTATTCGAATGCAGGTTCTCGGATGACGTCACATGCTGCGAATCGATTTCATTTGCTTGTATTCGAAATCAAGCTCTCGGATACTACAAACGAGAATATTTGCTTGTATTCGAATGCAAGTTCTCGGATGACGTCACATGCTGCGAATCGATTTCATTTGCTTGTATTCGAAATCAAGCTCTCGGATACTACAAACGAGAACATTTTCTTGTATTCGAATGCAAGTTCTCGGATGACGTCACATGCTGCGAATCGATTTCATTTGCTTGTATTCGAAATCAAGCTCTCGGATACTACAAACGAGAATATTTGCTTGCATTCGAATGCAAGTTCTCGGATGACGTCACATGCTGCGAATCGATTTCATTTGCTTGTATTCGAAATAAGTTCTCGGATGCTACAAACGAGAATATTTGCTTGCATTCGAATGCAAGTTCTCGGATGACGTCACATGCTGCGAATCGATTTCATTTGCTTGTATTCGAAATCAAGCTCTCGGATACTACAAACGAGAATATTTGCTTGCATTCGAATGCAAGATCTCGGATGACGTCACATGCTGCGAATTGATTTCATTTGTTGTATTCGAAATAAGTTCTCGGATGCTACAAACGAGAATATTTGCTTGCATTCGAATGCGAGTTCTCGGATGACGTCACATGCTGCGAATCGATTTCATTTGTTGTATTCGAAATAAGTTCTCACTGACCACAAACGAGAACATATGCGTGTATTCGATGCAAGTGCTTGGGGTCGCTGGAGCGGATATATCTGGCGTTCCGCTGCGAAGAGGGTCGCGGGTTCGTGTGCCGCCTTGGGTACGATATTTATTTATAGTGTGTATATGTGTTAAAATACAGAAAAACAACAAAAATAAAAACGAGGAAAATGAGGAAAATTAAATATTTCTTTATTTAGAAAGATCGAGAACATTTACTTATTTTCAAAAACAAGTTCTCGGATACTGCAAACGAGAACATTTGCGTGTATCCGATGCAAGTGCTCGGAGTCGCTAGAGCGGATGTCTCTGGCGTTCCTCTTCGTAGAGGGTCGCGGGTTCGAGTCCCGCCTTGGGCATGGCGTTTATGTGTATTGTGTGTATGAATAAACATGCAGAAAAGCAACATAAAAATAAAAACGACGAAAACAAGGAAAATGAAATAATAATGACGGTAATAATAATAATAATAATAATAATAATAATAATAATAATAATAATAATAATAATAATAATAATAATAATAATAATAATAATAATAATAATAATAATAATAATAATAATAATAATAATAATAATAATAATAATAATAATAATAATAATAATAATAATAATAATAATAATTAATAATAATAATAATAATAATAATAATAATAATAATAATAATAATAATAATAATAATAATAATAATAATAAT
The DNA here is from genome assembly GCA_030765055.1 of Mantis religiosa. NCBI lineage: Eukaryota > Metazoa > Arthropoda > Insecta > Mantodea > Mantidae > Mantis > Mantis religiosa. Next base: position 211,556,985 of record CM060950.1, read on the forward strand.
AATAATAATAATAATAATAATAATAATAATAATAATAATAATAATAATAATAATAATAATAATAATAATAATAATAATAATAATAATAATAATAATAATAATAATAATAATAATAATAATAATAATAATAATAATAATAATAATAATAATAATAATAATAATAATAATAATAATAATAATAATAATAATAATAATAATAATAATAATAATAATAATAATAATAATAATAATAATAATAATAATAATAATAATAATAATAATAATAATAATAATAATAATAATAATAATAATAATAATAATAATAATAATAATAATAATAATTAATAATAATAATAATAATAATAATAATAATAATAATAATAATAATAATAATAATAATAATGATAATAATAATAATAATGATAATAATAATAATGATAATAATAATGATAATGATAATAATAATGATAATGATAATAATAATGATAATGATAATAATAATGATAATGATAATAATAATGATAATGATAATAATATTGATAATGATAATAATAATAATAATAATAATAATAATAATAATAATAATAATAATAATAATAATAATAATAATAATAATAATAATAATAATAATAATAATAATAATAATAATAATAATAATAATAATAATAATAATAATAATAATAATAATAATAATAATAATAATAATAATAATAATAATAATAATAATAATAATAATAATAATAATAATAATAATAATAATAATAATAATAATAATAATAATAATAATAATAATAATAATAATAATAATAATAATAATAATAATAATAATAATAATAATAATAATAATAATAATAATAATAATAATAATAATAATAATAATAATAATAATAATAATAATAATAATAATAATAATAATAATAATAATAATAATAATAATAACAATAATAATAATAATAACAATAATAATAATAATAATAATAATAATAATAATAATAATAATAATAATAATAATAATAATAATAATAATAATAATAATAATAATAATAATAATAATAATAATAATAATAATAATAATAATAATAATAATAATAATAATAATAATAATAATAATAATAATAATAATAATAATAATAATAATAATAATAATAATAATAATAATAATAATAATAATAATAATAATAATAATAATAATAATAATAATAATAATAATAATAATAATAATAATAATAATAATAATAATAATAATAATAATAATAATAATTAATAATAGTTTTGTTATTGTTTCCATAGGCAGGAAGTATAGGATATCATAAACAATTGTCATATGCCACCTTGAATCGTTTATTCTTGTTCTAACTCACTGTTGCATTGCTCATAACAAATTGCTTTGCTGTGTATGTAGTCACTATACTGCGGTGTTTCTGATCAGGAAAACATTTTATTCCAAGCCAAAAAAATGTTGAACATATTTTAAGGCAGTGTCAAAGCATACAGCAATAAAGCATAAAAGAATGTGACAGCACGTACTAATATGTTAAAACGAAAAGAAATTATTTATTATTGATCACTTGCTTATGCGTATTAATAATTATATTAATATCAGGAAGTACGACATAACACAATAATACATTATTTTCATTGTCAAACTTACATTAACAGGACTTTACATACACCTGCGCTATATTTTACGGTGTACTTGGAAATCAATAGTATGCCAACATTATAAATTTGAATTTGGTTTCGAATTTATAACAGTTATTCATTCGTTATAGTACCATATCTAGTAATGTACATTCCTTTCTCCCACGATTTAGTAATTTGAATATATGATCACGTATTGAAATATCTGCTTGGGGACAGTCCGATAGCCTTGGGATGTGATTTTTTTTTTTGGCCTTTAGGAAAAACCCATATGACCATCGAAGAAGATGTGACTCTGTGGGCACCAATCAGAATCTGCGAAACTGAATCGAGATATGGATTCAAATTCCACCTCAGTGCACTTGCACCTAACGAGAACTTCGGGCAAAAAGTGTTTGAGAACAGCACTCAGGAAAAACGCAAACGAGAACTTTGCATCTGTATTCGAATACAGATTCAGATTTCGAGATAATCTCGAAGACTACCAAGAATCGAATGAATCGATTTGTTGTATTCGAATTCGCCCATCACTAATCACCATACCATTAGACGTAACGGATTCAACGGAAGCCTTTATATAAGCAATCTCTGCAGTCATCACTTTACCCAAGCCACCCTAACGTCAACCTGCATGTTACGTTAATTTACTATCTTCTACTACTTACCTATGTAAGTGCAGGTAATGTATTCCATCATAGAATTCGATACGGAGATTTTGTAAGAAATATCGTAAATACGTTTAGAAAAACACACACATACCCTGTGTGTATTTGTATCCACAAACAAGCAACAAGTATTCAGTTGAGTATCAAACTTGATGTAGGCACTAGTTCGGTATGTTCTAAGACGATGGCACGATGTTTAGTAGCCTCAGTCTTATATGAAAATGTTGAGTTGTTTTTATTTCCCCAAAAATAGTTCTAACAACTTTTATTAAAATACCACTAGCGTAAGATATACATGTCAAATAAGCGGAGTATTCAGAGCTTTTTTGAGAACATCCAATTACGTTATTTTCATTCTGAATGACCTTTGTAAAAGTAACAAATCGTAAAATATAGACAAAATTTTAGTACGCAAATGTTGCAGGTATTATAGCATAAGCCATTACAAGATATGCTTTGTTGTTTGTTGACGTTTTAAATTTCTTATACCTACAATTCAAATAGCGACTCATTCTCTTTACTTTCATTTGTTTGGTTATGTAAAGAGGATGAAATTTCAAAGTAATCACATAGCGAATCACTTTTAAAGTGTTGGCTGTCGCTCAAGTTATTTTGGAAATGTTGTTACAAACATATAATGAAGATTCATTTTATCCACAGAGACCAGACCGAAGAATACATTTTTGTATTAATTTCTTGTATGAGAATGTGTAGAGAAAATCATGTGAATCGAGTACTTCACCGTTTCAGAATTGATTTATTTTACGGTCATGCCGGGGTTTTGAGTTGAGAAAGAAGCTTACGATGGTATTTTCCCTCCCTTCTAATGCTCAATGTAAGGTATGTTTTTCCGCGGTTGGGAGATTGTTTCGGTATAGAAACAAGTCCTGCCCCAGCCGTAAATCTTAACTTGGCCCTCTGGTTTAACAAGCTAGAAAGCTAACATTGGAAGAAGAGTGAGTTTTTAAGACTTCAAGCTTTAGTTGCGAGCGCTCTTTGTGGGTTATCAGTCGTGTCAGGTATAGGTCGAGCTTTCAGCTATTCAGTATTTGACATTCAGATCTTGAAAAAAGGTCATGGAGTATACAATGGCCGAAAGCTCGACTTTATAAAGCTGACACGGCTGATCACCCTAGAAGCTTTGATTAAGAGTCAGTTTCTTTATAGCATTTCTTGTCAACTTGTAGGAAGTTCTACAGAAGTTTCTTCAGATGTTAATACAAACCAGTCCTCCTTAGAAAGACTTAGCCATATTACTTATAGACACAAATGTTACCTCATTAACGCAGTTAAACAGCATAAAGTATATAAATGTGTAGTGTATAACGCCCGCTTTTACTACATACGGTACCGCAGGCGGTGACACTGATGATACATGAGATGAAGATGGAGCACCGGTGGAATGAGATGGCGGGGGAAACTGGAGGTCCCGGAGAAAACCCGCCCCAGCGCCGTGTTTTCCACCACAAATCTCACTTTGCGGACGCCTGGGATCGAACCCGGGCCGCCTTGGTGAGAGCCAAGCGGTCTAACCACTGAGCCACGGCGTGGCCATATAAAGTATATAATCAAGCTACAACTTCGGTGTGATACTTATACAGCAAAACCCGCTTAAAACGGACCCCTGGTATGCCGGAAACCTGGAAAAACGGAAAATAAGTTTCGGAAGCGAGCTAAATCCCATGTCAAATTATACTCTAAGCCGGAAAACTGCCCATTGCGGAAACGAAAATGTTTTCTGGAACCGTTTGAGTAAGTAACCTGATTAAAACGGATTACTTTATGTGTACTGGGTTAGAACGTGAGTATTTTAAAAAGGGCAATAATTTTGAGAGTGACTGTGCTTATACCGAAAGGATTATAAACTACCTAATAATCCTTCGAGGAAAAGAGAAAACAAACCAAGCTTCTCCCAACACGTATGAAGCACCTGCCTGCCATGCAAGGGGTCCCGGGTTCGTTTCCTAACTGGGGTGGGGATTTTTCTCCAACCAAAATGATTCCCCATCTTCCACAGAGACTGGAAGTATGAATGAGAGTGCGAGTGTGTGCGTGATCTAATTATAGTGTGGCAAGCGTACAACTGTTTTACAGTATGTTCATTCTGGGTTTCGTTCTTACAAGTGATGAAATATGTGTGAAAGAAAACTGTGAATTTTAGTGATTTTTAAAAATATAGTTTGTATGTACTTAAATTCTGTAAAATGAGTTATAAGCGTAAGTCGTTATCACTGGAGAAAAGAATTAAGGTCATTGAAGAACAAGAAAATAACAAACGTCCAGCAAAAAATTAACCTTGTTGTTTGAAGTGAAAAAATTCTGACTTATGAGATTTTTAGAAACAAAATAATGTGACTTTGTGGGTTCGTGAAATAAAAAGTCCAATTACACCACTCAACAATGTTCTTTATTTCCACCGACTTACAGTTAAACACTTGCCAATTACACAGAATTACGTGCTGCAACAATTACAATTCACCAGTTCGTCCGTTACAATTTCACTGTACTCGCGGTTACGTAAGCTCCGGTACACATTCACAGTTACGTACAGTCTTCCGTTGCACAATCTTTCCGTTCATTAACACGTCACTGACTAACACTGCCTTCTTACACCAAGAACTGTCCTCACTCACACACACTAACCAACTGATTGACCAACTCCGACTGTCTGTCTGTAACTCTCTTTATATAGGAATATCGCCGGTTTCTAGTGACCAGGAGAATGTTCCAGATTCCGTAATTTCTGGAACCAGGTGGACAGAAACAGACGGCACACTGATGTTTTTCCTCCCAACCACTGCCTGTCACCACTACAAGACAAACGAGGAGGAGGTGTGGCTAACCGAACCTCCCCTGCCTTCCGCTGCCAGCTGCTTTCACAGGGTGTTCCAGCGCTCGCGTTACACTGCTCCCTCCTCAAAGCTGTTCGCCCCGAACAGCCCCAACGTAGCGTGCGAGGCCGTCCAGGTGTACCACCAGCATCTGCCCGGAGTCTGAGCCAGAAGTAGCGCTGCCGTAGTTTGCGAATCATTCGGTTCGCTCCCAGGTGTCCTCCTGAAGTACCGGCGTGCACTTCCTCCAAGACTTCCGGGACCTTACTCCGGGGAAGTACCAACTGCTCTCTCTGCGTCTTCCCATCGGGTGATTCCCATACCCGGAACAGCACGCCCTCTCTGGTCTTCAACGAGTCCCATTGGGCCCAGTACGACTTATAGGTGGCGCTCCTCGGTGCGATGTCCTCCCAGGTTGGTCTCATCCCTGCCTCCACTTCCCTCAAGAGTGGCCCCAAGTCTGCGTCCGCCAGCTGCTCCCTCCTCAGGCCTGCGCTATCCCAGCCTTCAGCAGGCACTGCCACAACTACTCGGACTGCTGCGGCACGCTCCTTCTCTTCCACCCTTGTGCACTGGCCGCACTCTTCTGGACAGGGTCTTCGGGACATGGCGTCTGCGTTACCGTGGCTCTTCCCTCTACGATGTTCCGAGGTGAAGTCGTACTCCTGCAGCCTCTGGACCCAACGTGCTGTCTGGCCTTCCAGGTTCTTAAAGCTCAATAGCCAGGTTAGGAAGGAATGGTCAGTCCTCAGGTGGAATGGCTGACCGTACAGGTACTTGTGGAAGTGCTCCAATGTCTTTACTACCGCCAGTAACTCCCGTCGGGTGACGCAGTAGTTCTTCTCTGCCTTGGATAGCGTCTTGCTGTAATAGGCTATCACCCGCTCATGGCCATCCTGGATCTGCGATAGGACACCTCCAATGCAATGGTCGCTGGCGTCGGTATCCACAATGAAGGCGCTACCCGGTTGTGGGAAACCCAAAATTGGAGCACAGCACAGGGTCTCCTTTAGGTGCTGGAAAGCGTTTTCGGCGTCCTCTGTCCACACATAAGGCCGGTGTTCCTCCGTCAGGCGGGTGAGGGGTTTTGCGATGTTGGAGAACCCCTTTATGAAGCGGCGGTAATAACTGCACAGCCCCAGGAAACTGCGCAACTCTTTCCTATCCTTTGGGCGAGGCCAATCTCTCACAGCCTGTGTCTTCTCCGGGTCTGTGGCCACTCCGGTTGCCGAGACTATGTGGCCCAAGTAGTTAACTTCCTTGCGGAAGAGCTGGCACTTCTTCGCGTTCAGCTTCAAGTTGGTCGCTTGCAGTCTCTGTAGCACCTTACTCAGATTCTCGAGGTGATCTTCAAAAGTCTTCCCGACGATGACGATGTCGTCCAGGTATAGCAGGCAGGCATCGTAAGTCAGCCCTCTCATCACTGACTCCATAAGGCGCTGGAAGGTAGCTGGTGCGTTGCAGAGGCCAAAGGGCATAACCGTGAACTGCCAGAGCCCTTGGCCCGTCGAGAATGCAGTCTTCTCCTTGTCTCTCGGGTCTAGAGCTACCTGCCAGTAGCCCGACTTCAGGTCCAGGGTCGAGAACCACTGTGCACCAGCTAGCGTGTCCAGCGTGTCGTCAATCCGGGGTAAGGGAAAACAGTCCTTCCGGGTAACGGCGTTCAATTTTCTGTAGTCTACGCAGAAGCGCAGCTCGCCGTTCTTCTTTGTCACCAAGACTACAGGGGAACACCAAGGGCTGTCAGACTCTTCAATCACTCCCCTGGATCTCATGTCCTCCAGCATGTCTCGCACCGCCCCTTACTTCGCCAGCGGAACGCGTCTATGTGGTTGCCGAATAGGCCGGGCGTCCCCGGTGTCGATGCGGTGAAGCACTTTGTCCGTGCGGCCGTAGTCACTATCACCTTGGCTGAAGACGCGCTGATACCGCCTTAGCAGTTGTCGAACCTTCTCCAGCTGTTCTGTGGTCAGGTGGTCGGCCGCCCTCTCCACCAAGCCTTCTAGCCGGGGACCCAGGTGTTGCTTCGGCGCCGGCTCTAGTGTCTCGTCGATAGCTGTTACGCTCACCACGGGCTCGCACATTCCCAACTCCGTCCCGGCCTGGACGTCGTGATCGGCGTCCGTAGGATTTAGCAGTCTCACGGGCACCTCCTCTCGGCACGGCAGCAATGCCCTGGCTACACGCAGTCCGTTTACAGGCATCTTCTGGTCCAGCATCATGTTCCTGGTTCTCTGGCCCTCCAGTCGCGCCGTCACCACCACCTCGCTCCTCGCGGGAATAACCACGTCTTCGTCCAAGACGACCCTGCAAATTCCAAGGCGCTCTTCGGGTTGACGGAGTATAACCTCTTCTCCGTTAAGCCGCAGGACCTTCTTGCCGACGTCGACCGTCGCCTCATGGCTCCTGAGGGCATCCAGTCCCAGGATCACCTCCTCAGCCACCTTCGCGACGAACACCCACAGACGCACGGCACTCCGTCCCAAGTTCAGCTCCAGCAGGGCCTCCCTCTCCACAGGCAAGGTGTCGCCCGATGCCGTGACAAGCTGGTATGGCCGGCTTGGCTTCCTTGTCGGCAAACCCTTCGCCACGTCAGGTCTGATGATGGTCACGGCCGCCCCGGTGTCCACCAGCACGCGGCACGGCTTTCCTCTTATCCAACCGTCCGCGATGAGGCTGTCATCCATACGCCGGCTGACGGCGCGCAGTGTCACTCGAGGGGATGGTGGTGATGGCGCCGACGTGCCCCTCTCCACGACGGCCCTTACTCGTTTTCCGGCTGCTCTTCCTGGCGTGGGCAGTCTCTCTGTAGGTGTCCGGGCTGTCCACATCCCCAACACAGGCCACTAGGTGTTCGCCGGCGTCCTTCAGCTGGTCTCCTGTCTCCGGCGTAGCGGACACTCCTCGTTCTCGACGTCGGAATAGATGTTACTTTGGCCGCCTCCATCCTTAATGCCGCTGTCAGCGCCTCGTGTATGGTTTTATATTCGCCGAGCATTAGGCGCTGACGAATCTCCGCGTCCCGTACCCCGTCGACAAAATTGTAGGCCGCTTCCCGGGATACGAACTCCAGTGGCAGGTCAACCAAGGCCTTGCTAGCCAGCTGCTCGATGGCTATGGCGAACTCCTGCAGCGTCTCCCCCGGCTGCTGCGACCTTGCCTTTAGCTGGCTTCGGTATGCTGCGGCTAAGCGGTGGTTCCCGAAGCGATTCTCCAGGGCTTCCCAGATGTCCTTGGGCGCCGCCGTCGTCTGCACCGCGTTCAGGACTTCCGCGGCTCTTCCCTGGAGGCTGGCTATTAACTGTGTGGCCTCCTCCTCCAGTGACCATCCGTTGTGCCTGGCCACTGTGTCGAACTGGCGGCGGAAGACCTCAAACGTTGACGCGCCGTCATACTTGGGAGGTTTGACGCGCGGCGATGTTATGTCGCGTCCCGGTGCGTCGGCCTTCAAATCCTTCAACCTCCTGCCGACGACGTCCTCCACCATGGCGCTCAGGGACTTGGCGCTGTTGTCGGCCTTTCCTTCCAGCTCATTAACGCGGCTCGCCAGGTCTTCGACGCGCTCGCCTAACTCTGTGACATCCTCTTTTACGCCGGCCAACTGTTCTTCAAACTTTGCGGCGAGAGCCTCGTTCGCCGCCTTCATTTCCGTGGCCAGACTGCCGTTCGCTGCTCTCATTTCTGTGGTTATTTCGGCCTTCATTTCTTCCATCTTCTCGGTGATGTTGTCGTTAGCCGTCTTCACTAGTTTCAGTTCCGCGGCCAGGTTGTTATTTGTAGTCTCCAGCTTCGCGGCCAGGCTGTTATTTGCCGCTTCCGTTTTTGTTGTTAATTCGGCCTTCATTTCTTCCATCTTCCCGGTGATGTTGTCGTTGGCCGTCTTAGTTGTTTCAGTTCCGCTAAAATCTTTTCTAATGCTGCCTCCATTGTGTTATGTCGCACTTCTGACACCAATTGTGACTTTGTGGGTTCGTGAAATAAAAAGTCCAATTACACCACTCAACAATGTTCTTTATTTCCACCGACTTACAGTTAAACACTTGCCAATTACACAGAATTACGTGCTGCAACAATTACAATTCACCAGTTCGTCCGTTACAATTTCACTGTACTCGCGGTTACGTAAGCTCCGGTACACATTCACAGTTACGTACAGTCTTCCGTTGCACAATCTTTCCGTTCATTAACACGTCACTGACTAACACTGCCTTCTTACACCAAGAACTGTCCTCACTCACACACACTAACCAACTGATTGACCAACTCCGACTGTCTGTCTGTAACTCTCTTTATATAGGAATATCGCCGGTTTCTAGTGACCAGGAGAATGTTCCAGATTCCGTAATTTCTGGAACCAGGTGGACAGAAACAGACGGCACACTGATGTTTTTCCTCCCAACCACTGCCTGTCACCACTACAAGACAAACGAGGAGGAGGTGTGGCTAACCGAACCTCCCCTGCCTTCCGCTGCCAGCTGCTTTCACAGGGTGTTCCAGCGCTCGCGTTACAATAATTAAAGTCCAGTGGCTAAAGGGAACAGCAGAGCATATGAAAGGCATCACAAAATCTAGAGAATATGACGAGCTAAATCTTGCTGTGTTTGAGTGGTTTGTTAGTGCGCGCGCTAAAGGAATTTCCATTTCTGGACCATTGCTTCAGACTCTAACTTTAGAGACAGCAAGAAAATTAGGAAACAACAATTTCTTAGCTTCCAGTGGATGGCTCGAGAGTTTCAAACATCACCATAAAATTCTTCTGAATGTTGTGTGTGGAGAAGCAAATGATGTTGATAGACAATCAGTTGCAGATTAGAACGGTAAAATTGAAAACAGATGGAGAAATAAGGTGATACATTACAATTATTGTAATTAAGTTGCTCGATTTGTGTGATATAAAGCTGATGTTATTTCATTATTTAAAAAAAGTTCAACGCTGTAGACTTGAGTGATATATTCAAATTAATTTCAGACTACATCTATGCATACCTATACAAATATTTCGAAATTATGAACATAAGTTATAGAAGCGCTAGGTTCAAAATGTTGGATTATAATTGAATTCTAGAATTCTGTAATTTCAGTTGATAAAAATGAACAAGCGAACTCTCCGGATATAGCGCCGAACAGATGCCCATACTTCTTGTTATTAGGAATTGGGAGTCAAGTAGAACAATAAGTTGAACCCAACTTAAGAGCGCAGTTGAGTGACATAAAACTTTCTCATTACTAATCTGCGAAAATAATAATTAGTTATGCAATAAACATATTGCATATAAACTACCCGCTGTAACTGTTGTGGATAGGACTGATAAAGTTTATATCCGAAATGTGGATAGCACAATTCCTGGAAAATCAGTATGGGGAAGGGGTAGAAATAATTATTCAAATAATGGGGAATATTGGCAGCATACTTATATGGCAATACTTTCGTGGATATTTTTTAAAGCCGAATAGAATTACCGCATGTTTTCATTGTTTGGGAAAATTTGTTTTAAGTATAGATTATACATGTTTGGTAATGCAGCTCGTGTTTTCTTAGAAAATGCTTTCAGAACAGAATGATCGGTTAGATCGTGTCCAGAGGCTTTCTTATAAAGTATTCTTTGTATATTATTCATCTAGGCAGGATAGAATAACCTGTCAAAAAGATAAAGTTGAAACTGGATTCATTACTTCGCTAAAACAATCAAAGTCAGTAATAACATTAGGTTGAGGTTTATCACGAAATATTTTGGATACGTACTGTGTTTTTAAGCCATTCATTGCCGTTTCTTAAATGACGAATCCGTCAATTTTTTCTCGTTAAAATTCTGGATTTTCTTCCGCAACGAGTCATCAGGTGTGTCAAGGAGAGTTAACTTATTTTTGTTAACAGAGTGCTCAGATTTTAAGGTCACCTTTAGTTCTGTGGTAGCTCAGATGTAGTTAGTTTTATGTGGCAGATACTTTATACATATATGAGGATAGGTCCACTAGTTTCCGGCCTCGTCGATAAGGATTATCGTTTGCACAAAATGCTGTTATGGCGTCATATTTTATTGGTTAAATAAATAATTGCAGCGTTGTTAGGCAACGTTTGAGCTCTGCTATGACAACGAGAGAGTATTTCTGCAAATTTTAGTTGCAGGAGATGAAGTTATGGTGCTTTACTTTGATCCCTGGTCCAAGAGAGAATTAAGGAGTGTTGTAAACCTGAGGAAGCACCGCTTCTAATGGCCAGGCTCACAAGATCAGTTAGTCAACCAATATCATGGCCACCATCCTTTGAGTCTGTAAAGGTATACTCTTCATTGACTCCAAGCAGAGGAACGTCAGAGTAAACGGGGTGTACTGTGCTGGCCTACTGCACAGACTACGTTTTTCCATAAAAGAGAAAAGGCGAGGGAAGCTTCGTAGAGGGCAAGCCTTCTTCACGACAACGCGCTAAGCACACAGCACTGGTTTCAAAGGAAACTGTGGGGAAATGTTGGTTCAAGGAGATCGATCATCCTCCCCTACAGTCCAGATCTATATTACAGTGGCTATTGCCTCTTCTCAAAACTCAAGAACTTCGAGGAAGGACATTTAAATGTGACGAAAAAGTGATGGATGCTGTTTATGTCCATTTTGCAGGCAATATTTTTGACTGCTTTTTTGGAGGAGGTATAAATAATAATTCAAAGACATGAGAGGTGTATTACAATAAAGAGTGGCTATATTTAACAGTGAAATATAGCTTTTGTCTGTATTATGCCTAGAAAATGGTTAGACCGGAAACTTACGAATATACCATTCTGTGGTGTGCGTGCGTGTGCGTGTGCATGCGCGCGCGCGTGTGTGTGTGTTAGAATAAGAAGATGAAAGGTGCCTTTACCTTTGCGGATATACCTATATATTAGAATAAGGAGAAATGAATTCTATGTAAACACTATTTTAGGAAGGAAAGATTTTCTTGAAAACGTTTAATCGTATGCTGCATAGAAAGAACTGAACTTAAAAAATGAACGATTTTCTAAAAAAAAATTCTGCATATTTCCGATGAAATAGCAATGCCAATTCCTTTTTTTTCTCTTTTTTTGGCGGGGAGGGGCTGGAGTGGAATGTAACACTTCCTGTATCGACTATAAAGAAAACAACACCTTCATTAGTTTTGTTTCAATAGTCTCTGATCCTCCCTGATTGTCTGAATCTGAGTAGACATTTTACTGCAAGCAGACATTCCAAGAAGCATGTCTGATTCAGAACCCATCAAACATAACGAAAGGTTATAACTATGACTAATGACGGCCAATGTCATACCAACGTGTATGACCTTGTTTGCACGTTTGTATGTTAGAAGGTACATTACTCGATCATAAGCTGTGTTTAAGAATAAATTTATGGAGTAATAATATTTGTTACATTTTTCTCAACATACAGGCTCTGATGTTCTTTACTCAGTTCATGTCCAGGTTTATGATTATCTAAGGGCACGCTAATTTGTTGGTTTTACTTCAGTTGGCATCCCTCAGGCGTTTGCATCCTTTATTATTAAAGGCCGGAGGCGTGCGCGTTTTTCCATAGGTATACTGCACATGGACTGCACTGTTATTGCTTGCACATGTAAATTACCATTATAGTGCATAAAAAACATATCCCAGGGCGCGATAGCCCATAAGGGCCAGGACGTGCCAACCCGACTGCCGGCCTCACGCCCACATACGCAAGGTCGAGATGGGCGATCATCCAACCGATACGGGAAGGAGATGTGGTCAGCATCTTGGCATCCCCCAGCCGGAATGTTGGCTTTCGTGACCAGATTGTAATGCATAGAGAGGAAATGCAATAACAGTTCTTCTCGTCCAAATTTTAATCATTTCTTTAACACTAGAGGAGGAAACTTCAAACCTAATATATCCTATTAGATAAACGAGAAACTCAGTATTAAAAAAAGTGCGGCCCGACTATCCGAATAGTAATTCCGAGTGCTCATATTCAACAACCACCTTGATTTTCCTGGACTTTTTTTTAATGCTATTACTGTTTTAAGGGATGATTTGTTTACTTTGAGAGCAGTAGACAAACAAGACTGGTCTTTAAAATGTAAGCTGTTTCTGTGTTTCAATAAAATAGAATTACTTCTTTTGTGTATACGATAGGTATACATGGGCGATAAACTTACATTTAAAAAGTGTATGGTATATATGCGCGTATGTGTTATAAGGTTCGACGGTAGATGTGTGCTGTGTACTTATTCAGCTTATAGAACTATATCTAGAAACTATTTACATGCTGCAAGATGAGTTCAGTGTTTCTAAGGTGTTATCATCATATGCCGATATCTGTAAGCACATTCGGTGCTGATTCATACGTTGATTTGGATTTGGCAGGCAATTGAATTAGTTGTTCAACGTGTTTGCGCTAAAATGGAGTAGGTGCAGTATTGTTAATTGATTCATCTTTACTTTTAGATGGCAAAACTTGCTAGGCGAAAAAGCGAAATTAGGTGCTGTTTATGGGGACCTTTCGTTATCTGTGACAAATATTGATTCAAGGGCGACCGGTATATGTGTTACCAAGGAAGTCATTGAAAAAGTCCTTGATATGATTATTGCCAGGTTTCGAACGAAAATTCACGAATTGGTAGAGGTCATATGTGTGTCAATGGCAATGACAGTTCATATTTTGCATGATGTGTTGCAGATGAAAAAGTTGTCGGACTAGTGGGTTCTCCGTATACTCACATAGGGCAATAGGCCGATGTGATTTTAAACTTCGAAGCTGTGTTTGGAGCTATTTAAGCCAAATCCGAAATGTGTAGTGTAGTGTTTAACGCCCGCATTTACTACATACGGCACCGCAGGCGGTGACACTGATGATGCATGAGATGAAGATGGAGCACCGGTGGAATGAGATGGCGGGGGAAACCGGAGGTCCCAGAGAAAACCCGCCCTAACGCCGTGTTGTCCATCACAAATCTCACTTTGCGGTCGCCTGGGATCGAACCCGGGCCGCCTTGGTGAGAGCCAAGCGGTCTAACTACTGAGCCACGGCGCGGCCACTCGAAATCCGAAAGACGTTTCACGTCGAGTTCTCACCATCGATGAGACCTAGATTCATCATCATACTTCGACACCAAGCAACAATCACTGCAATGGATTGCTCCTGTTAATCGCTCCAAAGAAGGCCAAACACATGCCATGAAAATTATGACGATTTCTTAGAATGCGAATGTTCTCATACATATTGATTTCTTGGAAATAGGAAAGAAAGAATTACTGGAGAGTTATTGTGAAATTCTGAGTTATTGACCCAATTCTACAAAAGGTTGAAGGAGACGCAACCTCAAATGGCGAAGCAGAAAGAACCTACTGTTTTACATGACAGTGCATCGGCACAATTATCCGGTGCCGCCGCTACCTGGCTGCATGGATTGCGTTGTTTCTTGTTTCCAAACACGAAGAAATGGCTTGCGGAACAAACTTTAGAACCAATAAAGCCATCATTGAGACAAAGGCGTAGTTTTCAGAGATTGAGAATTCTTATTTTTTGGAGGAGTTAAAATGGCAGGGAAGTTGAGAGAAGTGTATATCCCCAAAAGCGGACTATATTGAGAAATAAATAAAGTGTGTTTGAAAAAATTGGCGTCTTCATTCCTAACACGGGTACCTATAAAACCGCCTTTGTGAAATCTCCGAAACGGAAAGGGGTGTACTGTGGGTAAACAAACAGCAGGCTACGCAGCAAGTGGTAGACGTCGTAGTTGATTGAGTTGTTTACTGAAAGTTCTAAATACGTCACCCATTATGTGATGCAAGCAGTCACTCATACTTTCAGATAATAGTAGTGCTTACGTTATTATTCTGTTTGTTATACTGTCGCCAATCTAGAACGTGATTGGCGTTTCGTATGGTGAGATGGCGACGTTGTGTTGCCAAGTGCACAGCGCGCTAAAATTATGTGTATGAAGGTGATTTGGGTGAGACAACACTGGATATTATTATTATTATTATTATTATTATTATTATTATTATTATTATTATTATTATTATTATTATTATTATTATTATTATTATTATTATTATTATTATTATTATCATTATCATTATCATTATCATTATCATTATCATTATCATTATCATTATCATTATCATTATCATTATCATTATCATTATCATTATCATTATCATTATCATTATCATTATCATTATCATTATCATTATCATTATCATTATCATTATCATTATCATTATCATTATCATTATCAATATTATTATTATTATTATTATTATTATTATTATTATTATTATTATTATTATTATTATTATTATTATTATTATTATTATTATTATTATTATTATTATTATTATTATTATTATTATTATTATTATTATTATTATTATTATTATTATTATTATTATTATTATTATTATTATTATTATTATTATTATTATTATTATTATTATTATTATTATTATTATTATTATTATTATTATTATTATTATTATTATTATTATTATTATTATTATTATTATTATTATTATTATTATTATTATTATTATTATTATTATTATTATTATTATTATTATTATTATTATTATTATTATTATTATTATTATGATTATTATTATTATTATTATTATGATTACTATTATTACTATTATTATGATTACTATTATTATGATTACTATGATTACTATTATTATTGTTATTATTATTATTATTATTATTATTATTATTATTATTATTATTATTATTATTATTATTATTATTATTATTATTATTATTATTATTATTATTATTATTATTATTATTATTATTATTATTATTATTATTATTATTATTATTATTATTATTATTATTATTATTATTATTATTATTATTATTATTATTATTATTATTATTATTATTATTATTATTATTATTATTATTATTATTATTATTATTAAAAGACAGTAAATATGGGTAAAAGTCTATGCACTTTTAATGGAAAAATGTTTTATGCATACAACTTAAAAATTGACACAAGTAAGTAGCCATTAGGACTTTCTTGATGAGTAACAAGCCAAGTTATGGAGATATACATATGGCTAAAGCCTTATTTAATTCAACAGAATAATATAACTGTAGATAATTTGTACAGTGACGTAGAACTTTCTGAGGAACTAAAAAAGTCGAGACTATCTAATGTATGTACATTGAAAAAGGAACAAAACGAAGGGTAGTTACACTTGAGCTAGTCACCTCCAAATTGAAGAGAAGAATGGTTATTGCATATTTGCTTTCAGAAAAGATGCAAACTTATGGCCATACACCACAAAAAGTTAATGAAATGTAATTCTTCTACTGATGCTCCATAGTGATGCTTGATTAAGTTATTGATGAATTGTCTTGTGTTGATGGCTCAAAAGAGAACAAGAAATCTACCATTACTACCTTATAACTCAGCTAAGGGAGGGGCTGATACTGCAGGCAAGATGTGTGCTACATTTGATCTGACGAAAATCATAAAATGATGGTCAGTGGAGCTATTCTTTACCATGCTAAATATAAGTGGTATCAATTCCCAATTCATATATCTAGGCAATAGATTAGAACCAATGTGAAGGAGAGTATTCTTGAAGCATCAGTCACATGAGCTTGTTGTAGGAGAGGTAGCTAAAAGGAGTTTAATAGTCATTGGAATATCTTTGGACCTTCAACAGTAATTACGAAGATTTCAACTAACACAGAAGGAAGAAAAATGAGATGAATCAAACAAATGACGAAACGTAAAGAAATATGTGCAGCATGTGGCATAGTAACTGGTATTAAATGGTTATCCAGATAAAAGTGCAAAAATTGGAAATGTGTAAATATGTATGTCAAGTACATATCTTGTATGTTATTTGAATTATTGTACTTGCTGTACCAATGAAAACATGCAGGATGAATATTTGTGATAATTATTATACTTAAAGTCCTTGGTATAATACTTGTTAGCCTTTCTTGATGTTACTTGAAGTATTTGATGTCAATCCATGTATACCTACGCAGAAATAATAGTAATTTCATTAGGGAGATAGGGGAAACCAAATCGATATTGAGCTGTTTAAAAACAGTGTCACTATATGTTGAGCTAAAAATTCCCTACCCTTTGCATTACACCACGAGAAACAACTGATCAGTGGGTGTACTAAAAATGACAGGGGTGTTGAAAAATACAAACCAACAAAATCGTGACTCGGAAATGACATGCCACAAAATACCAGGTGTGGCAATTAAATAACGAGACTGCGAGTGTCCTAATCCGCAGACGCAAGGTGGAAGGTTGGTAGTGCAATGCAGTTGACCCTTGAACCTTCAAGAGCAACAACTATTAGTTTCGTGTCTCTGTCTGCTTTAGTTTGTCTCTGAAACTTGGCTGTAGATGACGTTGTTTTGTAGTAGTGCTGCGAGCATGGTGAACTTAAAAATCGAGCAGTGCATTAACATTAAATACTTCGCGTAATTAAAAAGATCGCCAAAGGAATATTTTCATATGTTGAAGAAAGTGTTTGGTGATAGTGCTATGTCACCTGCGCGAGCATTTGAATGGTGCACACGGTTTTCAGAGGGTCAGGAAGAGGTTGAGGATGAAGAGTGTACCAAGTGAAAACTAAAGGCAATGCTTATCATTTTCTAATTCAATATCAGGGATGTTATCATGACTGAATGGATGCCTGAGAGTCAATCAGAAATCCTGTAAAGAAAACCTAATCCTGCTTAGGGAAAGAGTAAGGATGAAAATATCGGATTTGTGGAAGAACGACGCATGGATTCTGCATCTAGACAACACGCCAGCCCACAATCTCATATCTGTGAAACAGTTTTTAGCTGACAAGCGCATTGCTGTGATCGAACA
Organism: Mantis religiosa; assembly: GCA_030765055.1. Taxonomy (NCBI): domain Eukaryota; kingdom Metazoa; phylum Arthropoda; class Insecta; order Mantodea; family Mantidae; genus Mantis; species Mantis religiosa. Next base: position 211,574,942 of record CM060950.1, read on the forward strand.
TCCTCCATGATGATGATGATAATGATGTTTTTGTTGTTGTTGTTGATGATAATGATGATGATGATGATGATGATGATGATGATGATGATATGTGTACAAGTGCGATCAACTACAGCGGTTATCAGCGCCTTTTAAAAAGTTATTCATGGCAAAAGCCAGATATAAATTGTTCTAAAACGGTATCCAAGTGGAAATAAACTTACAAAAAATACATATACATAGCAAAACCCCAAAATAAAGTAAAAATAAATAAAGATCTAATCTGCAAAATGTTCTCTTCACTAAAATCTAACCTAGAAAAGAACCTAAAAACTTTCTCCACTACCTTGTCACCCGCTAGCATTTCTGCAAAACTGGCCGTCAGCTGCAGAGACGTTCTGAGGTGTGCTAGGCAAAAACACTCTAGCAGCACGTGTCGGACAGATAACGCATCGTTACAAAGTGCTCAAACTAGAGCAGGATCCTTTCTAAACAGAAAACTATGCGTAAAAAAACAGTGCCCAATGCGTAACCGAACCAAACTCACCTTCTCACGACGAGATGAACGACAGGAGGTAACCCAGGGAATCGGAAGTTCTTTCACAGATCTAAGTTTATTGATGGGGAGAGAAGACCACCCTTCCTGCTTGCAGATTTGCACAGCTCTCCGGAATACAGCTCTAAAATCTTCCGATGTCACAGATGGTACCGAAACCCTGATCTTCATGGTAGCCGTCTTAGCTGCTGAATCCACCATTTCATTACCCCGCAAGCCTACGTGACCAGGGATCCACACACAGAGCACGCTAACGCCGGAAGCGTGTAAAACGTGGAGGGCATCCTGAATACGCTGCACAATAGGGTGGTAGTTGTACAGCTGCCGTACACTGAAGTGCACTGAGGGAATATCTCACGATTAAGCAGACCCCAACTTCCGTCGACGTACGTGTAAAATGACCCGGTATATTGCATAAAGCTCTGCAGTATAAATGGAAGTGCTAGGATGGAATCCGAATGCATACGGTTCGGTTCCACACTCATAAGCACAGCCAACACCATTTGACCTCTTGGAGCCATCAGTATAAATTATAAAATGGTCTTCATATCACGATAAAAGTTCTAAAAACATGTACGGATACTAGACATAGACATCGTAGATTTATCATCTTTAGTCATGCCCAGATCTACGTGCGACGCTCTTCACAACCAAGGAGGGCATGCCCTCTTCCCCTTAGGATACATATTGGGTATTTCAGTATCAAGCTTTTGAAGGAGCTCCCAGAATCGAAAACCAGGTGGCCTTGGTTTAAAAGAAGTGTTCCTATAACGCGCGTCCATTAAGGTGTTGAAGAACGGCGTAAACGTTGGATTTGTGGACATGCAATTAAGTCCACAGCCATAATTTGCTAATAACATGTTGCGCCTGTACTGCAGAGCAGGTTCTGCAGATTCAGCATACAGGCTTATAACAGGGCTCGTTGGAAATGCCCCAACTGCCCAACCTATGCCACAATTATGGACTGTGTCTAATCTCTTCAGTACACATGGTCTTGGTGAGCAGTAAACGATAATACCATAATCTAATTTGGAATGAATGAGTGCGCGATAAAGTCGCAGTAACACTGTACGATCCGCTGTCCACAATTTTCCACTTAGTACCCGCAAGATATTTAAAGATCGGTCACATCGTGCTTTCAGTTGTGCTATATGCGACGACAGACTAAGTTTTCTATCAAATATCAATCCGAGGAACCTCGTCTCATTTGCAAAACGTAGTAGATTGGCGCCTAAACGGAGCCTTGGAAGTAATCTACTCTGACGGCGCGTGAAATTAACACAGATTGTTTCCTCAGCGGATGATCGGAAGCCGTTTTTAAACTCCAATTCTTAAGGTTGTCTAAGGTTGTCTGCAGACGACGCTCGAGAAACAGTGTGCGTTGAGATGTACAGTAGACAGCAAAGTCGTCTACAAATAAGCATGACGAGACCTCCGGAGGTGCACATTGCGAGGTAGAAGCAAACTACGTAACACTTAGTACCGATCCCTGTGGTACACCGTTCGTTATCTGGAACAAAAAGATTCGAAATAACCGAGCCAACCCTTACTTGGAAGACGCAGTCTTTCAAGAATTCCTGAAGGAAGAGTGGTAGGAGTCCACGTATATTCCAAGTGTGCAGAGTGCGTAGCAACCCTGCCCGTTAACACGTATCATAAGCATTTTCAAGTTCAAACAATATTCCGACGGTTTGACAGTTCTTAAGAAATCCGTTCATAATCTGTGTCGACATGGACACGAGATGATCCACTGTTGAACGGCGTCATCGAAAACTGCACTGGATGTTACTCAGTAGGTTGTACGTTTCCAGCCACCATACCAACCACCCATTTATCATGCGTTCCATCACCTTGCACACACAACTGGTGAGGGAAATAGGACGGTAGCTAGAAGGGAGGTGACGGTCCTTACCAGCTTTCAAGATAGGTAGAATGGTGGCTTCTCGCCATATGTCAGGAAACGTGGTATCAACCCAAACACAGTTATAGACCTCGAGCAGGAATACCTCACGTTCATGTGAGAGTTTTTGTAACATTTGAACGTGGATTCCATCCGGTCCTGGTGCTGTCAGTCGCGTAGATGAAAGAGCGTGTTCTAACTCTGCCAAGGTGAACAGGCGGTTATAATCTTCAAGATTTCTGGAAGTAAACATGAAACCTTGGGATTCTACCCGAGTCTTAATTGATATGTACTCAGGAGCATAATTATTTGAGCTAGACACTTGAGCGAAAACACAGCCGAAGGTGTTAGCCACGTCAAACGGGTCAACAACAGCTGCTGCAGAAGTTTCAGACCAGCGATTGTCAAGTGGGTCGATTTTCTGGCCACACACCTTAACTTCTCCCATACATCAGAAGGTACGTCCGTTAAAGGATGATACAAAATTGTTCCATGAGGTCTTTTTGTTATCCTTAATTATTTGCCTAGACTTTGCACGCACTTTCTTGCACTCAATTAGGCTACTTAGGGTAGGGTGTCGTTGGAATACCCTTAGAGCACGTCTACGAGCACAAATAGCATTCCGGCAGTCGTTCGTGCACCATGGGACAGAAAATCGACCGGCGTAGGTAGCCGAACGTGGAATTGACTGTTTGGCAGCGGAAATAATTTTGTGTGTGAGATGATCAACTAAATCATTCACAGAATCGTGCTCGTTGTAATAAAAGACAGTCAACTGGGTGTAAAGGGTTCCAGTTGGCACGATCAAAGCACCATCTAAATATACGTGAGGGAGACATATCTTGTGCTAAGAGACTAAGGAGACATGGAAAGTAGTCACTGGAATGTAAATCATAGATGACATTTCATTGTAATGAAACTACCAACTGGGATGAACAAACTGCTAAATCTATGTGGGAACAGGTGGTAAAGGAGTCTGAAAGGAACGTTGGCTCTCCGGTGTTCAGGCGAACCAAGTTATTGTTCTCCATGAATTTTGCAATGAGATTGCCTCTCAAACATGCCCGATTTGAGACCCAAAGTGGGTGATGAGCACTTAAGTCTCCCACTATAAGAAACAGTGTTGATAGTTGGGAAACCAGATCTTCAAGATCAGTTAACGAGAGGTCATCAGATGGAGGTATGTATACATTGCAAATGCAAAACTCAATTGATGCCAGCTTAATCCTTGCAACTACAAACTGGATATCAGATTGCAGCTAACTTAACTGAGGTGCTGACTGTTGTTCGTGCTGGTGTCTGTTGCTTTGGATGTGATATTGGTGTAATTGTTCTTTCCGATATTTTTGACCCGTTTATTTCGCAAGTTTGTGTTGGTATTTCACGTCTAGGTACAGGCTTAGCTGCAACTGCACTGCCTGTGACGGTCCTAGGGACAGAAGGCTGACGAATACGCAAGAGTTTCCGGGCTTTCACGAAGTACACCCTCGCTCTTACCCGGATATCTTGGATAGCCTTTTCCTCCATAAAACGGGGACATTCGCCAGAGTTCGTTGAATGATCACCACTGCAGTTAGCAGAGGTTGCAGGTGAAGTGCATGCATTATCATGCTACACTTACCCACAGTCAACGCAAGTAGCAACTCCATTACAAGAATCACCTGTGTGGCCAATGGTTTGGGCACATACTGCCTAACTTCTATAGCTTCATACCATGCCTTAATCCTTTTAGGGAACTCTTTCCGATTAAAAGTAAGAAACAGGGTACGAGTGGGCACTAGTTCGCCTCGTTCTTTACGGTCAACTCTATATGCATTTGTCACACATTGTGCTGCCAAGTTTTCCTGAATCTCCTCATTGGACATACCATCCAATGCGCCGGTGTTTACAACACCACGCGAGGTGTTCAGTGACTTATGTGTTTCCACACGCACCGGAAAGCTCGCCAGCACATTAGCTTTTAAAATTTTTGCAGCTTGCGTCCATGACACTGCTTCGACCAAAAGCGTGCCATTGCGAGATCGAGTACATGATTTAACTGGACCAGCAATATTATCTAGACTCTTTTGAAATATAAACGAATTCAGGGTAATAAATTTCCGACCTTCCTCAGTTCTAAAAATAACCAAATAGCGAGGACCACAAGACTCAGCTATTTCTTTTCCACTTTTGTTAATATTTTTATTTAAATTCTGGTTTACCATAATAAATGGAATAAGTCTCATCCCCCAGTGCTCAACACCCACCACGGAGTCCAACAAGGGGTCATCCCACTGGGATGACAGAGCTACTCAGGGGATATAGCAGGGTCACCGTCCCACTCACCCTGGAGTTCGGTACAGTACCCAGTCCTGGCCGATTGATTAGGGGCGGGTTAGTCCCTAAACTCCCTTTTAGGCGAAGCAGAAACCATAGTAGTGTGTTGGAAATGCGCACCCTCCCCGAATTCAGAAGAAGACTGGAACTAGCTCAGATGCGCATCTTTCAACCACCAAGACAAACCTTTCCACCGACACGGGTCTCCACGCACGGCCTACACGTGAGTGGGTGTTTTGTCTGACCCCTCACCACTAAGAGGAACCCAGATCGAGGTTGTCAGGGTGGCTCGGGACCCCGGGATCGCCAATTTCCGTACCTACCGCAGTTGGCCCCTGGGGGAAAACATCCTCCATGTTCACCAGATCCGGCTCCCTGTGACGTTTTCCATTTTCAAAAGTGAAAAGTATATCGAATGGAACATATTTTTAGTGTTTTGAGGAGTGATACGAAAAAACGGTAGAGTTGTTGAACAGTGTGGCAACTGACGACCTTGAACGTTGTTCTGAACAATGGAAGACACGTATGCAACGGTGTATAGATGGGGAGTGCAGTATGTTGAAGGGGTTAAAAGTTAGTTGTAGTTTTGTTTACAATAAATCATATTTCTGACGCCAGTCTCGTTATTTAATTGCCAGACCTCGTAGTTATGCGAAATAAATTATAAGCTTTAAAGATACCTGCAATGTCTGCTTAGTACGTTTCTGTCTATATATATAATGGTTTCTCGCTACACAAAATTATATAAAATTCCTTCCTGAAGAAGAGAACTTCAAAGTCTTTCCTGAAGAAACCAACATATCCATTTTATTGTGATATAACTAACTTTGATGCTCGACTATGTCTAAATGTGTTAATTATACGTCCAGTAGCTGTACTTTAATGGAATATATTTAAGTGCATCCCTTTATTAAAATGCAGGTTTTCACCAATCAGAAGATGTGCAAGTAACATCCATACCTTTGCGTTTGCGCACATGTAACGCTACCAGGCACAGCTGTTGAAAGCAACTGTCGATTATTGTTGCATGCTCAATCGAATAATGACGAGCCCAAGTTTTAAAAAAGTAAACACTTTCAAACACGACTGACTGTGAGATGTAACTTACACCGCCGTACATTTCTCAAAGGCACATGATATGACTAACAACTGAATGCCACAAAAATCAATAAACAGGTGCAACAAATTCTAGGCGTAAATCAAAATGCATAATCCATTTTCAGAAAACATATTGCTGGCGTACTTCCTAGAATTTTCGCAAGGTATGAAACCATCAACCTCGTGAAGTCAATAGAACGCTCAATATGAAGTACTCAAAGTTGTAAAGCTTACTAAACCACAATGCTCATGTTTTAAAGTCTATAGTATATATACTGTATACATCTTCAAGTATTTTGTCAAGGTCGAGATTAAAATAAAATGAAACTTTTGCATCAGCGTACATCATAACCCTACCAGCTGTTTCATTTATTAAGGTAAGGGCAATGTGTTTATTGACAAGGGGCGGTTGGTCATAAGGGCGCGAAGGCGCGCGGTCCGCTAAACAATCGTACGGAATTAAATGAACAATGGCCTTGTCGCTAGTAAGGACGCTTTATTTTTAAAATATGAGAAAGCTTCATAGGGTAGTAAAAGTTATGTTTTCATACCTACAACATATGGCTCAGCGCGGTAGGCATAGCGCCCGCCTGCTGCATTTGACGTTACGGACGACATGCAGCTCTGGAGGTGGTGAGGGAGTGGAGGAAGGACTTGCATACATGCTTATCTGGCGCGGTCCTGTCCGTGCCTAGCGCAGTCCTCTGAGTGGTTTTACAGTGTTAAAATGTACGGATCTGTTATTTCAGAGTTCTTTGTGGAGTTCGGAACATTAACAGAGTGTTACAGGTGACTTTATAAAATCCATTGGCTAAAGTATAACGGACATATCTGTAAAACCACTAATGGAAGCGCAATTTTCAAGGTTGACTCTTGAAGAAAAAGTGCAACTGAAATCTTTGGGTAGACCAACGCCCGGATTCTTAGTAGAAAAAGTAGAAACTAAGAAAAAAAAGAAAGAAAACTGGGTGTTTAAGAGGCACCTTAATACTAAAGTCATGTATGAGAAATGTGACTGGATCTGTGGCTGCGAAGTTCTCAAATCCTTTTTCTGCTATTCGCGTGCTTTGTTTGCTCTTAAAAATTCCAATTCTTTGTAGACATTTAATGGAGTAAGTGATATAAAACATTTAATCCCGCCACCAGCGGGATTTCTGCCTGTTGTGAGAGATTCCGTCGAATAGTCGCCAGGCCCTTTAATTTGAAACCGGCAGTTCAGTTGACTGTAGGAAAGCGGCAGTTAACCGCTCTCTTGGACTCTGGAAGCTCTTGCTCATTGGTACATGAGGGGTTGTTTTATTGCTACCTTACTAAATTCTCAGGTAAACCGCAGCAGTGTAGGGTCTTGTGCGTGTCACTAAATGACCATACATTTCAGGTGCGTGTTAAGGTTCAGTTAAAGTCTGTTTAGCCAACGTGTGTGCAGTTCCCACTCAAAGGGACCTCAAAGAACCTGACCTTTCTGCCCACTAATGACCGTCATAAATCTATCTCCACACTTCAGAAATGGAACACTGACGTTGGGGACCAATAGCAACCCCTATTTTCTGAAAACGACAGTTGCATGTCTACTCCGCGTGGAGTCTCAGTTGCCAAAGTTCCAACTTCCAGTTGTTCTGTTTCATTAGGTGCAAGATGGTGATGTTAAAATGTTGCAACCTTGTAGAGGGGACCGTCAGGAGGAGGGTCCATGTTGTAAAACGATTATGAGGGTTCCTCAAAGAAAGCGGCCGCCCTGCACTTGCATTGAGTAGACAGACTTTAACCGTGCGTTTTCCGCATTTTACATGGAAACACTATTTTCTTCTTCTGCCGGACCTGGCATTTCGACTGATCTTGGGCTCCGACTTTATGTCTAGAGTCGGCCTAAGGATTGATTTTCGGGATGGGGAGATTACCTTCGCGTTTGCTCCTTCTGTGCGAATCCCATTTATTAGCGACCATTTAACTAATGTCGAACCTTCAGAGGAAGGCGGAAGGTTCCACCCTCAGGTTTGCAACGTAAGTAAAGTGTTCTCCCATTTGACTGAAGAACAGAGCCGTTTCCTAGACCAACTATGTGCAAACTACGGGTCGTTATTTACCGACCGTTTAGGAGTAACAAATTTGGTTGAGCATGATATCCAATTAACAGGTGACACCCCTGTGAAGTTACCACCCTTTCGTGTTACCCCTCCTAAGATGGCAATTTTTCGTAAAAAGATCGATGAGATGTTACGGAAAGGATGATCAGGCCGTCCACGTCTAATTATAGTAGTCCGGAATTCTTGGTCCCTAAGGGCGAGGACGATTTCAGGGTAGTGGTGGACTATCAGCATTTAAATAAAAAGATAAAAATTGAGGCACAACCCATGCCGCATCTAAGTTCTGCGGCGCATTATTTCGCGGGTGCCAAAATATTTACGAGTTTGGACTTAAATAGTGCCTACTATCAGATCCCTTTATCTGAATCGTCTAAGCCGTTAACTGCATTTTCTGTTCCGGGGAGACTATGAATTTCAAATGATTCCCTTTGGAATTGCAACAGGAGCACAGGTGCTGTCGCGGATACTAGATCAAATATTTTCTGACATTAAATTTAAATACGTGCATCATTATTTGGATGACGTAGTTGTCTTCTCCCCCGACTTTGAGACCCATTGTCAACATCTGGCGGAAGTTGCTAACAGGCTCGAAAGTGCGGGTCTTACCTTACTCAAAGAGAAATGTAAGTTTGCTACGGGTAGATTTCCTTTTTAGGCCATATCGTATCTCCTGCTGGGATAACGATCGATCTGGAGCGTACTAAAGTAATACGTAATTTTCCTCGTCCCAAAACCTTCAGGACGTTGGCTAGGTATGTAGGCATGGTGAACTTTTTCAGTAAGTTTATTCCTGATTTTGCGGCGCGCGCGGAACCCTTGAACCTTCTTCGGCGGAAAGGGATTCCGTTTAGGTGGGGCGAGTAACAGCAGCAGGCCTTTGAAGACCTTAAACAGGCAATTATGAATCCCCCGGTGTTGGCTTTCCGGGATTTTTCACGTAGGTTTGTCCTGCAAACCGATGATAGTAGAGGGTCGGTTGCTGCCGTTTTACTCTAGGATTTTCCCATGGTGCGGAGGGTTATTGGGTATATTTCGCGTACACTTACCCCTGCCGAACGGAAGTATTTTGTTTACGAACTTGAAACTTTGGCTTAGTATTTGGTTTGGAAAAGTACCGTGAATATCTGGAGCATGTTGAGTTTATCATCGAGAGCGATAACCAGGCGCTTACGTGCTTATTGGGTACGCCACGATCTACAGGCAGGTTAGCGCATTGGGGTGTGTGTATTTCTACCTTTAAGTTCGTACCGATACATGTACGTGGCTCCGAAAATTGTGTGGCTGATGCCTTGACCCGAGTGTTCGAAGAGCCAAGGGAGAATAAGCCCTGTAATGAGAATATTTTAGCAATCTGTGACTCTCCCGAATTGTTCGAAGGTTTGCCCACACATCAAAGAAAAGATCCGGATCTGCAGCGCCTTATCGATCGGCTCGAGGCTGGTGAGGTTATTTCGCCGTATAGTTTGAAGGAGGGTATTTTGATGACCCAGGCTACCTTTGACGGCAAGGCCAAGGTTGTTCTGCCGCGTGCCTTAGTCCCTATAGTATTTGAATATTTCCACTCATCCCCTGTAGGCGGACATTTGGGAATACCTAAAACCAAAAACAAGATTCGCGAATATTTTGTGTAGCTGAATATGAATAAAGAAGTAGTCTCGCTAGTTAGAAGGTTTCAGATTTATCAAATGGCGAAACCGGCGCAATGTAGTGCATCGAAGGGTTTAGCATCGAAGGTGACAAGCAGACCTCTGGAGAAATTATTTGTGGATTTTGTTGGTCCCTTTCCTCGTTCTGCCCAGAGCAATACATATGCCTTAGACGTGGTAGATTCGTTCAGTAAATTTGTATGGATGACAGCCTTACTATAGGCGAATACGCGGGGGTGGGGGTCCTTTCTTCGATATTTGCTGCCTTTGGAGCTCCCCGTTATCTAGTAACCGATAACGGTGCTCAGTTTACCTCATTCGCATTTAGGAACTTTTGTTTTGGTTGCGGCACTTAACCCATAACTACCACCCCCTATTACCCCCAGGCTTCCCATGCTTAAAGATTCAATAGGAACCTTAAGTCAGCGTTGATAGCCTTTCATCATGATAGTCATACTAAATGGGATACGAATTTGGCTCGGTTGCAATTGGCTTTTAATTCGGCCTGTCATGAATCGCATGGTGTTACTCCTTATCAGCTTATGTTAGCATATACACCTAACTCTCCCCAGCTAATCTTTGGCGTCTGCATGATTTGCTTTCCCACAAAGTTACTCGCGAAGAAATAGACAGAGTATAGAAACCCGGCTTTCGCAATTTGCGGAAGTCACATGCCCAAGTAAAGGAACGGTATGATGTTGATAAACGGCCTTCACCATATACGGTTGGCCAGAAAGTACTTCTAAACGTAATGCTTATGCTGCGAAGTTGGCGTGTAGGTATATAGGGCCGTACGAGATCATGCGTATTTTTAAAAACGTTTCCGTGCGTTTAAGAGACCTCCGCACGGGGCATGAAAGGAGAGCTCACATCTCTCAATTGAAACCCTTTCTTTAGTGTGGTATGTTGCCTGTGTAAGATTGGGTTCCTTTGTTTGTGTCCCCTTTGTGTTGTGATGTTCTGTTATTGTTTTGGGTGGGTGTGTTTGTTTTTGTTTGGACTGGAAGTGTGCCTTGTGTTTGCCGGGTAGTATACTTCTACGGCACTCGGGCATTTTTTTTTCTACCTGTGGCGCGTGTGTTTTGGTGATGTCCACGCGTAAGCGAAGGTGTAGACCTTGTTCCTGTGTCTGCTGTGTGAATGCGGTGTATGTAGTTGAGTATGCTGTGTTTCTCGTGTGTTTGAAGTATATGTGGGGTGTTTGTTGTGTGCTTGCGATGTATTTAGTAATTATGTGTGTTATGTGTTGGTGTTCTGTGTTGGTATTCTTGTGTTGTCTGGCCAGTAGGGAGTTAAATTTATGCGAATGTATTGTTTCAAGGCCTTGTTTATACTTCTTGTTTATCTGGTTTATATTATTTAACTTTATATTGTTAACTTGTTGATGCCTAACCTGTTACAAATTGTTTTTGGATGAAATTTATATTTAAGGTTTATATATGGGTTTTAATCGTTTAAGATTGTTATGGCTGTTAAATAATTTAATATTGTTATGTTTGCTAAATAGTTTATATTGTTATGAACGTTAAATTGTTTTAATACTGTCATGATGATTAAATAATGTAATTTATCACTCTGGCTGATTATAGACCAACTTAAGATGTTGGGATTTGTGACTCATTTGACCACTTAGTGTGATTCCGCGGTATTGTGGAATGTTTAAGTTTTCATACATTTGGATTCGCATCTGGATGTTATTGTAAGACCAGTCTATTTAAAGCCCGTGTTTTGTTTCCCTTTCTGTTGGGTTTGCTTTGTGTTACAGCCTCGGCACCCTCCTTCGTCAACCGGTTCACAAAGCACCTGACCTCTGCAATTTGGCACTGTGAGATGTTTGGCCTGGCTGTTTCCTGTTCGGAGAGCACTTGTCCACCGCAGTTTGGGGACGTGGAGACGTCTGGTCTGGGCGTTCCATCTTCTGACAGATCTCTGCGGGTCAGGGAAACATCCGTGCAATACTACTGGTTTGGTTTGCTGCCCGCGTTTCCGGGCCCTGGACGTCCTGAATTGCAGTCTTGGACGAGTTAGGCATTCCTACGCCCAAAGCCAGCATTATGTACATCTCTGGAGCAACGTGGGACCCGCCCGCTGAGGATTCTGAACATCATCCGTCCCGTCCCTTCAACATGAGTTGTGCTCTGTAGTGTCAGTGGCCTTAGTGGTGGTCGTGGTGACAGTGTTTGGTGCCAGTACTATCGCAGTGACCTGTACTATAATCTGATGGTGTAAGGTGTGTCCTTTACCTCAATGAGATTCCATTTTCTGAATCCTTGACTCTTTCCTGGATGCCGAGCGCGTTTTGTCAGATGGCGGGGGGGGGGGAGATTGTGCTGATTGCACCTTTCCTTTACGAGGTGTGTGCCTCAGTTGTTTTGTGTTTCCCCTTTTCTCCGTGTGAGCGCGTTAAGGTTGCTTTGGTTCCTCTCTCGAACAGCTCTCCGAGCTGACCAGACAGGGCAGTCGGGGCTCTCCTCTCATAGCGCGCACACGGTGATTTATAACTGTCTTAGCTCCCGGGCGCAGTTCAAAACATGTAATAGCGGGTGCTAGAGTGAAGTTATAATGTGTACAAAGTTTAACTTTCGAGGAAGTTTAAGTTAAGTGTAATTCTGAAAGTAAGCTGCGAGTGTGAATAAGAGATTTATTAAAGCTTTGAAATTATCAAAGTAAGTTGTATAATTGTACCTTAGCCTCCGGGTACAGTTCAACTGAAATGATTGCGGAAGTGAATGTTTTAGTCTTGGGCAACCGCAGAATCACCGTGGACGCCATCTATCGTTTACTATGTATTAGCGTGGACACCATTCTCATCATAGTGCATCAACAGTTGACATTTCTAAAGGTTTGTGGCCAGTGAGTTCTCCACCAACTGACCGCAGAATACGCAATACTCAAATGGCGCTGTCTTTGAGTCAACTGCAGTTATCATGAGGAGGAATACGGCTTTCTGTCACATATAGTCACTGGTGACGAAACATGGTGTTACCATTCTGAACCGGAAAGCAAGCGTCAGAGCAAACAATGGAAACATGCGACTTTACCACCTTCAAAAAATCAAAGGCCGTGCACACCATTTTGGTAAGGTCATTATGTCCTTTTTTGACCACAAGGACCCACTGCTTGTCGAGTTCCTGTAACGGGGAACCACCATGAATGCCCAGCGTTAGATAAGCCATCAAGTCTAAACGTCCAGGCATGTTGTCCAATGACATTCTCCTGCATGATAATGCCCACCCTCACACTACCAATGCGGTCATGACGACATTGGAGCAGTTTCCGTGGAAAATACTGGAATATCCACCGTACAGTTCACATCTTTTACCACGTAACTTTCACCTTTATGGACCTCTAGAACAGGCTATTCGCGGACATCGATTCACAACGGACGACGAAGTGTGTAATGGGTCCAGGCGTGGATCCGACAGCAGCCTACTAGCTTCTTCAAAGATGGAATCGATCGGCTAGGGGACCAAATGGATAAATGTTCCAACAGTTTTGGCAACTATTTTTGAGTTAATAAAATCGTTACCATTACTTTACACAGAGAACCGGGTTTCATTTTAAGGACCCTTATAATTTAGTTTGAGAATTAGGAAATAGAGAAGTGACAGAAGAGATGTAAGATAGGAGGAGTGGGGAAGATGTTAGGATTTCACTGAGCACTACTACTAGTGGGCGGGATGACAGTTGGCTGACACCATGGGTAGGTAAACGAAAGGAGTTGAAAATTTATTTGTAAATTACAGCATGTTTAATATTTTAACCGACCTTCCGTGTTTTGGGCTATGCTGTACTTTGTAATAAATATAATGAGGAACAAAATTTAGGACTCCATACAATGTAATATGACTAATTAAGTAAGTACCTTGGAAGTAAATAAAGAGTAGACCACACACAAGAAACCATAAAGTGCTTGAGTGATGTATAATTAACTGGAACACGGAAATCTTGTCAGTATTACTCAAATAAGTGTTCACCTTCTGTTCATTTATTTTAATATATGTTATCATTTATTTAAAAGGAAATAAATATATTATGCATGAATTTGTCACTGTTTTCCTGAAGAAAATTTAAAACTCACTAAACATCTCCATTACTAACCCCTGATACTATGCAGAACTATTGCATTACCATGTTTAACGTACTCAAGAAATGCTGCTTATTTCTGCCCGAAACTCTCAGTGTTATCGATAAATCAATTTAAGGCTCTTTGGATCCAGGTTTTACAATTCGTTGTAAGTCGATATTTCCCTTGTTGCAACCGTTAGTGTTAAGGGTCAAGCGAGCTTCATTTCTCGATATTCACCCTTTCAAAATGCGAGCCTCTGCAAATACAAAACCGATACTGCGATGCAGACTATGTGGGAAAGAAGAGGGGAATAATGATACTGCGTAGAGGTTGGCAGACATGAGATATTCTTCTTTGCTCTTTCCTGAATTCCATAATGATAATAATAATTTAACAGGGGTGCATTTATCAATAAGAACATCGTCCTCACTGGGTGATAAAATGCCTGCGCTTTTCTGTTGTCAAAACTTATCTCGACTCCGTTATGGGCTGAACACTTCTTTCTCTATTTCTTTCTCCCCCCTCTTTTGTCACACGTGCTCTGTACGGTGTGCCCTCCCCCAACCTTTTTATTTTCTGGAATGTAATAAAAAGAACCAATAACAGACATGGACTACAAATTATCGCGAAAATTTAATTTCCTGTGCAAAACGCTTATAAATATGGAAGCTGCTGCCTGACACAGGCAACGGAAGGGAACGTGGGGCTTTCACTACGGGGGAGAAAAGACTGTTAGTTTAGACTATTGCTTTATGAAACAATAATCACTGTCAAATTAAGCAGACGCAAATTTATCAAGACAGTTTTCAACAAATTTAAATATTTTACACCTACATGAGTTTCCCTAACGATTATCCTTATCTTTACATAGCTTGTATAAACTATTTTGGGAAGGTTATTCTTCCAAGTACTTGATGTTAATCCATGTGAACCTATGCACGAATAATAGTAATTTCATTAGGGAGATAGGGGAAACCAAATCGATGTTGAGATATTTTAAAACAGGGTCACTATATACTGAGCTAGAAAGTCCGTGCTCTTTGCATTACATCACAAGAGACAACTCCTCAAAGGGCGGTATTAAAAATGACAGTGGTATTGAAAAATAAAAACCAACAAAATGGTAACTCGGAAATGATAAGTCACAAAACAGTTATGCGAAATAAATTATAAGCTTTAAAGTTATCTACAATTTATGCGTAGTACGTTTCTGTTTATATCTTATGGTTTCTCGCTACACAAAATTATATAAAATTCCTTCCTTAAGAAGAGAACTTCAAAGCCTTTCCTGAGGAACTCAAGATATGCATTTTATAGTCATATAACTAACTTTGATGCTTGACTATGCCTAAATGTGTTAATTATACTTCCAGTAGCTGTACTTTAATGGAGTGCATTTAAGTGCATCACTTTATTAAAATGCAGGTTTTCACCAATCAGAAGATTTGCAAGTAACAATCCATACCTTTGCGTTTGCGCACATTTCGTAACACTACCAGGCACCAGCTGTTGAATGCGCAACTAACGATTATTGTTCCATGCTCAATCGAATAATGGCTAGCCCGAGTTTAGAAACAGTAAATACTAACACCAGGCGCTGTGAGATGCAACTTACACCGCCGGAAATTTCTCAAAGGCACACGATATGACTAACAACCTAAGGCCACAAAAATCATGAAACAGGTGTGAAACATGCTAGGCGTAATTCATGGTTTGAGAAAATGAAAATGCATAATCCATTTTCAGAAAACATATTGCTGGTGTACTTCCTAGAATTGTCGCAAGGAATGAAACCTTCGACTTCGTGAAGTCACTCAATATCAAGTACTCAAAGTTGTAAAACTAAAACGTAAAGCTCATGTTTTCAAGTCTATAGAATGTTTTGTCAATGCGTTCTCTGTTATTTGATATAGAATTATATTCTCTACAAAACAGCGTATTTATTTTTATACCTATATAATGGTTCTGCTTATATAATGTTTTTCTTTTCAGGTAAATAAAATGGAGTGTCAAGTCGATAAAAAGGAGCGTTTTCGATATCTTCTGCTTTTGGGGCTTAATAGAGATGCGAAGGCCATAGAAGTTGCTTGCGAGTGCTAATAAGCTGTCGGTTATCGGTTTGATACTCTATTTTATTAAAAAGAAAAGAACGAAAAGTATATACTTAAGCACTGAAAAACTAAACAAACTACTTTGTACAGCAATAATCATGTATCGAATAACACAAACCCACTGCAAAAGCATTTTATTTCTCAAGTAAAACCCACACATAAAACAGCCAGAATTTTGAGCCAATCTATGAAGTAGGTACCAGATTCTTTTATGAAGGAATACTAAATTAAATTTGTGAACAGTTTCATCGATTTGGCTTAAAAAATATTATTCTACCACTTCAGACTCTTACTTCCGTAAAAACAATAATGTTTGAATTGAAACAGTTTGGTTAATATTAATAATAATAATAATAATAATAATAATAATAATAATAATAATAATAATAATAATAATAATAATAATAATAATAATAATAATAATAATAATAATAATAATAATAATAATAATAATAATAATAATAATAATAATAATAATAATAATAATAATAATAATAATAATAATAATAATAATAATAATAATAATAATAATAATAATAATAATAATAATAATAATAATAATAATAATAATAATAATAATAATAATAATAATAATAATAATAATAATAATAATAATAATAATAATAATAATAATAATAATAATAATAATAATAATAATAATAATAATAATAATAATAATAATAATAATAATAATAATAATAATAATAATAATAATAATAATAATAATAATAATAATAATAATAATAATAATAATAATAATAATAATAATAATAATAATAATAATAATAATAATAATAATAATAATAATAATAATAATAATAATAATAATAATAATAATAATAATAATAATAATAATAATAATAATAATAATAATAATAATAATAATAATAATAATAATAATAATAATAATAATAATAATAATAATAATAATAATAATAATAATAATAATAATAATAATAATAATAATAATAATAATAATAATAATAATAATAATAATAATAATAATAATAATAATAATAATAATAATAATAATAATAATAATAATAATAATAATAATAATAATAATAATAATAATAATAATAATAATAATAATAATAATAATAATAATAATAATAATAATAATAATAATAATAATAATAATAATAATAATAATAATAATAATAATAATAATAATAATAATAATAATAATAATAATAATAATAATAATAATAATAATAATAATAATAATAATAATAATAATAATAATAATAATAATAATAATAATAATAATAATAATAATAATAATAATAATAATAATAATAATAATAATAATAATAATAATAATAATAATAATAATAATAATAATAATAATAATAATAATAATTAATAATAATAATAATAATAATAATAATAATAATAATAATAATAATAATAATAATAATAATAATAATAATAATAATAATAAAAATGATAATGATAATGATAATGATAGTGATAATGATAATGATAATAATGATAATGATAATAATGATAATGATAATAATGATAATAATAATAATGATAATAATAATAATAATAATAATAATAATAATAATAATAATAATAATAATAATAATAATAATAATAATAATAATAATAATAATAATAATAATAATAATAATAATAATAATAATAATAATAATAATAATAATAATAATAATAATAATAATAATAATAATAATAATAATAATAATAATAATAATAATAATAATAATAATAATAATAATAATAATAATAATAATAATAATAATAATAATAATAATAATAATAATAATAATAATAATAATAATAATAATAATAATAATAATAATAATAATAATAATAATAATAATAATAATAATAATAATAATAATAATAATAATAATAATAATAATAATAATAATAATAATAATAATAATAATAATAATAATAATAATAATAATAATAATAATAATAATAATAATAATGATAATGATAATAATAATAATAATGATAATGATAATAATAATAATAATAATAATAATAATAATAATAATAATAATAATAATAATAATAATAATAATAATAATAATAATAATAATAATAATAATAATAATAATAATAATAATAATAATAATAATAATAATAATAATAATAATAATAATAATAATAATCTTTAAGTGTGCACCATGGAGTAAAGTACTTAACTGTATACATAAATTACAATTGTACTTCCTTGATTCCCATTAGAATAGCTGTATATTAGCAATAGATTACAAGTATGAGTACAGAATAATTTCTAGTTCGCACAGGAATCCAATAAACAGCAATTAAACCGAAAGATAACTCTGAATTGCGTTTATTATAATAGTTTATAGTGTGTCTGGAGTCAGTTCACTAAAGACATCACAGATAAATTAGATCACAAAAAGCCAGTAGGTTCATGTAAACGTAATGTTCATAACTTCTCATTTATACGCGAAAAAGTTTCATAGTAGATGTATACTTTGTACATTTAAAATGTGTCATGAACTCAGGACAACTTTGATCTAATATTTTGAAGCAAGTGTCAGCTGTAAAGGGAAAGAGGTAATGCAAAACAGTTGTGGTGGAGAAGTGTGTGCTCCACATGCACACTACGCTGGGAACCAAAACCCATACTGTTGACAAATTCATATTATTTTGCGCTGTCGATTTAACAAGTACTCCGCTTACAATTTCAAGATAGTCAATATCAACCGAACAGAATACGGTTTAAGTGAGATTTTGGAAGGACATGTGCGATCTGTGGCTGAGACGTGGAAAATTCCTATGTGCGGAGCTGAACGCCTTGATGCCAGGCAATTTCTCCGACACACATCGTATACCTCTGAGGAAATGCTTAAAAGTTAACCACTGGCGCGACAGCCCTAAGAGGGCCAAGGCCTACAACCCGACTGCCGGTCTCACGCCCACTTACGCACGGCAGAGATGGGTGATCATCCAACCGATACGGGGAGGAGATATGTTCAGCATCTCGGCATACCCCAGCCGGAATGTTGGTTTTCGTGACCAGGACCACTTACCTAGCGTAAGCTCCTCACTTTCCTCACGATGCTGAGTGGGTACCGGTCCTATACCCGGGACCTAAGATCCGTACACAATGGATGGGATCGAACCCGGGTCGCTTTCCGTGGCCAGGGAGCAAGGCATGCTGCTTTAGCCCGCTAGGCCCGGTGCAGGACGTCTGTGGAAATACTAGGCGGTTTAAATTTTGGCTTCGTGGCTAGACAAATGAAGTCATACAGCACGTCATGGCACACCTTTTAATTAGATGTCCAATATAACTTGGCTCTCGAATGATGGTACAGTGTCTGGTAAAATGGACAACTGTATACGGAAAGCGTTCTTTTGAATGGTCTGACAAACTCTGGTTTCAGGATAAAGTAAGCTTAAATAAGCTCACATTTTTTGCCCAATTTGCAGCAGACTGTAACATGGGCGAGAGACAGCTCTGCAGTACGACAACAACGGCCCTAATGGGCAATGCTTCTTGTTTCTTTACAAAGTATGAAGAATCATCCCCGAGAAATACGAAAACTAGTTGCTGCGCCGAAATTATACGTTCAAAGTATAGTCAAAGAATAGATGATAAGGAGGACCTCATTCTCAGATAAATAAAACTTGGGGACTACCAGATAGTCACAAATGAGTCATAATATTCTCCCCAAAAGCTGATCCTTGCAGAGGCAGCACATTTTTGGCTTCCTCTTCACTTTCCTCTTATCTGATATTACGAAACTTTTATGCTAATACTGCTCGTCCACTGGTCCGAAGCCTTTTAGTCATCCATAACTACTTTCATTGCGTTTATCAAGTTGTTTCTTCGTAGCTATTGTTTCAGGCAACGGGTTATCTGTTTCCTAATTGTTTCAATACTGCACCTGTTTTGTTTACTCTTTTTGAAACAACTTTATTACTTCGGGGTATGTAGACATTTAAACTCCGCCGGCATGGCAGTCTTCTCCTGGGTTTGACGCACGAAATGGCAATCCACTAGCGTTCGTATGTAGGGGAGAGTGTCCTTTTAGGAAACCAGGTCTTGGTCTTGTGAAAACGCCTACGATGTGAGAACTACGTCACTATGTACATTTTATACACTTCATCATTCTCCATATCTACATTTCAAATGTCCACAGTAGTTTTCTCATCGTCGCAAAGCTTAACTTCCCGTAGTATACAAAGTTTTTCACGAGTAAATTTCTTGGCTTTGTCAGCAACGTCCACAGAATTTTTTTTATTTGTTTTTCACTTTTCTAAAATTTAAAAGCTTTATTTACCATTGTTATTTATTCCCTGCAAAACTTATTAGCACCATCTCATATCACTTCTTGTAGTTATATTCTAAAATTGTTTCGCTGTCTCTTCTCGATTTCGCAAATACATAATCTTTGCTTTTCTTCCAAAAACTACAATCTCATTCAATTTATCTTCATCTTTTACTCCTCGACCTGCCATCGAACTCACAAAAGGTTTCTTAGATCCTTTCCTTCTCTGCTAGCAGTACCATTTCTCAAAATGTGTTTGCATTTTGTTCTTCTTCCTCCAAATACAACTCTTTCCTTTTTCTGAAAACAATTCTTTATTAAATTCTGCAAGTAAATGTGCTAGGACTGCAGTCTACCATTAAAATAACAAGTTTTATTACAACGTTGCTCGTGTGACGTAGGCGTTTTCCAGTCAGTTAATACACCCAGGAGGAGCGTAGAGATCAAGTTCGTATTCATGCAGTATACGTTCTAAAGCTCTATAAAATTACATGTACGCACTCTAATGATGCCAGCTTTGTTTACACTTTAAGTAGTACCTATATGTATGAAAGACCTGCAATGTATCTGATTTATGAACTACAACAAAACATATTTTCAATAAATGCATTATTGACAGACAGAGTTGTCCAGAAATCTCGTAGGCATAGAAGATTTCATACTTGTTCGAGGGTAACCTCCCCTCATACTTAAAATATATATTAATTTCTATGCCCTGCTTTCTGTCTTTCGTTCGCTTTCTTTTATTAATACTTTGGGGGGCTAAAGGAAGAAAGCGATAAATTTTATAGTGGTGTTTATTAATGACAAATACAAAAAATACTACAACGAATTTAGTAACAAACTTCGAGCTTTTTCAAAACATTAAAGTGCTTGTTTTTCTGGACACCGATGTACATATTGCTATATTTCTCCCCCAGCGTGGTCTTTTGTTGTTCCAATGCAGCGTAGATCACAGGCGGATCCAGATACAGACTAACATATTTTAAAACATGCCTTAATAATGCACAGCATATAATTAACAATATAGTATTTTCATTTCTAACTTTTCAAACATATAGATACAGAAACTGCTATTCTTTGGATGGAAAAATGAATTTAAATTTTGTCAATGCGTATGAAATGTTTATTAAGGATGACTGTCAAACGCGGTATTTAACTAGTTTAGTTATTTAACTTTTCTGTATATTAGGGGATCTCAAACCTTAAAACACCCTTAATCTATAGATTATTTCTGGTGGCGCTCCCAATATGAACTAACAGGTCACAAAAATCATTAAAACAATTAATGTAGTAGAAGCCTACAAACTACAAATGTTTACATTGAATATTTATAATTTTATAAGGCCTAAATTCTGAATTCAACATAAATACGCGCAATATTTATTAATAAACCCACTCTAATAATAAATAGTATAACATTTTTGGTAGAAAATAAGAGGTAAAGAAATGAACTTACAGAAACAATATGGTAATACGAAGGTAATTGGTTTATTGGAAATGAATTGTTCTTTCACACTAGCCGTGTGTAGGACGCACTATGAAAGATTAGAGCCAGACTGAAAAATTCAGTGCCATAGCTAGGATTTGAACCATGGATCCGTGGCTCAAATCCCGGCTATGGCATTGAATTTTGCAGTCTGACTTTAATCTTTCAATTGGTTTATTATTAGGAAAACTTACAATTATTTCAAAATTCAAAACAATGTTTTGCAATGACTTCATGAAACAGTTTTAAACTGTCTGTCCTAATGAGAAGGATGTGATTGTTTATACTTTATACTTCATGTTATCTTGGTTTATCGTTTAGGTTAACTTTATTTCTAGACTTTAAAATAATAAGTGTAGAAAAACCATATTCCTAAAGGTAGCAACTGACAAATGGTATTACAACTGGAAGCACCTTCTTGTTTAGATACTATTTTCTGCTCCTCTTGCATGGTGTGCCAACTTTCAAAGACTGAGACTGGAACTTAGATTTCAAAGATGGCAATGAGCTGTTCTGTTTATATTCATAAAATTCTCAGGTGCCTCCACATAAATAGGGTCACTTTCTTACTTTCAATTATTTGACTTAATCTTTTGGGATATTTTCCTCAAAATTTTATCAGCGTGGTCATGGAATTAGAGAATTATATATAAATGCAATTAATTCATAAATAATCGCAATTAATTGCAACAAATAATTTTCATATGTTAAAATCAAGATTAATGCAGGAAATATGATTTGCATTTTTTGACAGGAGATAAGAAGTTATTCAGGAACATTAAGAGTTAAGGAAAACCAGTCATAAATCAAAGTAGTTAAGGCAATTAGACCTCCCAGATAACCATTAGTCTAAGGTTGAGGTAATCAGAAATCGAAAATCTAAAGTCACAGAGTTGTGAATATCCACGTACACCGGTTCTGAAAATTAGAAAGGGAAACGAATTCCTAGAATTTGGCAAGTCGCAGAGTAAAAATAGATTTCAGATGCGAATAAGAAATTAAGATTTGACAACGGATGATTTAGACATTTTAATAAGAGATCATAGGTAATGTACACGGGATTTATTCTGATAAAAGAGCGTGCATTTTTAACATTTGGTCTTTTATTTAATGCTTTTCTGGGGTGTATTACAGTCTTATAGACGTATTTTAATGTGATGGATTACTAGCATACATAGCGACTTAGACCGCACCGAATTACATACATATTGACGGACGCTACTGGAGAATCATTTTCTCAGTATTTCAGCGCCACATGGCAACTTCGCTTCATATCGATATTGACTATGATGAGGTTCGGAGTATGGGGACTTAGTACATGATCCAAAGAAATATTTTATGCACATAACCCTTTATGGGGTGCTCCCTGTGAGGTAGGGGTAAGGACAGTCGACAACAGAGGACAGGGTCCCTAACATCTACAGATATCAACTTGTTTTGGTGCAGCTGGCATTACTCTCCACCACTGCAGGGTAGCACATACTCTGGGAATACCGGGACTTAGGAGACCTCCCCGGGTAAAGAGGACAAGGATTTACAGAGAGCAGCGCACCTGCCATTCGCTCCGAAAACTCCTGCAGAGACTTGCTATTCTGAATGAACCAGCCAGAACGAAAAGTGAAATGAAATGTGAAATGAGGTGAAATTGAGGGATAGAAATTTCAGAGGATTCCAGCATTTGCTCTGAAAAATCCCATGGGTTAGGACGTAGGGCCACGGGAATCGAACCCACCCACGAACTGCCGAATGCGGGTCGTAGGCGTTACCACCTCAGCCAAGCTGCTTGGTTCTCTTAACTGTTCCGAAAACAGCTATTTTAAACTTTTATTGATACTTAAAAATGTAACAGCTAAAATAGGTGCTTCAAAAGTTAGTTTCTCGTACTAAATTTCAGAAACAGTTCAGTTCTTCACCCTCGGGATCCCGCTTCAAACAGATCATTTATTAGCCTTCATTAAAATTATAATTATCATCCAATGTAAGTGGTGTTATCTATTCTCTGCCACCTTAAAAAGTGTGTTATAGTTTGGCACTGTAGCAGCCTGCAGAAGAAGGAGCCTGGCTTAGTTCTAGTCAGATATACATAACTTGCCATCTCTTAAAAAGGGAGTAATAGGGGAAATAAACAGTTGTGAAAGGATTATGTAGTAATTTTTATGAGTCAGAAAGTGTATCTGTGGAAAAAAAGATACCAATAATTGAAAACCAATGGATAACTGGCATAAATAACTCCTTCGTTTTTACAGGACAATCAGATACTTCTAACTTATAAGTAAAACTGTGTTTGTTTGTTAGGAATGAGTATGAAAAATATGTGTGACGTGCAGGACAAGGTTGTACAAATTATAGATATAGCATAAACATAATTGTAGTAATCAGTCTTAAGTAAGACACATTAAAGAGGTGTCTTTTAAAAATAAAAAATTAAATCAGTTCTTTCGACAGAATACCTAAACAAGGATAAACTAAACAAAATAGAACAATCTGATGTGCGCACTCACATGTCCATCTGTACTCATTGTTGTACAAAGTATGCTTAAGACCCTTATTATTCGATCTACTTCATGTTAATTGAGACAAAGGATTCTAAAAATTGTTTTGCTATATATTTTCTTACAAATGCAAGGGGAATACAGGAATGCAGTACGAGGGTCCGCTGACAGGTCCCAGGCCTCACATAGAGATGCCGCCACTGGGCCAATTTGACGGAGAGCATCATATAGTTTAATTACAGACTAGCTTGTATCCATAGTTACAGGTCAATAGCTTGTTTAGTTTTTGAATGACAACATTTTAAACAATGCAAGTGTAGAGGTTTTACCAAAATGGAGGATGTGGAAAAATGAGCAGTGATTAATACTTCCAAAAGCTTAACGCGTAAAGAAATCAAGGAGGAAATGCCCCTTCATCTGCAATGATTAAAAGGTGAATGGCAGAGTTTAAAATAAGTGCTTAGCACTAGTGATGAGCCTCGCTCTGAACGCCCTTTGGAAGTCACAACTCGAGAGACAATTGAAAAATTCATCGTTTAGTACCGGAAGACCGCATATTAAAGTTTTTTTTCCCCTTGTTCCATTTATACCCCGCCTTTAACTGCTATGGTCATATCGGTGGCCGTTCTCCTTTGGAACATACTGAAGCTGTTAACTCGTAATCTTTTGGTTTTTAATCATTAGATCACGCACACATTCACACTGTCATTCATACTTCCAGACTCTGAGGAAGATGGGGAATTATCTTTGTCGGAGAAAAATCCCCATCCCCACCGCCGGGAATCAAACCCGGGACCCCTAGCACGGCAGCCGACTGAGCTACGGGTCAGCCCGCATATTAAAGTTGTTTGAGATAGCAGAGGCTGTAAACATATCAAAAACGTGCAGGTAATATTTTAAGTAATGATGTGTGCTTTCACGAAGTCTTTGCAAGGTGGGTGACGCGTTTGTTGATACCTGATCAAAAGTTGCAAAGAAAAACTGTTTCTTTTAAGAATTTGGAGCCCTGCCGCAAAAATCTCAGTGAGTTTTTGAGACGGCGTACCATGGATGAAACTTGGATACAACACTACACTCCATAAAGTAAATCACAGCCAAAACAGTGAAATGCGCTAGTTGAACCTACTCCAAAAAAGGCAAAGTCAATTTTGTCGGCTAACAAGGTTATGGCGAGTGTTTTCTGGGATGCCCAGATAATTATTTTTATTGATTATTTGGGTAAAAGTATCACTGGTTACCACTACGCAAGCTTACTGCAACGTTTGAGTGATGAGGTGAAAAGAAAAAGACCTCATTTGGCAAAGATAAAAGTCTTATTTCTTTACGACAATACTCCCACCCATTGTTGAGTCACTGCAATGGAAAAAATGTGCGAATTGAAGTTCGAATTGCTTGAACATCGACCTTTTTCGCCAGATCTGGTACCCAGTAACTGCCACCTGTTACCGAATATCAAACAATTTCTTGGAGGACGAAGATTTTACAGCAAAGATGAGACAATTGATGCAGTAAACAACTTTTCTGAGGACCACGATAAATGGCACTGCAGAGATGGTTTAATTAAATGTGAACATCGATGTGACAAATGTATTAGCCTTTCTGGAGATTATGTTGAATAAAGAACAAAAATGTAAGGTTATTTTTTGGAACTTATCAGCCGACCCTCGTATGCTTAAGCAATAATTAAATCTTTTAAGTTAACCTTTTTAGAGCAGGTGTTCAAGTCAAACACACCTCGATTAAAGGAAAAAACAAAAGATGTCGAAAATGCACTTTGTTGTCGATTTCACACTCTATTTTACTGAACAAGCAATAGAAGCGTACAACAACTAAACACACTGTTTTGTTGAACATATAATTCTCTATCGAATTACATAAAACGCATTGGCAAATAATTTTATTTTGCAGCACTACTTTAAAAAGAAATCGCAGTGACTTATGAGCCAACTCATTATAATTCAATAATACAAAAGTAAAGTAATAAATTATTTAAGAATTAATGTTAAAAGTATTTGTCAGGTTGTTAGTACACGTATACAGGAGCTCTCCACCGATTTAGAACGTTTCTGTAACAGTATAGCAAATGTAATTAGAGATAAATAACTGTTTCTGAAACAGCCGATGTTTTAAATTAGAGACACTAAAGAGTATATTAATTGATTTTGAGGCTTTAAAGTAATTTCAGGCTTTAGTCCTTTTTAATATCGTTAGGGTTCGCACTTTGGCATCTAGGAAACCAGAAATACAAACGTATGTCAAAACCTTCTAATTAACGTGCAAGGGAAAGACCTTTTAAACCTAAAAGCCAGAACCTAGTTACAGACTTCGGTAGTGAAATACAACGTGCCAATAATTTCATTAAGGACTGAGGAAACAAAATTATTTTCTCCTCTCTTTAACCCCAGTTTTACTGTACCTCCAGGGTAGGCAAATCCTCGTTATGAAACGTGATTTATTTTCCAGGCGATCAAGAAATGATTACATTTAATAGGATTGTTGCCTAAGGGAATTGCGTATGATGACGCTAGTTTGTAACCAATAGCAACACAGCATGTTCCTGTTGCTAGGCAACACTCCTATGGTGCCTTACTACGTCATTTTCTGTCTGCTCCAATCTGATTGACGTACACTAAAACATTTACGTTTTCATGACGTTCCATCAGCAGACTGCACTAGAGTTTTTAAAGAATTTCTAAACGTTAAACGTCATAAACCGAGTCCTAGTTCCAAACGAGCTGTCTTAAGACAAATTGAGAAGCTGACGATGTATTTATGTTTTCACCGACGTCCATAGTATGAGTGCTGCGTGTCCTTGAAATCTGCTTGACGTCAGTCTAAGGAGGGATTTCACTGACGAGGCTTATTCTTAGAAATTTGATGAAGATTATGAAACTTGTTATGAGGCCTATTAATGAACAAAATTTGGTCAACTTTTGAGTAACTTTATTATTGTTATTGCGCATGCATTGCCATCATGTGGGTGTCTTCTTGATTTTTGTAGGCATTTTTTTATTTAATATCCTACAAAGTACGTCATTTCGGATAAAGTATGAAATGGGTTAAATATACTCAAATGAGACCATGGTTCATAGGACTTAGTGTTACCCTACATTCATCTTTAAGGATAAGGGGAAACCTCGGAAAACAAACGTAACCAGATAAATCATCCTAACCGAGATTCGATCACGAGATCTCTTGAATATTACCCCCACACCACAGAGGGCGGCATAGTGTTATCAATTTTTGGATTTCATTGCTAGAACTTATGCCTTTGTTGTGTATAATACTACATTCACATGACTTTCTCTATCCACTATTCTTAGGAAAGTTTATTTTTCTGTCTTCTTCATGATTCTGGCAGTAAACCTTTGCAAAAACTGTTTCATTTCGTTGGGGTAGATACAAAGGGATAGAAGTCTAGTTGATAACGCGATCTTTAAAGGTGGTTGCAATATGTTGGCGTTGAAATGTGATATACTTTCCATGACATAGCGGGGCACAATTGAGCAATAGCTTAATCCGTAGAGCACCTGCTTGCTGTGCAACTGGTCCCGGGTTCGATTTCCGGATGGGGGTGGGGATTTTTCTCCAACCAAGATGATTCATCATCTTCCGCAAAGTCTGGAAGTGTGAATGCTTGCGTGATCTAATGATTAAAATAGAAAGTGCAAGCAACTCAACGTATACGAGTTAACTGTTCCAACGGAGAAGGGCCGCCAACATGACCACCGCAGTTAAAGGCAGGGTATAAATGGAACAAAAATAAGAGTAATGATATTGGCTTAAACAACATAAATGACAAATTGTTTGACCCATTCTCAGGAATAATAACGGATGTATAGGAAATGGTTGATGCCATAAAGAGTTATTTGTATTAAATTATTAATGTAGTATGTTTTTCCTACGTCTTAAGCTGTACCAGTTAAAGAGAACTTGTAGACAATTCCTTCCGAATGAAGAGCACTTTAGCAGTTATTTCCGGAAAATTCAAAGAATATATTTTGTGTTTCATGTTAAATATACAGTATTTTAATCGAAATCGTTCGTCATTTTTGAGAAAATCCAGAAGTTCTAAAAAGCATTCCATATAAGTGGTAGCTTGAAGAGGGGGAATTTTATAAAAAGTCTTCGTTTTGATGAGAAATTACTAAACTTATATAACAAGTTTACTGTTTAATTATTTCATTTTGTGTTATACTGCTCCAGCACACACATATAATATACTCACAATATATTTTTATAAACGAATTAGGGGATTGAGCGATATCCAAACGTGTATTTATGGTAAGTTCTTGACATAGAATATGTGGGTAGAATATTGTACTTCATCTTTTTATTGGTAGGTGTCAGATAAAGTAATGGGTTGGCCCATTGGTTCCAGCGTATTTTTTGTGAAAGTTTTGCGTGCAAAATAAAATGTGTTTTATGTTATTCGTTAGAGAATTGTGTGTTTTACAAAATAGTGTGTGTTTATATACTGTTTTTTCTACTCAGGTAAGTATCAGTCAGTAAAAAAAGCATTTTCGCCACCTTCTGCTTTTAGAGTTTAATTGTTGTGTTAAAGCCACAGAAGCTGTTCTCGAGCACTCTCGACTTGACAATCCATCTTATTGCCCCGAAGAGAACAAACAATAAACAATGAACACACTGTTGAGTGGAGCACAGGAATCTATATAGAATAACATAAAGCCCAAAACTTACACTTAAAAAGAAAATAAAATAAAGAAAGAAAGACAAAGTAACACCAGGACTTATGAGCCAACTATTAATTAATGCCTGGCGACAAATCCCTTAGGATTTTAAGTCTACTTGACGAAAAATAAGTGACTAGAGCCTGTATTTTCATTTTTGGCAGTTCTTACATTGTTTTTCTCTTTCGAGGCTTCGCTACTATAAAATATTACTAATGTCACATTGTTTCGTCTTCTACATTGCTGGGATCCCTGATCTCTATGGATTGATCAATTTACCGCTTTGAAAAATTTCGCGCTTTCTGAGTCGTGTTTACATTCAAATGCAAATTTGAAAGGAGATTTTATAATGTGTCTCAAACTAGAACGATCCTGTATATATGGAGGGGACAAAGTAATAGATATTCTGACGAAATGCTCTTAAATTGCTGGTTGTTGGAGTGAAAATCGTGGGTTTTATAGGGACAAAAGAACATATTCGTACTAGTTAGAGACTGACCATGGTTACGATAACAAAGAATGCTTTGGCCCAATTGTCAGCGCAAGCTTCTGTTTTAATTTCCAACCTAGTTATGACGTAACCTCCTTTAACTTCGTTAGTCATATCGGGAGCTTTGTTTTCAGAAACAATTGATGGTATTATTATTCGTTGAACTGTAGGATCCGTAACTTCTGTTTAATTAGCTGTTTTATTATGAATCTCATTCACATTCACTGCCATATTAATTGTATAAGTAATTGGTGCTTATAATAACAGAAGTGAACACAACTCCAATACAGAAGTTTTTAAAGCCAGTGCAGTTAACGGGGAATATTGTGTTCTTGGGATGACTCAATAATTTGCAAATGGAAATAAAAGTCCAAAAGTAAGGGTTTAGGAAAAGAAAGTAACACAAGAGCGGAAAATATTGGAAAGCAAGAAATAAAAGCAGTTTAATTGAGAAACGCTTATTAATAGATTATAGACATTTAAAAATGGAATAGGGGGGAGGAAAACACACCGAGGTACTCGTGTGTAACAAAGAGACCAGAATGGGGTATACATGGATGAACAAGAACAGGTGTAATGCATTTAAGTAGCCCAAAAAAGAGGGGGAGAGTTCCACTAAATGTAGTAGAGTGTGTCATAATTGTTATTATATTCTGGAATAAAATGAGATAGTAAAAGAGAGTATTTATCAATTCTACAGATTTAAACAGCATAGAGTACGAAGAGCACTTCATAGGTTATTCACAGAAAAATTAACATATGCATATTGTTAGTCGTAAAAGTACCTTAAATATTTATTACTTGCATTCATTGGAACCGTTCTTGAGAAAGTAAAAACAACTAGGAAGTTTTTCATGTAACGTGTAGATTGAGATGGAGAGATTTTTCAAAGAGCCACTCCCAACTAAGGAACAAAGGACGATTGTAAAATGTTTTAATATATTATTTTAGACTTTTTATAGCCGCTTTGACTTTGAGAATTATTTTTACCTTGAATATAGGAATTATAAGAACGTATTATACAACTTTATACCTACTTATGAAGAATTTAATTAAACTGATGCAATCATGTAAGAGTTAAGTGTTGACTGAAGTTCACTCGATATTCGGTATTGTCGACATTGGCAGATTGGCGGTTGAAGATAGATGAGCATTACTTTTGAAAAGGATGTCTTAGTCGCGGTATTAAAATCATTATCCTGGCAATATATGCGTTTTACAATCAGTTGAGTTTACAGTATTCAGCATTGTATTTTGCAGTTTTCTTTGCGAGATGTAAAACTATCTCTTCTCTTTCAAATATGTATGTGATAATGGTCAAACAAATATTGAATAATATAATGAGATTTTCGTAACCTGTTTCGCTGCCTGTTCAACCTACTTTTTACCCTCAAATCCGAAATGTTTGTGTGCGAAAGCCGACACGCTTGGTTTGATAATAGGTTTACCAATAACTGAAGAACGTGAACAAAATTAACAGCAACATTAATCATACAGTAATATTATGATAAGGTAATATTAGGCAAATAATTTCCTGTCGCTCTGTTTCTAAGAAGCAGCAACGTATAACCTGTCTTAAACTAGAACGATCTGTTGACAACATATGGGAGGTGACAAGGAGAGAGAGAGATACATATTTCAACACAACGCTCTTCTCTGCTGGTTGGTGGACGGCGTGTACTATAGACGATTCTCGCTGCGAACCGACCACAAGCTTAAGAGCATTTCGTTAGTGTTCTGCCTCTCCCTTTGTCTCCTACCATATGTTTATAACAGGATCATTCTAGTTTGAGACAAATTATCTCGTGCCACCTATCTCGCTGCTTCATAGAAATAAATTGGCTGGTAAGTTGACGTACAGTAAGTTATGAAACACAAACAGAGCGACTGGAAGCTGCGTGAGTCTACATGATATGTTTTCTTGCGTCTGCCGATGTATGACACATTGCTGTTCAGAAGACGTGATATCTGAGTATACATACACTGGACTCACCGTGTATGTGCGATAAGCTCGGGTAAACATCTCTGTGCTGCGAATTTTTTCCGATACGCCTTTCCGCTTTGCCATGTAGTACAAGTATTGGTGACGTTAATAATAATAGTAATATTAGTAATAATAATAATAATAATAATAATAATAATAATAATAATAATAATAATAATAATAATAATAATAATAATAATAATAATAATAATAATAATAATAATAATAATAATAATAATAATAATAATGAAATTAATAATAATGATAATAACAATGATGATGATCAGAATAATGATAATAATAATAATAATAATAATAATAACAATAATAATAATAATAATAATAATAATAATAATAATAATAATAATAATAATAATAATAATAATAATAATAATAATAATAATAATAATAATAATAATAATAATAATAATAATAATAATAATAATAATAATAATAATAATAATAATAATAATAATAATAATAATAATAATAATAATAATAATAATAATAATAATAATAATAATAATAATAATAATAATAATAATAATAATAATAATAATAATAATAATAATAATAATAATAATAATAATAATAATAATAATAATAATAATAATAATAATAATAATAATAATAATAATAATAATAATAATAATAATAATAATAATAATAATAATAATAATAATAATAATAATAATAATAATAATAATAATAATAATAATAATAATAATAATAATAATAATAATAATAATAATAATAATAATAATAATAATAATAATAATAATAATAATAATAATAATAATAATAATAATAATAATAATAATAATAATAATAATAATAATAATAATAATAATAATAATAATAATAATAATGTAATTTGATGTAGACGCATATGTTTTTGTACCCAGAAGTGATATCAAATTAATGTTATTACATGCTGAAACAACATTAACATGTTTACATCACAAGGACCGCTTTCAGAAGCAATATAAACGATTCTTGTAAAGTGAAACCAAGGGAGGTTTCTTAATCTATCATAGGTTCCTTAAGATCATGAACTTATACTGGGAAAATGTAGCATAAACGTCTTATGTGTGCATAAACATGACTTCCTCTCCTCATTTTTACATTACATATTCTTAAAAATGCTTATTCTTCGGTCTTCTTCTTGTCAATGGAGAAACACGTTTATAGAAATGGTTTTGTTGCATATTTCCTCATAGAACAATGTCAGCAATAAAATATAGTGGACTAAATGACAAAATCTTTTAAGAGCAAAATTATATAGAGTAATTAAATAGACAAATAAATACACAAATAAAACTTTCGTTTGTTAACCAATGGCTGTTTTAAGAGCTGGTCTCCATATGATGACGTTAACATTCGTTTTTCTTTGCAAGGCCAGGATAAAAAAGAACTAGAATTAAAAGAATTCCAGGTTGACTTCATATTTCAGAAGATATAAGTGTTTGAAAATTCAAATCAATAACGTGAAATATCTCGAAAATGGCTATAACTATATATATATATATCAGATGGTCCAACTGCCCCGTCTTCCACGTAAGCAGAAACCCTTCGTACGTTAAAAAGTTGCAGAACACAGCGGGGAATTCCAGTTAAACGGACGGCAGTGGCGTAAGTGAACTTGGTTCTGCTGCGAGTGATGAGGGACAGTTACCAGGCTTGAATTATCGTGTGTATGCCTTGATAATGGACAAGAATAGTATAAATGATCAAAAATAGTATTTTTTCACTTTTGTTACAAACACAAAAGACATGTTAAATGCCTAACTTGGCATTTTAGTTCATCATTTTCCAAGGATGTGACACGAAGATTTTCTAAAAAGTCCCCCACTCCAGATTGCCCTTTACGTAGAAGAGTTTTAGAAAATTGAGGTTAAAGTTAAAAGTTACATTTAAAATATAACAATACTTTAAGACACTTTCATTACAAATGAAATGTATGTCTTAAAAAATCTGGGAATGTCCATAGAAGTCCCCTAATTTCTAGATGACTTTTGCATAACTCGGAAACCGAAATAGATGGACAAATTCTTACTACACAAAAATGGGGATCTCTTAAAAAAGATAAATTCATACACAAACACACACACACACACACACACACACACACACACACACACACACACACACACACACACACACACACACACACACACACACAGACCTTTCGCCTATTTTCTTTAAGTACTTAGTTGAGAAAGAGAAAATATTGTTTTGAAAATGGCTATTATTAGGAGAATAAATTGAATATTTGGTACAAATTGTGAATCTTAGCAGCTTCTTTTAGGTAAGATTTTGGCAATAGCTTGCTCTTTCCAAATTGTATAGGAGTTATTCAGAATGAATTCAGTTTCAATGATTAGACATTTACAGAAAATCAATATCTCAAATGTATGGATGATTAGAATCGTTTCGGAGAATAATTATACCGTGTGCTACATTTACATGTCATGCTTTACCCAATATCCTCCACTTGGATATATCTACTGCAATCTAGTTCTTAAAAAGCTTATTTTCCGCTGTACTTCATTTTCATCGAGACAAATACTTACAGAAATGGTTTAATTCCACGTTTAGTTTGGAGTAAGCAAAAGGAAGCTAATGTGATAGTCAAATTTTTAAAACGATGGTAGCTATATGCTGTCTGAAATTCCGCTCTTTGTATGATATTACAAAAGACATAGATAAATTTAAAGTAATAACAATGATTTATCGAAAATGATTCATTCCACGCAATAATTTGATGAACACTGTGCTTTATGCAATGCATATTTTTCAAGCAGTAATTTTGTGCCTATTATAGTTTGGCAGTTACAAAATTCACTAAAAATGAAGAAATCGGCTACCCCCCTCCAAGAAAAAATCGGGTGTACTAACTCACGTGGCTCTCTGTACTCATTCTTACACAAACTATTTTTAAAAATGCTTCTTGGATTGGAATGTTCGGAGGGGATTCTGCACCTCGACCAGACTGGTCTTTTGTACCTATGCTCCAAGTGAAGCCCCCCAGGAGGGCGGATGAGGTGAGAGGAGACAGAAGGCGTCGACCCCAAGGAGTCACTAGAGCACAGAGGGCGGATTTCCTACACTTTGCTAGATAGAAACTTCCGGACGGTCCAGGACAATCGTCATCCCACCTAACGTGGCCCCAAAACAGTCACGAGGCGGGTTCGGAGATCGCTGGCCGCCCCACCTCAAAGCAGGAAACTCCAGGCAGGCTTGCGCTACTGACATCCCGCCATCCTGAATCGGCCGGCTCGGAGACCGGAGTCCGTCCCGCCGGAGGAGAAAGTGTTCACTCAGAGCATATCCTCCGGCGGTTCACCGCCGATACTCCCGCCGACATTTCTACCCCGAAAGAGATCACCAGATGAGAGATGATATAACATGATAGTGGAGGTAAAATGGAGGGATAGGAAATTTGGGGGATGTAATTAACCTGCCCTGCAATCGCCTAGTGAACCGGGAAACCCCCCGAAAAAACCCAAGGTACAAATAGGTCGGCCACGGGAATCGAACCAGGACCTCCCGAATGCGGGCCATAGACGAAACCGCCTGAGCCATCCCGCTCGGTAGTACGTTATAGAAAAACAAAACTTATTTTAGGCTGCTAAGTAGATTAAATAGCTGTATTTCATTAGTTATGGAAATATCCTGAACACATATTTTAATAAAATCATTACAGACATTTTGGGTGAGATCAAATATAACAATCAAGTTTCCTTACAGAGAGTAGTTTGGGGTAAAGCAAATTATTGTATTATGCTCTTTAGTTTGACGTGGGCGAATTTTCTTGAACATTTTGTGCTACATCGTTCAAGATGTCGCAGATATATACCAAGATTAGTAAACATCTGATATTTTACTTTTAGTGATTCACATATAATGCTTTAGAAGGGATGTTTTTCTAAAATTGTCTTCCTAAACTCAGGGACCTTAAAACTCCTATTTTTGGTGAAATATTATATAAAATTATAAAATAGAGATAGTAAAAGGGAATGCATAATGGATGTATGAAGAATGGAGTGAAAAAAATTCATATGTTGCTCTTAGGGCGTGCTGACCACGCGAGATAGCTCGGCGTTAACGCGCGAGGCTCGCATTCAGTGTTACTCGGTTCGATCCTTGATGGCCTAACATCACTTGTTTATTCATATCCAACACAAATAGAATACTTATTGTACAGAAAAAAACTATACAAGTATTTTTAAACTGAAAAGCGTGGATTTATGTAAATCATATTTTATGCGGTACAAGATTTTAACATTTCCAGCCATTTCCATTTAACATTTCCAGTCATCTATATCTTTAAAAGTCTACTGCTTTTTAAATGAAATGAGTCAAATAATAAAAATTCAACCCTCATAGTATAATATTCGAGAGGCGTACTCAGTTGCTATTGAAAATCATAGGTTATGAACGTAATGCCGGCTCTGGTATTCGGTTATTCAAAAACTTACCGTTACAGATGCAATCATTACCCTACAACAAATGTTAATGGGCGTTCTCGTGCTTTTTCTCTAATTGGCAAGGTGAAAGCTGGTTTGGTGGCTTCTACCATGACTCTTCTCTTCTCCGTTTCCTCCTATTTCGTCTCTCTCTTTTATATTATTTCCGTTACATTAACGGAAATAATAAAAAACGGCAATATAGTTCTTCCTTTTACCGTTTTTATTATTTCCGTTTGTTTTTTCTGTTGTTTTACACATACACGTAAAGACCCATGCACAAGGCGGGACTGGAAACCGCGATCCTCTACGAGGAGGACGCTGTAGACCACGGCAACGAGAACCGGTGCTTTCCTGACTATTACCGTGCCAGGACTAGGTCCTTTGCTGGTATAAGAATGGGGATAAGAAAGAGATTGTGGTTAAGCGGTGGGATTGTTTTAGTGGGTATTTAGTTTAGACGTAGGAATAGTTTGATATATAAAAAGGAAATGGTTTGGGAGAATGTATAAATTTTAGTTGCCGAGGAGAAGTCTGGGTCTTTTGTAGCTTTCGCCAGGGTCTAGGTCATTCTCCCTCTTGTGAATGGGACAACTCCTGGTTGTGTGTCGATCAACAGCGGGCGCTGAGGCTTGTGATTTGGAACTTCTTGGCGCTTCCGCCAGAGGAGAGCTTCAGAGCTACCCTCCAGCACTCCTGGTGGTCAAGTCAGTAACTGTTAGAGTACTCAGCGCCTCTGATCTGATTACGTTGTCCGTTCCTGCAGCCCATTTCTCCTGTGGTTTCCTTCATCTCATACACGCCTAAACGGGGTGTATTTACAGAAGATCCAATTGTGGGTCAAGATGCTAAGGTATTCAGATCTACCTCTTCCTATGCGACCGAATTTGTCTCTGTGGTTAAATCGGCACGTAAACGATACCGCATTAAAAGTAGGCTGTGTTGCAGTGGTTCCAATTTTAACAGATTTACTCAATTATTGCTCGATTGCTTCTTTATTCTTATATAATTTATCACGTGCTGTTACTTCTTTTGGCTAACACCAATGTGCTCAGGTAGGTATTAATGAAGCAGGCTGTTACTTGGAGGATGTGCTTCGTTAACAGGAAGCTAAACTGTTTTTTTTAAAAAATTAATTTAAACCTTTTAATACAGTTATTGAACTTGATGAAACACTATAGCTAGCAAATGTGCAGGGAAATATTTTAAAATTATGAATATTTGCGCTAGTTTGTTTTATTTACTGAAGTTTTACTTCGAAGTTACTTCAGTGATATCTTTACAAGTTCACATAACCTTGTTATACTTCTAGAGGCATAATCTATTCAATTTAATTAGTTCGTGGCATGAAACTTCATACGGATTTTTATTGCAAGTTATTTTGTAATAGATCAAAATATATCAGAGATTAATTTTTACTGAGAAAAGAGAAAAAAAAATAAAGGAAGCACACAATATACCTTTAACAAGTAAGTACATGGTGGATTTCAAGGGAAAAAAGAGATAATATTTAGAAAAACATTTAATGTTTTATATTAAAGTGAATTTCTCACACCTTTTGTCCGTACGCGTATTTTTCCATTTATGTTAAATGTTTCCAGAAACATTTCACTGAAGGCACCGAACGAATACAGTAGGATAAAGCGACTGTCAAATGTTTGAAAAACGAGCCATTGAAGTTCTACGTCACTTCCTTGACCACTAGAAAAGAAATAATATGACTTTGCACTTGAAAAAAAGTTAAGTACTGCCTGCAAATTCAAACGAATAACAAGAAGTACTTCAGAAATAGTACCACGCGACATTTATTTGACCTAAATCTTGTTTTGAAATAAATCTTGGTTTTAAGAAGATTTATATTTATTTTTGTTACAAGGTTTCGTCTATTCCTTTAGGTATATTAATCACAAAAATTACGTGAAGTGGATGAAGAGGTTTAACAGGCTATTCCAGAAAATCCATGAATACATTTCCTTTGTTGTGAAAAGATCAGGCATTTTAAACAAAGGTTGTTGCAGCTATTTGTGAGAAATCCAAAGTTATTACTTATTTTTTCATGTAAAGGGTAGCTTGCGGTAGTTGGATACTTGAAGGATATCTGATACTAAATACCGGGTTTGAGTATTTAGCCGAAATTTCGTTTTTGTGTCACTCTGTTCACATACACACGGACGGACGGATAAACTTACAGGTACAAATAGCATTTTTTAAGGTTCAGGAAGCCTCAAAGCAAATCTGGTTGTCTCAGTTTTGAGTTTTTGGGTGGAAGATAATATTTTCTGTACTTACTCTAGGTAAACAGTAAAGAATTTAAAAATAAAAAGCATAAGTACCTTTGGAATCTCCAGTGACTAAGAACCTAACGGACTCGTGTTTTGTACTAATGGGTTTCTGGTTAGTTTCAGAGCTGATAAAAGTATCGGTTCCGGTCTCCCCTTTTTTAATTTTTATTTTAACCTTTTAGGAAGTTGGTTCAAGTTTAGGAGATGGGTCAGGAAGGTAGTCTTTTATTTTTTATTTTTCAATTAATTAATTTACTTATTTATTTCTGAAATCTTTCATAAATTAAAATCCAAATGCTCATTCAGGAGCCTCCATGTGTGAGGGTATCGTCTCATTCGGTATCTTTCTGCCTTTAGCCTTCATTGACATATATATCTTATTTCGTATTTTGAATTCATTAGAATCAAATTTAAGTCTATTTTAACGAACACTTCTACCTTACAGTGTGTTATTTCAGGCATATCATTCTATTCATCGTGGATGGGAAATGGGGCCAATTGTTTTTAAATGTCTATAAACCAAGGCTTGTATAAAAGTAAATTATATGGGGCTGACAGACCAACTTGTGTAGAGTTCAACTGAAACCTTAGAAACTGTAATGCAGATTTCAGGATACACATAATCATTATCATGCCAGTTCCAGGATACGTTATATTTTAAGCAAAATCCTTTAGTATTTTTGAATGAATAAAATAATGAGGATTATTTTTACTTTCTTAACAACGTACATAATAGTTCGAGAATGTATTACATTTACCCAAATATTCAATATCGAGATTTTACTGGAAATACAGGTTTTGAAATCTCCTGAATCCAAAAAAAAGTTTTAAAAATAAATATGTGTGTGAAACGCATAACTATAAAAGAAAAGTCGGTTAAATACAACTATGAACTTATAATTTATATTCTTCATCTTCCAGTGAAGCTATACGAAGATTTTCAAGAAAATGTCCCATCCAAAACTATCCTATTCATGGAAAATATTTCAAAATTTCAATTTTCTAAAAAATGGCTCTAATGGTTTTGATTATAGTAACATATGCTTATAATTATGTAAAAAACTGAAGCTGCTGACAGTGAAGTAAACTAGGTTATTAATAATAACTAAACACTAGTTTTAACACAACTTCACTTATCTTATTTAAACCCTGGGGACCGGTTTCAAAGCAACCATCTGCTTTATCCTCAGCCACTCAGCTTGACATCCACCCACTAACTGACTGACTGACCTTGACCACTACCGGAGTTTGAAGGATAGCTCCTTATCTAACTGCCATCTACCGGGGACAACACAAACTTATTGATGATGTCTATAGGAGGGATATCAAAATTCATCACGCGATCCTTATTTTTCAAAATAAATATCTTCTCCCAAACCATTAAATCTATCGGTTCCTTCAATTGTTTCAATAATTTAACTTCTGGATTTACTTCATGATTATATGACCAAAAATGGTCCGCCACTGCCGACATAGTTTGATTTACAGATTGATAAACATACCTCTAAATGAAGAAGAATTTAATGCGGAATATAAACATATTGTAAACACTGCTTTAATTAACGGCTTTAATAAAGATTTTATAATCAGAAGAATGGAAAAATTTAAATATCAAAAAAATGTTAATGATGTTTCCACTCTTAAAAAAGTAAAAGAGGATTATATTTTCAAAAAATTTACTTATCATCCGTGGGCAAATAAAAAGTTCCAAAAAATTTTCAAAGAAGTGGGTATAATACTAGCACCTCATAATAATTACAGTATAAAGAATTTGCTACAGTTTTCTAAAAAAGACAAAATTTCAGACAACAAAAAATCTGGTATTTATCAAGTTAACTGTTTAGAATGCGATAAGATCTATATTGGCAGAACTAAGCGTAATTTAGAAACC
The DNA here is from genome assembly GCA_030765055.1 of Mantis religiosa. NCBI lineage: Eukaryota > Metazoa > Arthropoda > Insecta > Mantodea > Mantidae > Mantis > Mantis religiosa. Next base: position 211,614,772 of record CM060950.1, read on the forward strand.
AGAGCGAAGGAACATTTTAGAAATATTAAATATAAACAGACCGAGAAGTCGGCAGTGGCGGACCATTTTTGGTCATATAATCATGAAGTAAATCCAGAAGTTAAATTATTGAAACAATTGAAGGAACCGATAGATTTAATGGTTTGGGAGAAGATATTTATTTTGAAAAATAAGGATCGCGTGATGAATTTTGATATCCCTCCTATAGACATCATCAATAAGTTTGTGTTGTCCCCGGTAGATGGCAGTTAGATAAGGAGCTATCCTTCAAACTCCGGTAGTGGTCAAGGTCAGTCAGTCAGTTAGTGGGTGGATGTCAAGCTGAGTGGCTGAGGATAAAGCAGATGGTTGCTTTGAAACCGGTCCCCAGGGTTTAAATAAAATAAGTGAAGTTGTGTTAAAACTAGTGTTTAGTTATTATTAATATGCTTATAATATTTTATTGAAAAATTAGATGTGCATCTTGTATTTTCTGGAGTAACTTCTGGAAGACCTTTACGTAACTGACTAAACTTAGAAAGGTAGATCTCGCTGGAGCTGATTTTTGGGAGTTCACAATTTGTAATTATTTCACTCTAAATACTTGTCATATTTGTAGAAGTGGTGCTATATGCTTTAGTTAATTGTAATATTGTAATGAAACCGGAGTAAGTTGATTGTATAGAGTTCACAATTTGTAGTTATTACACTCCGAAAACTTCAGTCCATGTCCGTGATTTTTATAGAAGTTGCAAATTTTACGAACGACTTCAGATGATTATTCGCAATCTTCTCGTTGGTGGTAGGCCATTTCCCTCCATTGCTTGTTACACTTTTTGCCAATTCTAGTCTTTGTTTATCAATTATTCTGCAATTAAATATTATATGGTTAACGGTCTGTTCTTCTTCTCCGCAAGGACAGAATGGGTTATTTATTATTCTAAATCGGTATAGGTATGCATTTAATTTTCTATGGCCAGTTAGCATTGTAGTGAGTTCTGGGGATATCGGAATCTTTTGGCGCAATCTGTTTTTCACTAACGGGAAGAACGCTTTAGTCACTGCCCCTTTCGTTGTGTTCGTCCAGACTTGTTGCCACCTGTTGAGTCCATATTCCTTTGCTCTCGTTACAATTACGTCCTTTGGTATTTTGTCGTACATTATTTCACTATCTTCGATAGCAGCGCGTTTTGCAAGCCTACCTGCTAGTTCATTCCCTTCTATTCCGCAGTGGCCTTTAACCCAGCCAAAGTGGATGATCCAATTTAAATGGTTTAGTGCAAGAAGTTTGACTTTGATAGATTCTATTAGTCGATTCCTTTTCCAGTTGTTTCTCAGTAGATCTAGAGTAATTCTGCTGTCAGTGTATATTGCAACGGTTCTGTTTCTATCTATTGAACTGGCATAATATACTTCTTCTAATTTCTCTAGTACTATTAAAATAGCAAGTTGTTCGGCTTGATTGTTGGTGCAGTGGCCATGCAATTTGAATTTTAACTGGTGTGTCATAATTCCGTTTTCAAATATAATTCCTGCTGCGCCAACTTTCTCCCCCATTTTACTTCCATCTGTGTACGCTTCCATTCTATATATGATATCTTTGTTCACCTCCTGAATCGTTGCCACTTCGGCAGGATGTCGCCAGTGTTTTACTTCTAATGGTTTGTCGAAGTCTGCTATGTGGCTTTTTGTTGCCAGATATATTTGGAGTTTTTCCTCTTAGTTATTTCTATGGGACATACTCCAGCTAGTACGCACGATGCATCATACGAGAGAGTTCTATATGCTTTCGTCATTTTTATGTTAATTAATCTTTGAATTCTTCTATATTTTGCAATATTTTTATTCTTCCGTATCGCATCTATCCACACAGGAGCTCCGTATGTCAAGACAGAACTATAGCACCTTCATAGATTGTCTTAAGTGCTTTGTGACCTAGCCCCCATTGTAGCTTTGCTGTTCTTGCTAGCATTTGAATCAACGAGATTGTTTTATCTGCAGTATATTCAATGTGCGCGTTGAACTTAAATTTGCTATCTAGATATATTCCGAGGTATTTTATTTCTTCGGTTTGGTTAAGTTTGTGATGATTCAAAAATACGTTGACATCCCTATCTACATTTCTTCTTCTTGTGATTAATAGAACCTTGGATTTCTTTTGGTTAAATTGAGTTTTGTTATCATCAGCCCATTTTTGGATTTTTCTAAGATCGTGATTTGCAACGTTCTCTGCTTCTGATTTGTATGCTCCTCTTGTCATTACTACCAGGTCGTCTGCGAAGGCGATCACTCTTGTCCGGTGATCATATTCTAAATTCAGCATCGAATTGTACATTATGTTCCAGAAACCTGGACCACAGCATGATCCTTGTGGGCAGCCTTTCTGTACTTCTCTTTCTGCTGTATAGTTGTTCACTGAAAATACTGCTCTTCTGTTGCTGAAGTAATTCACTGCTAAATTATATAAATTCTTAGGGCATCTAAGCTGTCTTAGATTCGTGAGTATGCTAGGCCACCAAGCTGCATCAAAGGCACCTTTGACATCAAGACTAGTGACTACTACGCATTGTTTTGACTTCAATCATTTATCGATGAAAGATTTAACTTCCATTGCAGCGTCACTGCTCCCCTTTGGGGGGTAAATCCAAATTGGTTATTGTGTAACAAATTATTGCTGTACATATGGTGTAGTATTCTGTCTGTCATCAGTTTTTCTAGTAGTTTACCTCCGATATTTAATAGGCTTATTGGTATGTATTTTGATGCATCTTGGCAGTCTTCTTTTCCAGGCTTAGTTATTGGAATGACAATAGACTTCTTCCAATCTTTTGGAAAGCATCCCTTCTTTAAACACGCGTTGTATACTTGCGTGAAGAATAGAGGGAGATTTTGGAAAGCTCTTGTAATTATGTCGCTAGATAAGCAGTCCTTCCCAGGAGATTCCTTTGGATTGAATCTTTGCATATTAATGAGATTTCTGCAGTTTTGAAAGGTTTATCATCATTAGTATTGATGGGTTCTTTAATTTCTTTCCTAATTTGTCTGTGCAATTCGTTGTCACTACCTTGATTGTCTTCGAGTACAAAGTGCTCTAACATATGCTTGATTCTATTTTTAGTATCTGTGGTAAATGTTCCATCGTCTTTTTGTAATTCAGTCAATCTCAAGCCAGTTCGGTGTTTGCCGGAAGCTATTTTATATACCAAACCCCAAGGGATGGTATCGTCACTTATTGTGCAAAACGCTTTCCATGACTTCAGTTTTTCATCCCTCATTTTCCTTTCGTATTCCCTTTTCCCATCCAGGTATTTTTCTTTCCTCTCCTGTCATAGATTTTCACCGGTGACTAGAGTTACGCAGAATAGATGTCCTAAATATCATAAGAAACTGTATACAGTTTTGCGGCTCTTTTGAGCAGGCTTTGAGAGGTCATGACGAATCTGATATATCACAAAACCCTGGTATCTTTCGAGGCCTAATAGATTACAGCGCTGATCTCGATAGTGTCCTGAAGGGCCATATAGAAAAAGCAACTGATTTTAAGGGCACTTAAAAAACTATACAAAACGAAACTCTTCAGTGTATGTTAGAGGTATGTCAAGAGAAAATAATGAAGGAGATTAAGGATGCAGAATTCCTTGCTGTCATAGCAGATGAAACCACTGATGCTTCCTCAGTGTATCCGATGCTTATTATCTACAGATATCTTGTGAATGACAAACCGTAGAACGATTTTGGAGTTTTGTTCGACCTGCTGGTCATGATGCAGACTCTCTTGCCACAGTCATTAAAACTGAACTTGATCTTGTTATTGTTATTATTATTATTATTATTATTATTATTATTATTATTATTATTATTATTATTATTATTATTATTATTATTATTATTATTATTATTATTATTATTATTATTATTATTATTATTATTATTATTATTATTATTATTATTATTATTATTATTATTATTATTATTATTATTATTATTATTATTATTATTATTATTATTATTATTATTATTATTATTATTATTATTATTATTATTATTATTATTATTATTATTATTATTATTACTATTACTATTACTATTACTATTACTATTACTATTACTATTACTATTACTATTACTATTATTATTATTATTATTATTATTATTATTATTATTATTATTATTATTATTATTATTATTATTATTATTATTATTATTATTATTATTATTATTATTATTATTATTATTATTATTATTATTATTATTATTATTATTATTATTATTATTATTATTATTATTATTATTATTATTATTATTATTATTATTATTATTATTATTATTATTATTATTATTATTATTATTATTATTATTATTATTATTATTATTATTATTATTATTATTATTATTATTATTATTATTATTATTATTATTATTATTATTATTATTATTATTATTATTATTATTATTATTATTATTATTATTATTATTATTATTATTATTATTATTATTATTATTATTATTTACTGCTACTACTGCCGTTTCCTTCGTTTCTCTGCTTTTTTCACTCAAAAATAGGCAGGTTAACTACAATGAAGCCTTGTGTAGTACATCCTTTAGGCCCAACTAAGAGAATGGCTTTAAGGGATCTTTGATTATTTGGTTTCGATGAAATATGAAGTCGAAGATTCGAAGTACCTTTCTTATTTTTGAATTTTGTGAAATGCATTAGGTAATTAAAGTTTTAACCATAACATTTCGGAAAAGTCCTGTTGTTTAAATTTTTACTTGATCGCATATTTAATAAATGTATTTTTTTTTCTTATTAATGTTTTTAGCTACTGTTTCATTTACACAACCCCCTTTAGCTTCTTTGGCCATATGAGGGCTTTGGTGACATTATTAGTCACTGAGCTGTAGCAAGGGTTTATTAACGTTGGCTTTGGCTATTTAACACACTTAGTGCATACTTCTAGTACAATTGCCAGCTCCAGCCAGGAATCGAAAGCATGGATCTCACTACTCGAAGGTAAAGTCAGTTATAACGTTGCCGCCAGTAGTTCTGCGCCTTGTAAGCCTGGGAAACGGCATATATGTAATTTTATAAGAAGCATTGCGAACAAGCATGATTTTGGTGCGGTTTTATAACACCCCAGAAAATATAGTTGATTATATTACTAATTTTCAAAACATCGCATGACTTGCACGTTGCTCAACGAAAGCGCAGGAGTGGTATGCGAAATGGTAATTGGGAGGGAGAGAGGGGTTGAGAGGGGAGAATGAGTGAAACAGAACTGCAGGTCGGTATAAGAGCTCTCTAACTTCCAGTATGAGCAAGAGATAAACGTAATGGGTATATTGCAATCAGAATCAGTTTACACACTCATTTGTTTAATCCACCATTTAAATGCACACCGAGGCAGCAAACATGTAGTTACTGGGGCTAATTGCAGTTTCTGTGCCGGCGCTTCATGCATAACGAGATAGTTATAAAATTAATACTCATTACAGCTGTAAAATCTCACTACGACCTATCTGTAGATATTCTGTTCTTGGACTGGGAACATGTGATGTCCGCTGGTGAATCTTAACAATTTATTTATTCATGTCACTTTAATAAGTTTACATTAAATAAATACTCTCTTTAGTTTACGCTGTCAATTTTACTTTCTCTAGCATCTAATATTACTAAAGGCAACCACTATAGATCTCCAAGCAGGGGAAACGCTAGCCGGTACCGGGATTTCACTGTTCCCTTCTACTGCAGGTATCAACGCTAAGGGCAACGCAAACGGCCGTATTTGTTAATAAATTAATATTCTCAGAACCAAGTGAGATTGCTCTGCGTTAACACATGGTGCCCTCATTTAGAAGGTCAAGAGTTCGATTCCTGCGGAGATAAGTACTCTGACTTTGAAGTCTTCCGTGATTTTTCCAGGTCGGTAGGTGAATGCTGGGGTGGTTACCCATTCTACCACGAATTTTCTATCTGTCTATAATTTTCCGTCCCAATCTGTTTCATCTTTATATGTTTCAGGATTGTAGGACCACAGTTGTAGATTGGTACTTGCAGTGGTTCGGTGGTTTTAGCGCTACGGTTAGATTTACCTCAGGCTTGGATGACTAGTTGGTGCCCCATTCTAGGGGGAAGTCTTTCATCCCGGGACCCTCGGGTTGAAGAAGCCTAAGGCAGGACCTTGCCAATATCAGGATTGATGTCATTCTGGAATCGTTAGGGATCCCGCCGCTGTTAGGGAGCGTCGTCGTTCGGATGTGATCGTGCTTCGGGTCCTTCATTTCTTCCTGCAAGATATTACCTAAGTCACAAAGGAACGACAGTTGCCTATAATGCCTCCAATGGCAAGGGGCTCCCTCCATCTGACTGATCCTCATCATAGCATTCTCAGAAGTGATTGTGGCTGTATTTGAAAACGTTACGATGGATACGATGAAAATATAAAGTAAGCTTTTTCGTTTTTTGGGGGGCTCACTTTTCTTCTCATGGAACCACTTAACGCCCGTTTTATTACAGTGAATGAATGCTAAAATGTTTATGTTGATAAACTGCATTTTCTGCGAAATATGAGCACTGTCAAGGAATGCCTAACCTATTTAACCACACATGGAAATAAGGATTTTAAGACTTGGTATATTTCTTTAGATACCAGATGGCTCAAATCAGCCCGTGAAACGATCAGCTATGAACAGTGCAAGCTCAATATTAATATTTTATCTTATGCCAGAGCACAGGGATCAGAGAGTATTTATAACTATAGTGATACCAAAGATGATAGAACTTCCTATGTGACACGTCTCATTCTCTCTAACAGTCACCTTGGATCGATGAATGGAGGATCAATAAAAGAGTGCTTGCTGTTTGTAATATTCGATTTTTAAATTACAATAATGTTTAATTATCGTCAGTTTTATATAAATTTAAACACAACATGGTGTTATACTGTAAAACCAAGCGACGTGTAACTGTCGATGAACAGAACACACGTTTATTAGTGAAAGCAACATTTTAATTTGTGGTGCGTGTAATGCTAGACTTGAGTAGGGGATACGTTATCGAAATAATTAAAAGTATTTCGCACATTGAGATAAAAGAATATTGGGCAAGGAAAGCGAACAAGACCAGACTTCCAAAATTCAGACAATTAGCTCGTAATAGTTATATAGTAGTAATAGTAGTAATAGTTACATAGTAATAATAGTTATATAGTAGTTATATTGTAGTAATAGCCCGCTCACATCCCTTAAAGCCTCGGCACTCAGTCGGATTCCTACGCATTTAAGCGACCGAGCGGTGTTTGTCTTTTTGCCGTTTGGAGTTCTCAAAGCTGACCCCTAAGTGGCCTTGCCGACATTTAATTTTGTGGTGACAGTTGAACAAATTTTATGGTCTCAATTAGTATTTAAAGTGAATTTTACATGGAAGTGCTGTTGACACAAATCTAAAGTAAGCGAACAAGAAAACTGGGCATAAATAAGAGACAATAAGAAAACTGGGTATAAATAAGAGATAATATAAGTAATCATAAGTATGAGCACAACATGTCATTGTTTATTATTATTACTTTTACTGTTGTGCCGTAAATGATGGCAGTTCATTATCTTAGAAGGTAGATTTTCCATGACAGCTTTATAGTACAAAAATGTACAATAGACAGCACTATATGTCAAACTCTCCGTTCTTCCAAAGTCCAGGTCTCCGAACCATACATAGCAGTGCTCCAAATGTAAGAATTACGTATTATATTATTTTTATTATTTTTATCATCATCATTATAACAGCAGTAGTAGTAATAATTACAACAAACAGCATAGCAGCAATGGTGAGCTCAATACTTTATATTTCAGATGGTGTATTGTTGCGTACCCTTCTGTAAAAGTAAGAAAGGAAACTCAAAAGGGATCAGTTTCCATGAATTTCCAGTAGAAGAAGAACTACGTAAACAATGGCTAAAAGCTATATCGCGCTCTAATTTCGTGGTAAATGATAAATCTAATTCAACAGTCGTGTGCAGTTTGCATTTTACTGAGGACGACTATAAGCCAGGCTGTAAAATTAAACTGCTGAAAACAGGAAGTATTCCAAGCATTTTCTCGAACTACCCAGATTATAAATTAGTGAAACAAGTAACACCAAGGCGACAAATTTAAAAAATACGCGTACACACAGAAATCAGAAAACGGAGCGGCAGTTCTAGCAGAGAAAGTGTTAACAGTGCTGCTGATATTAATGCGCTGGATCATGCCACAGATGCACATACTTATAATTGCGCTGCAATTCAGAATGAGGAAGATATAATTTCCAAATTAAAGAGATTGGAAAGGGAGAATAACACCTTGAGATGTAAATTATGGGGAGCAAATAAAAGACACAAAGAATTTGTAAACAAGCAGCAAGCAAATGAAGAAAGATTTCGTTATTATGAAACCAATAATTTTCATAAATCAATTCAATTATTGATAAAAGACACCATTGTACACTGCAACACAGCTTCCAGACACAATAATCGCAATATTGGGCAAATTGAATGACATTAAAGGTAATGTGAACTTTCGTCTTATAAGACCTACTAACGTATAGTGTTAAACTGCTTTTAACTGTTTACTTACTTAGTTTTTTTTTTCTTTTCTTCCCAGACAGCCTCGTTTCAGCAACAGTCCACTTATCACTGGCATATATAGGAGGTTTTATAGTTAAAAAAATAGTGCCGAATTCTCTTGTGCCATCTGTCTTACTAAAGTGTCTACCGCCAAGTGTACAACATCCCATGTAAATCTAATATTCAAAAGGGGCGAAAACTCCACGTTCTATTACCCATTTCCAGAGTATGTTTCTCTTTTGGCAGTTATAGAGAAATTTATAACAACTGCTGTACCTAAGCTACTAAAGTATGAGTGAGAAAACGCCTAGAGAAAGACATAATGCCAGCAATGCAATATTGTCCTTAATTCGTGTGTGCAGAGAACTGAAAGCATTCAGAACTACTAAGTGAACTGATATGCAAACATTATATTCCTGAGATATTAAGGTGCATTGCTTCTGCGACAGCGGAAGTGTTTGAAAAACGTAAATTCTTAAACTGTAAACCACTGCTTCGGAAAGTTCTGCGTTTGTAATGTCAACACATTGCAGCTGTATGCTGGAACAGATTCGCAGAGGGGTCATCAGCCAACGCCATGCGGTGGGTAGTGGAGAAATCGTAACTTTTAGACATAACACTCCAGCTGGCGAGTGACGAGGCTTAAAGGAATGTGAGCGGGCTATGATTAGTGAAAGCAACATTTTAATTTGTGGTGCGTGTAATACCCGACTTGAGTAGGGGATAAGTTATCGAAATAATTAAAAGTATTTCACACATTGAGATAAAAGAATATTGGGCAAGGAAAGCGAACAAGACTCACACTTTCAAGATTCAGACAACAATTAGCTCATTGAACTATAAAATAAAATGGCTGAAACTGAAACAGCATGTTTGTTATCAAAACAGTTTAAATGAGCATAAAATCCAACACTGCATGACACAAGATACACCTGTAGTTTGGGAATATATAAAAGGTAAGCAAAAGTTATTAATTTTAAATCAAATTAAAAATTCATTATTTAATAAACAAGGCCCAATGCCGTAAATATACAACTGATTCTATTGTAATGTTCATTTAAGGACATAAAATCTAGTTTTTCTATCTAATTTTATTTACTTATGTAATTGTTACGATCTAAAATGTTTTAAGATAAAATGTCCAGTATTAATCCTTTTCTCATTGTTTACAACTGTTTTCCTGATTCTGGAGATATGCCATGTCCAACTACATTGTAACGTGTTTTCTTGGGCCCATGTGTAGATGCCATGAAAGAACACGTATACACATGGCGGTTGACATCATTTTGTTTGTTGACGAAACACAGACGCTGTGGTCTTTCTTTTTTATTTCAGACCGTAAGTGATACTGCTAGTGAAGTGTACTTGGCATCTTGTTCATTCGTAGCAAGTGCTACAAGAAACACCTGTTTTCATGCAGTTGTGGAATGTTTCCAAATGTACACCATTAATTCAAATATGATTATTAGGTGTGGTTTCTGATAGTGTTATATACGTGGATATATGTTTTAAAACACTGCATAATTTTTGGGTGAACATACCCTGCATCTCCACTTCTGAGCTCACAAATTAAACCTTACTGAACATGTACTTATGAAAGAAGTTACAGAAATTAAATTTGTTGGTGACCTAGAAAGTGACTTTCCCGAGTTCAGGAAAATGAAAATTGCATATAAGCTCTGTTGATTTCATTGTTTTACATATCAGCACTCCAGTAATAGCAAATGTATTAAAGTTACAGGTTACATTTGTAAATGAAGTTACTGAGAAATTTGTTACTCTCACTAATATTCTAGAAGATTACCAGGATCCATATGGCCAAATTTTGTGGGAAAATTTTGAAGTTCTCGTTTTCGTCATTGAAAATATATTTATATGGTTCATTTCCATTGCGGAAATTAACATGTATGAAAGAACTTGCACAAAATATTCTATAGAAATAATACCGGAAGCATAAATTGAAATACCTAATATTAAAAAAGCAGCCAATTAAAGTCATTCTCACATGTCACCATGATCTACAAAAAATTTTTCGTCGCCGCGGGATCTGTTCAACTTTTGGTTACAGAAGTTCACGATCCTCACGTTGAGCACCTGACGACCAATAAGAAACAGTCTTATATCACATTTGCCACAATGAGCTAAAACACCTTCCTGGAAGAACACTAGTAAACCAAGTTCGTGGACGGCATGAAGTGGACTTAGATCAAAGTTTACTGGTTCTGAAACAAGCGAGCACAGAATTTGCAGCGCATTTGAAAGATTTTTCAGTCGTTATGTTCCTTTAAGAACAAAACTGCACGTTTTTGCCTAACCAAGAACACACACTAAAATATGCATACCAGGTAGCCCACGCAAGCCACCCTTCGTTGAAGTTAGTGATAACGTGGACGCCGAAAAATTTGCCTAAGCATGTCAGTAATGGGGACGCGATACCAACAGAGTTACTAAACGTAAGAGCAAACCTTCAAAACCAACACCGAACTAATATAACTGGATCCATATCTCATTGCTAGAGCACTTGCGTGGGTTCGTTTCCTGGGCTCGGAAAAGATTTCTGTGTGGGAGAATGATTGTCCCTCACCAAAAGAATACGCACAAGGGCCAAAACATATTAATTATCTGCTTTAAAGTATATCAACAGTTTACAGCTAATTTATAAACAAGACATAATGCCACAATCTGTGCTTCACAATTAGCAATATTAAATAAATTCTATTAAGTCTTTGAATGCAATAAAATAACAATCTAGAATGAATGTAGTTAATGTTATATTTAATCTATGTTATTGACTATCAAATATTTATTATTGCATTATTCATAATACAAATTTTCAAGTACATGCTCACCTTGTTGGATGCATTAATGAACGCGTCTCTCAGTATAAGCATGGACACTTCTTAGCATCTCTACAGTTATGACTTTGCCGTTCTTTTAATACATCTGAATTTTCTGGTATCGTGTCGTATATCCTGCCTTTGATATATCCCCATAAGAAAAAAATCCAGGGGAGGTACAGACATCAGTGATCTCGCTGGCTATCATACGCAACCACCATGACCTATCCACCATTCGGGATACACATTGTTGAGATATTATGTAATCCATCTACAATAACGTGGTGGCTCACCATCGTGCTGAAACCAGTGCCGCACAGATAACTGAAGTGGGTTGTCTTCTAGAAATTCTCAAAATCCAGCCCATTCTATAGGAATTGCAAATACAGTTGAGCAGTTAGTCTGGGAGCCAAACAAACTGGTGCAATGATGTGATCTCCTAGAATGCCCATACCGTAACACCCCAGTGCGTTTGCACGTGATGTGGTCATAACCAGCGAGGATTTTCAGAAGCTCAGTAATGTAAACTACATCTATTTACGGTGGACTCATTGGCGAAATAACGCCCGCCACGGTAGCGTGGATGGTAGCGTGTCTGTCTCACGTTCTAGAGGTCCAGATTTCGAATCTCGGTCAGAGTGAATTACCTCGATAAGGTTTCTCCGGGGTTTCCTTTATCCTGAAAGAGGAATGTTGCGTAACTCTAGGCTCCATTGACACGGGACTTATTTGAACATCATTTCACCCATTTCATTCTTCGTTCGATATGACCTAACGTGGGAGGATGTAAATAAAATAAAATGAATGAATGAATAAACCGGTGAAGTAGCATTCATTTCCCCATAAAATCTTCCTGATGAAATCCGGATTTACGTCAATTTTACTTAAGAGACGTTTGCAGAACGATACCCGAGTTTGGAAATCGTAACCAAATAGCTGTTGGTGAGGTACATTTTAAAGGGATTCCATTTTCTTACCTTCAAAATCCTTTGTATTGAAGACCTCGATACCCTCTGATCTGTTGTAGTTCTTCTTTATCCTAATTACGATGAGAAATAGGCAAGTATTAATGGATGAAAACTAATGAGTTGCATAATATTAACAATAATGATCAGGATGTTATTATAGGTACCGTTCGCCACAGCAATGAAATTTCCAGGGAATGAGGCGCTAGGGGTTTAGACACGGTTTCGAAAACCTGCCTGTTAGTTTTATGACACTCGGGTCAGTTTAGTTACAGCCCATTCAAAAACATTCTGACGCCTTCTACTTTTGTGAATAAACATTCTCCGTTTTAGTGTACTGAGTGAATAGGAGACATGTCTTTATAGCGGTTCTATTCATTGTGTAGGATGCGTTCTCTGTCACACACATTCGCTGTCCTTGTCGCACTGTGTAGTGGTAACATATTCCTGTCAGGTACTTTCTTTACGTTGGCGAATGGTACTCACCTATAATAATGCAAACTGCACGATAACATTATTCCATATACTACATTGCACGCACGCATAATTTAAATGTAAGCTATGCTTACCTTGCATGGGATTTGCTCCAGAATTCTCAATAACTTTTCGGGAAACGTAAGGTGCGTCGTAGATTGTTCTTTCCATGCCACGCTGTGCCTAGAAGGATTCCTCGGTTATTAAATGAGCCTGTGTATGTCTAAAAACGTGTGCAGAAGGTAAACACATCTCCTTGGGAAACGTTGTGAATATAGCGTTCGGGCCTCAGTTGCATTACGATGTAGATCATTATCATATCTGTGTACTCTTCGCTTGAATACATTATATCGCAATCTGTCTGACCGTAAGACCTGACTCGAACTACACACAGACGACCATGCGACCTTATCAGAGCGAAACCAGTAGAAAACGCACGTAGATAGCAGCACCGCTCAGAGAAACTTTGCTTGTACGTGCATTTCCCCTCTGAACAGCAGAGACAAGGCAACCCCTTCTTGCATTCACGTATGCAGAAAACATAAAACTACACAGGACGGCTCGCGTGGGCCACCTAGTATATATCGTTGCAGTTTGTATTCCCGTCTTTTTCTGATACAATTATTGGAACGATTGGAGGTATAAATGAATAATTCGTAAACTTGTCATTTTACGCGAAAAATGTTCCAGGAACTTCAAGATATTTTGATTTTGACACGTTTTCAAATACACTTCTAAAGTCAGTTAACTTCTTTTCGTGAGTTAGGGGTATCAGGAGGTATGCCTCTCCTTTGAATGATTCACTCACTGGAAAAACGAACACAGGACCTCAATAATCTCTTGCAGTAGCAGTACCTACTAAACTCACAGCAGTGGCACAAACTCGCTTGAAAAACAATACATTTTTATTACATCAGAAATATAATATCTTACTCACGAAAAAACTGGCTTATATAACCACTAGAAATTTCCACATACCATGCCTTGAATGTTGTGGAGGTGGTGGAGAAGGGAATTTCCAGAAGATTCTTGGTACCTATCTATAGCTCTTCTGGTGTTTAAGCTGGGTGAGAGCACTGTGTATCCCTCCATCTGCCCGGCGCCAATCTTGTCATGCTGCTACATTTCAATGCGCTATCGGCGTTTCAACAGCCTCAAAAGAAAATTACCACAAGTCCTACTATTCAGTCACCTCTGGTTCAGAAATACAGACGACTGCCAGCAACAACATCGGCTAGTTACTACATCTGTCACCCAAATACGCTCCTTTTGTACCTTAATAAATTAAATATCTTTAGTTTCTTAACTTTTGAGTTGTCTTTGTCAACAAATTATTACGTTACCAATTAGGTCTGTCAAGCACAATAGTACTGAGAGATCATGAATCCAAGATACTTATATAACTGAATGTTGTAATACCAATTAAGTTACTTGTGTCCATCTTGTATAGGCTTAATATTTTAATCTTCGTCATCCTTAGCATAATATAACACAAAACAAATTTTAACTAATAGATGACAATGCTACTATTTAATAGTATAATATAATTATTAATATAAATATAAAATAATACGTTCACGACATAGCAATGAGCCTTTAATAAATGCCCAACACCCATTTTAAATTTAATCCTCAATAGCGTTGCCCAGGGAGTAGTGTGATTGATTATACCGCACTTTTAAATCTTGAGAACAAAAATATTACATTTTTATGCTTGCAATCTGATTTATTTACCGTTTCAGGACACTAGGGAGAGAAAGTATTATGTTGCAGCAAATTTGATATCGAAATTGCACTGAAAAAATAGGAAATACAATAACTCAAGATCCCATAGGCTTGAAAGAAATATTATTAGAAAGAAGTAGGCGTATGCATCTGAATAGAATAGTCAGAAACATTTGAAAAATGCTACATTTCATTATTTTAATATGCAAGGCGAAGGGTTTCGTTGAACGCTCGCCTCGGTAGCGTATGTGCCTCGCATTCAAGAGGTCCCGAGTTCGAATCTTGGTAGGCCGCGCCGTGACTCAGTGGTTAGACCTCTTGGCTCTCACCAAGGCGGCCCGGGTTCGATCCCAGGTGACCGAAAAGTGAGATTTGTGGTGGACAACACGGCGCTGGGGCGGGTTTTCTCCGGGACCTCCGGTTTCCCCCGAAATCTCAGTCCACCGGTGCTCCATCTTCATCTCATGTATCATCAGTGTCACCGCCTGCGGTGCCGTATGTAGTAAAAGCAGGCGTTAAATACCACACATTTCGAATCTTGGTTAGGTTGAGTTATCTGGATAAAGTTTTTCCGGGGGTTTCCCATATCCTGAAAGAAGAATGTCGGATAGCTCTAAGTTCTATGGACCCTGGGCTCATTTAAGCATCATTTCACCCATTTCATTCATCGTCCGATATGACTTAACGCTGGAGGACGTAAATTATATTAAAAAAAGTTTCCGTTGAACTCTTCATTACCAAACCAGGATTCTGCATGATAAGTTTTTCCTGATCTTTACTTTTCTCAAAAACTGACTCCCACATTTTGATTTAAAAGCCACATCTTTTATGTGTTGGCGCGCAGAGTAACTTGGACCATCCATAAATAACGTAAAAAAACTATTCATTCTATATGAATTTATACAACTAGGTATTCATTAGAGATAAATAAACGATTATACATCGTCCAAAACAAATGCAATTTGCTTTAGGTGATATTCTTCGTAGCGTTAGCGTGTGGAAAATATTCGTTTGGTATTCCCAGGATGCAATGTATTTCTTTCGCTATCTGTACCAATATTATAAAGAGAGAAAAATTTGTGTACTTAATGTAATTTCAAAAACCACGTTATCTATTTCCATTGTTCTTTCGCCATTGAAAGGCCCAGTTTATTCTGACGAACACAAGACTATTAAACACCTAATTTCATTTCATAAATTTCCAAAAGATTAATGACAACTTATAAGCCATTGTACTTGAATATCTGTACATCGCAGTTGTAAAAGAACATGATAACAAAAAGAAGGCCACGACGTTTGGTTGAGATTACCATAGAGTAGAACAAATAATGGCTGTTACTTCACAGAATATAAGTAGTTGCTACATTCCTCATTGTATAAACATGTTACTTGGAATATATGAGTATAGATGACCATGACGTAACATTTCAGCTAACAGAACAAACGTTTAAAAATGATAGTTGATTCTATGTGCCCTATACCTGTTTCTTTGATTGTCATTTATCAAATACTGACAATTGTATGTAATGAAAGTATTAAAACTTCTGCTGGTCTGGTACTGGAGCTAGTCGCTAGCGCGTCTACCTGCTTTGAACGGTGTCCCAGGTTCGATTTCCGCTGGAGACTGGCAAGCTTTTTCTAAGCTCTTAGACTATTGCCTATCGTCCCCAGAGTCTGGAAGTATGAATGAGAATATAAATGTGTGTGTGTGTGTGTGTGTGTGTGTGTGTGTGTGTGTGTGTGTGTGTGTGTGTGTGATCTAATGTAGAAAAAACCCAAATGCCCAAAACCCACTGTTTACGAGCTAACATAAGCAATATGTTCCAGAGGAAAGCCCACCGAAGTGATGGCATTAATGGCGGGTGAAACTGTTATGTAACGTGCTTCGCGATGCTGCGCCAATTCGAAGCGATTATTTTCTTCTGCGGAATCATGAAGCAATGATATTTTCTTCGTAATTTAGTGAGAAACCGATCTCAGGCTACGCTTAGGTGGTATTTATTCAAAGAAAGGATGACACCGGAAACCGACTTCGAAACTTTTAATGAACAGTATCACTTTAACGGAGAAGTTTCCGAATAATGGAAACTAATATCTATGTTAGGTGTTAAAGTATTTGATTCCTCTACCAAGGGATAACACGCGATTCTACCCATGAGTCAAGAATGACGCCTAATTGTTTGTAGTGTTTAACGCCCGCTTTTATTACATGCGGCATCACAGTCGGTAACACTGATTATACATGAAATGAAGATGGAGCACCAGTGGAATGAGATGGCGGGGGAAACTGGAGCACCCAGAAGAAATCCGCCCTAATCCCCCACGACAAAACTCACATGCGGTCGCCTGAGATAGAGCCCGAGCAGCTTTGGCGAGTGTCGAGTGGTCAAACCACTCGGCCACGGCGCGCTCTAATGACGTCTAGTCCAGCTACGTCT
Source organism: Mantis religiosa (assembly GCA_030765055.1). Classification (NCBI taxonomy): domain Eukaryota; kingdom Metazoa; phylum Arthropoda; class Insecta; order Mantodea; family Mantidae; genus Mantis; species Mantis religiosa. The sequence continues at coordinate 211,631,790 of CM060950.1, forward strand.
TGTCCCACCAGCTATCCGATCAGTAGTGTCTAAGAAAGAACCATTAATCTTCGAAGTTCTCGTAACAAACTTCCCTTTTGGTATTTACCCTAAGACCCCCACTACTAGCTTCTAATACAATGTGCCACCTCGTTCCTACTTTTCTGAAATGTTCTACTTTACAGCCTAAAGACCCTATGTAAATTTCTAAGAAATCCTATCTCATATTCCAAGAATCCCAAGCTAGCCTGCTATAGCTAATCTGACAACCTTGGATATTTTCACCCCTCACTAGCAACCGTCCGAACGACTATTACGAATTTTCCTGAAAACCAGCCGTCGCTAATTACCGTTCTATATGTCATCTTACTCCCAGCCAAAATATGCTTATAATCTATTGTCAAACCTGCAAACCCTTAACATCTAACAAATATTCACAAAATATTCTTATTTAATTATAACTTCTGATTTATTCAAGGATCTACACCTCGTATCACGGAGTATAAAAGGAGAGAAAAATACTCTGATTAGCCTTTATTTCAAATTATTCTGTAGACATATGCAATAAAGTTTCTATATACCAAAACTTTCTAATAACCTTCATATAAGAAAACTATGCTTTATTTTCTTTGTATTTAGGTTGTGATCAATTTCCTTAGCAGAGCATGTTAAATAATTATGTAGAGAGAAAACATATAATTAGAAATCAATACGCCTGCTAATGAAGGATGCTTCGCTACCCCGCTTTCACCCAGTAGGAATTTATTCATATACAAATTAGCCAATCAGAGACATTAGAATATCTTTACTACGATGTGGAGTAAATCACGTGATAGGGCTAATTCCTGCTAATTACTGCTGTGAAAAAATATAGTTACGGTGGATGATTTAACTAAAAAATGGACTATATTTATTGACCACGCAACACTTCCACAACTTAGAAGACTGTCAGGAAAGTTAAGTATTTCATATATTTTAAAAATTGCAATTATGAGTAAAGCACAGTGAGTGTGTGGAGTTTAAGCTATCCATCGACAGCTAGGTTATTTGGACTCGGAGAGGTAAAGCAGAGGATTATCTATAAAAACCATGACGAATGTCGGGTAACTCTAAGCTCTACGGACCGTGGGCTCATTTGAGCATCATTTCACCCATTCCATTCATCGTCCGATATGACTTAACGTTGGAGGACGTACATTACGAAAAAAATTAATAATAATAATGATTAATAATAATAATAATAATAATAATAATAATAATAATAATAATAATAATAATAATAATAATAATAATGATAATAATAATGATAATAATAATAATAATAATAATAATAATAATAATAATAATAATAATAATAATAATAATAATAATAATAACAATAACAATAATAATAATAATAATAATAATAATAATAATAATAATAATAATAATAATAATAATAATAATAATAATAATAATAATAATAATAATAATAATAATAATAATAATAATAATAATAATAATAATAATAATAATAATAATAATAATAATAATAATAATAATAATAATAATAATAATAATAATAATAATAATAATAATAATAATAATAATAATAATAATAATAATAATAATAATAATAATAATAATAATAATAATAATAATAATAATAATAATAATAATAATAATAATAATAATAATAATAATAATAATAATAATAATAATAATAATAATAATAATAATAATAATAATAATAATAATAATAATAATAATAATAATAATAATAATAATAATAATAATAATAATAATAATAATAATAATAATAATAATAATAATAATAATAATAATAATAATAATAATAATAATAATAATAATAATAATAATAATAATAATAATAATAATAATAATAATAATAATAATAATAATAATAATAATAATAATAATAATAATAATAATAATAATAATAATAATAATAATAATAATAATAAAAACCATGTAGGTCATTGTAGAATAATTTAATGAGGAAAGATTGGAGGGAAATAAAATTAATTAATTTGTTACTAGAGTTTAAAAGCTAATCGTAAAACGTCAAATAAGCCAGCTAGTCTACAAATATGTTAAAATAATCGATTTTTCTTTCGTGTACCGTCCAAAACTGCAGAAAAAGAATAACAGACAGCTAAGACTTATTTGGAGCAATTTACATTAACCAACATCTACTAATTTAAAACGTTCTCTAGGACTTTCATCTTGACTAGGTACTGTAATCTAGGTAGAATGTTCACCTCTATAATATACTTATAAATACTAAAACTTATGAAACAATAATTGAAAATCGTTTGAGCTCTAAGTGTATTATTATTATTATTATTATTATTATTATTATTATTATTATTATTATTATTATTATTATTATTATTATTATTATTATTATTATTATTATTATTATTATTATTATTATTATTATTATTATTATTATTATTATTATTATTATTATTATTATTATTATTATTATTATTATTATTATTATTATTATTATTATTATTATTATTATTATTATTATTATTATTATTATTATTATTATTATTATTATTATTATTATTATTATTATTATTATTATTATTATTATTATTATTATTATTATTATTATTATTATTATTATTATTATTATTATTATTATTATTATTATTATTATTATTATTATTATTATTATTATTATTATTATTATTATTATTAATTTTAATTTTAATAAAGCTGCTGTGTATGAACCCGTGACTTTGGAATCTGCATAACATCGCCTAACCAAATGAGCCACTCAGACCGACACTAAAAATGTGTTATTTGATTCCCTGAAACGCAAAATTTTCTGGAGCTGTAGCGAATGACAATTAGCTCTCTTTTTAGCGCGAATATTAATTAATAAGCCTTTCGAATGTTGATGAAATGCAGTCAAACGCAAACGTGACTGTTATGATAATTTGGGATGCAGGTATTCCATTATTTTTAAATTAGTATTTTAATTAGTTTTGGTATATATTTTTAGCAGCTTTATCGTGAATTTGTATGAATAAAATCATTATTTGGATTTGTTGATTTATTGAATACTCATATGAATTTATAGTGCACATAGTCGATGAAGCTAATAATGCGCCAATTTTAGCATAACCAAATCAGAAGAATAAAAATGAGGCTTTTTCTGTGATCGCCAAACTGTTTTGTGGCATAATTGTGTGGTTTGGAGGTAGTTATGATCGTATATCTTACTCGTATTTTGGGAGAATTTAGATATAGCTCTAAAAGTCTAATGCGTCAAATTCATAGGGATTTGACTACGTTTTGCCATTTCATATAATCCCACATGCTTTATTAAATTCATATCGAAAGTAACTCTTCTGTTTGCGCTACGTTAGTCAGATCTCTGTTATTGATCTATAGTAAGCACCGAGCGAGTTGACTCCACAGTAACCTGTGAGGCTTGTATTCTTTAGGTTAAGGGTTCGATTCCTTTGGCCCAGCAACTCTGACCTTGGTTTTTGTTATTTCCCTGGTCGGTAGACGAATTTTAGGATGATTTCTCATCTACCATGAGTTTATTTCCATCATTTCCTTTTCTTTCCATCTTTTCTATTCTTTTAGGTGTGCTTCTAGGTTTCGTGGCGTGTTGGGGTGCCGGACAGATGGCGTGGATGCTTCCTCCAGGAAACAGTACTGCCCGTGGACATTAAAGGGCTGCTTGATTGAGGGATGTTTATCGTCCTCTCTGGATAACTTCAGCAGCGCGGCGAATGATTGGACGGGGAAAGCATATCGAGTTGCTCGCGCGCAATTACGTCTTTCTCTAAGGAAAGGTGGTTGTGGTCTAGTGGATGTTGACAACAAGTGTATGGTGCTGTTGGGAAAGAGAGGATTGTCCTCGTTACTTGGCAGTGAGTCTCCGATTGACAAGAAGTTTTGGTATGACCAGTTAATACCGTAGAGAGACCGACACGGGAATTTAATAGTTTGGTCGCCAAGCTTCGTGCTCTTGAAAATTCCGGGGAGCGACTGGAGAATTTTCTGACTACCAAGAACCTCTATCGTCACTTGATGAAGCCAGGTATTCAACGACCAAATGTGGAAACAAAATACAGTCGTGACTGGAAATGCGTTTGGGCCAATGCAACCAACTGTAACCTTCCGTCGAAATAGAGAGAAACTGTTTATGAAGTTGTTAATGAAACGGTTCCAACTGCAGAAAAGATGTGGCGTAACGGGAGAGTGAATTCAAAGATCTGTGACGTATGTGTGGAAGATGATACGCTTGAGCATCGCTTGTACAACTGTCAGCGGGCTGACTTGATTTGGACCTCCATCCGAGACACATTACATAAACTTCGTCCAGAGGAATACTTACGTTCGGTACCACAGCTGGTACAGCTGGAGTTTCGTTTCAAAGACACGAAATTTCATAATTTTGCAGTGTGGTTGGTTGCTGGTACACTACATTGTCTGCTGAAAGTACGGTGAGGAGACACTGTGTTAGGAAAGCACTTACGTATATTTTTAAAGGAGCAGAGGTGGGCCTATATACGGAAGAAAACCTTGCGTTCTCTGGAGCCATACATTTATCACTTGGAACAAATGCAGATCTAAAAACCATTTAAGCAAACAGAACCCTTCATTTGTTTCACAGTACAAGCCAATAAAACAAGAAATTTTCTTACCCGGTACCCATTCCCGCCTTAAATAAATAAATAATAAAAAAATAAACAATTTAAAAAATAAAAAATAAGAAAATAAAAAATAAATAGAAAAAAGTAAAAAAAAAAAAAAGAATAAAATGAAATAAAGAAAAAAAAAATAATCTAAGTTATAGCAAAACTAGGAATTCTAGAACTTTATCACTCTTGTGGCAAATTTTACCTGTACATAATTCTCTGTGTTGAACAATTGATTAACACAATTATTTGTGTTTAACTATGAAGCTCACTTTTAAATTCGAGTTACAATATCTTAAGATAAATTTGAGAATTAGCTGATTGGGACAAATATGAATTTGTATGGATTTTACTGTTGAATCAGCATTTTTTCATGGGGATCAACTTGCTACAGCAATGATATTAATCCATAGATCAAATGTTGACTATCACATTGAAGACTTCACTCTGATTTATCTTTGAAATGTAAGTCAATAAAAAAGTGACCTGTCTGCCTGCGGCTGGTAACCCTTTGTGATTCCTCCAGAGGGTGGTAGCTATAATATAACTATGTAGTCACATTCTCTGAGGTGTCCCCTCCAATTGATACCTATAGTAATCGAGAGAATGTATTGCATTCCAATTAAAAATTCAATGTCGAACTTCCACCGGAAATAAAGTTTTGACACTGCCTAATCGAACAAAACAACGTTGTGTAAGATATCGTTGTGTAAGTGTCCATAGGTCTGTGAAAATCATAACTAAGACCAAAATTCCTTTAAGTACAAACTTAATATTTAGGCCAAGGATGCGATATGATGATGTTTAAGGAAATCTCTTCACCCATAATATTCTCTGCAGAGAACATTTTTTATTTTCTGAAAATTACTCCAACGACATTAAGATAACATTTATTGAAGATACTTGCACTGCAAAGTAAATATGAACCTTAAATTTCGTGAGAATAGCTTCTGAAGTTCTCTTATTCCGAATGACGTTTTTATAATCGGTAAATTGAGAAATATAGACAAAATCTTAGCACACAGAAACTGTAAAGCTCAATAAAGCATGCAATTTATGTCACTTGTTGAGTTGATAATTTCGGGTATATTTATTGTTATGGTTAAAATCATTAAATGCCCTAAATTGTATGAACTAGAGGTCATATTCGTTTCTTTTCTGGCGGTCATGCAAGGAGCATGGAAAGCCATTGAAGAGTGACACGTATGTCCACTGAATACTTCTTATATTGGCAACTAAATGTGTAGCACAGAATGGAAGGTTTATCTGGATTAACAAAACATAAATACATAGAATAGTAGGTACACTTCTTTTAAAAGCTCTTCAGTAGAGTGGACAGAGAAAGTCACATTAAAGCAACATTAAATGTTTACTAGATATAACTTCAAATAAAGCAATATTTTCTTGTTCGCATGAAAACAAAACACAACAGTTCGCATATCTTAAGTCAGTTTTTTACTTTAAAAACCTGTGTGAAAAAATAATTGCATAAGATGATTTATGGATGCCGCCATAACAGTTCAGGCTGAAAAATCCAAAACTCTAAACACTGCATATTTCCAAAGCGGCCAAAGCTGAAGAAAAGTTAGTTGGCATTAACTGTATAATTTAATTAGCTCTATATTTTTATACTTTTAAGGTTTTGTCTACTTTTAATGGCTTGCCAGCTATAGAAAATCATACAAAATACACGGGTCCAAATGTTCTATCTGTCGACGGGTCCTTAAACCCCACACACCCACTCAAACACAATATATTCAGACTGAAGAAGGCTTCCATGCTTCTCAGAGAACGTTACTTAAGATATACATTTTATTGGACGTGGAAAATTCTTACACAGGTTGTATTTTAATTGATATTGTTAGCGAACTTTGTTATAAATACTAATGAATACTTTTCAGTTGGTTGGGTGATTTTATAGAAAATCTTCGCCTGACATACCTAAACAATATCTGACTCAGGTGTGAGAATTTAGTATTTTCACGAATTTTCATTTCTGGTTTCTGCTACTGAGAGCCCCTAAGATATGTGGACCAACAAACACATGAATGCACAAACTCACGCGTCTACCTTTTTCTAAAATATATGTAATAGGACTTTTCTAAAGAAAGAGCAGACTCTGAAAGGTTATATTTTTCTAAATCCACGTCGTTTTCTTGGAAGGTTTACAACGGTGTCACGGAACGTGTCCCTTTAGCTTCGTACTCCTGAATCCTCTCATAATTGTAATAATAAAGAGAATGTTCACACATTGCGTATTGTTTCGTATGTTTCGTACATATCCACGAATCCTTCCTATTTTCGCACATTCTGCCAAAAATTGATCAGATACAAAACGTGCACAGAGAGCCGAGCGGCTGTAGACAAGTATGTAGGAGCTAGACCTACAAATGTTCGAATCCCGGATATCATTTTTACTGTAGATATACGAAATGTGTATTACGCATATTCTAATATAACTTACAGTTGCTAAGGTTTACTTGATTTTCTGGCATTTAAGCTCACACATAAAAACTGAAACACTCTACTCTGTTTTTAAACTGAAATAAATGTTTTATTCCTATATGTTTTTTTTTTTTTTTTCATTCCCTTATTTCACCAATCGCGGTTGTTGGGAGTTCTTTGAGTTCCCCTAGCCCGGAAAGTCGTGGCGAGGGAGCCAAACCGTTGACCAAATAGAGGAACCAGGATGAGAGTATGAGGGTAAAATGAATGATTAGAGAGATGAATGATGGAACAATTGGTGGAGGATAGTGGGGAATACCGTAGGATCCGGAGGTAACCCACCCCCACGCCATGTTTCCACTACAAAGCTCACTTTGTGGCTGCCTGGGATCTAATCCAGACTGGTTTGGTGAGAGCCGAGTGGTCTAACCTCTCTGCCACCTCTCAGCCTTATTCCTATATGCAAAATCAAATAAAAATGGAAATTAACTTATTATCGGGTGTATAAACCCTATGCTTCTATTACTGCCCTCATTCTGTGGGGCACTGATGAGAGCAAATGCTGAGTGAAATTTTCGCAAGGAGATGCTTCGCATAATATACCAGCACCATTCATAACAAATGAATGGGCACAAGTATTTACACAACCAATATTAAGGCAATTTTCTAACAGCATTGCATTTATTTTGAAAACGACAAAAATATGTTATTTCCTTTTTTATAAATGAATGTGTTTAAAATACTAACGTTTATCCTCTGCATAAAAGCATAAGGCATTGCTATAAAAGTAACAATAATAAAAATGAAAATGCACATCAAGGATTCGAACTCATGTTGGCCCACTAACAAGACACATTTTACCGCTCGGCTACCATGCAGACAGCCAAAGACGTCAGGCATCTTCCTATCTATTCCATACCTCTGAAATGAAGCCAGAGTGATATCAAAGCGTGTATTGGAAAAATTAATTTTTCTTTCACATTAGCAGTGTGTGGCCAAAGTATGGAAAGGTAGAGTCAGACTGAAAACTTGAATGCCATAGTCGGGATTCAAATCCTTCAACTTTTCGTACTGAGTCTGCTTTTCTAAAGCGTATACTGTGAACGCAGCGTCAGTGAATGCTTCCGATGTTTTCCAAATCGAACGTTGTTTCTAGCAGCTGCTCATTTTTTTGGTCAAAGGAAGTATGCATTTCATGTGAAATCTCGTTATCGAATACTTGATTGGAATGAATGCCTGTCATAGGTAGTGGTATAAAAGTAAAAAATTATATATTCCTAAAGTAAATGTGTTGTTTATTATGCTGATTTTGAAAAGTATCTTCATTTACTGAATTATTAGTACAAAGGTCTAAGGTTTTACTAGTTTAACGTAGGTGAATTGCTTTCATTACTTAAATAACCTTTCACATTTCTTTTCGATCCTGCAGATACGGAATTACTGACGTATAAACAATTTTTAGATTTTTATAGAACTATGAATATCCCTATATTGTGGTACGAATAACAGTATGGGTGCTGGTATCAAAAGAGTATAAGCAGCTAAGATGAAACTGTTAGAGGCTGGATGATTTGTAGTTTCGTTTAAAACCATAGCTGTAGTTTTGGTATAATACAAATTGGGATATTATGTCGTATATCACGTGGCAACATTGGTAACATTGTTTTGGTAACATGGATGTTTGTAAGGAATATAAAAAGTATTTTTTTTTAGAAAAACTATATTTAATTTTGTAATGCCAAATATATTATTGTTCATTCACTCCATAAATAAATTATTATTTATACTAAATAAAATATGAGCAGCAATATTACAAAACAAAAATAAAAGCAGAATGACTATTTCAATATTTGGAACATATTTTAATAAAGATAACTGGAATCATTCTTACAAAATGAGGCAAAAATAACATCAAATACTACTCCTTTATAATAAGTTTAACGAAAACACAAAACCAATACTGCATTAATTTATGCTAAAATTGTGAAGCTTTTATTAAAGGTAGTCAAGAAACTTCTTCAACAACTCAAGGTAAGTTACCACTAATGAAAACTGCACAACCAATTATTATTCAATAATTCCCAAGATTAACTGAGCTCCTAATCAGATGAAAACTATAGTTCAACAGTTTTTGATGAATTTGCATAACCATTTTTCGGCTATTGTCAGAGGAAGCTTTTTCCCTTATTTTGTGCAGTTTCGCACATGGGTAGGCCAGTTGCACTCATTTGTGGCTAGTGGCCGCGCCGTGGCTCAGTGGTTAGACCGCTTGGCTCTCACCAATGGGGCCCGGGTTCGATCCCAGGCGACCGCAAAGTGAGATTTGTGGTGGACAACACGGCGCTGGGGCGGGTTTTCTCCGGAACCTCCGGTTTCCCCCGCCATCTCATTCCACCGGTGCTCCATCTTCATCTCATGTATCATCAGTGTCACCGCCTGCGGTGCCGTATGTAGTAAAAGCGGGCGTTAAACACTACACACACATTTCATTTGTGTCTGATAATGGTGGTACTTACATTTAGATGTTTGCTATCGGTTGTTTGTCACACTTTTTTTTTAATTTACGTCATCCAATGTTAAGTCATATTGGACGATGAATAGAACAGGTGAAATGATGCTCAAGTGGGCCCAGGGTCCATAGAGCTTGGAGCTACCCGACATTCGTCTTTCAAGATAAGAGAAAACCTCGGAAAAGACCTTATCCAGGTAACTCACCCTGACCGAGATTCCAACTCGGGACATAAGGAACGTAAGGCAGACAGGCTACCATCTACGCTACCGAGGCGGGCATCACACAATCCTGTCCACCAGGTAGAAGTAAGATATGTTGAACAAAAGCCCATGAAATGTCTCCAGAACATTTTCTGTTACTAGCTTTATATTCAGTTAAGTTGGTTATGGTCATTTCACTGCCTTGTCAAGGCACATTGCTTAAAGATGTAGATATTTCGCCTGATGGTTATACGCACTGGCAATCTTTGCGGTGATGAAGGTCGCCTGTATTATAGGTACGTACACGTACTTGAGATTAAAGACGGGTTTTGGTACTATATATATGTATATATGTAGTATTTTATACATAATATATTCTTTTTACTATGGAGGGGATTCGGCAGTGCGACCAGTCTTAGTCTATTATACCCAGAGGGGTATCCCCGGGAGGAAGGATGAGGCGAGAGGAGTTAGAGAGTGGCCGTCCCAAGGAGTCACGACAGTACAGAGGGCAGGGATTTTACTTAGATTGAAACCTCCGGTAGGCCAGGACAACGGACAGTGCCCCCTACTGCGGTTCGGAAGCGGTCCCAGTAGTAAGTCCGGAGACCGGCAACCAACCTACCGGCGGAGGTGGTGTTTCCTCGGAGAACATCATCCTGCCATGCACCGCCGAGACACCCGCCGACACTTCTATCCAGAGTAGAGATTATGTGAAATGATAATGGAGATGAAGTGGAGGGACAGGAAATTCGGGGGATGTAATTTATCTACTGAGCATTCACTTAGCGACCCGGGAAACCCCCTAAAAACCCCATGGGTAAGGTAGGTCAGCCACGGGAATCGAATCCAGGCCTCCCGAATGCGGGCCACAAAAGAAACCGCTTGGTACTATATTACTATATGACATTTTTAAAACTAAACACATCGCTCATGAGAATTTTGTCTTACCGAAATAATGTAGTTGTTCGCGTTTACTCTTCAACTGACGTGAAAAGCACCTTCGTCTATAAATATGCGTTTAGTTTAGAATCCGTTTGCACATCATAGATATAAAGTTGAAACGAGCTTTATGATCATGATCACATAAGGTTCGTAGACGTCGTAATGAAAATGCATACGGTTTCAAGTGCTTTCTAACAATTCGCCGAATGACGTATATGTTACATTCATCTCTGCTGACAGTCGTTTTAAACTTTTTGCAGAACTTTTGTTAGTGACAGCTTCTCTTCCTGGGTTTCGCGTGTGGCCTCTTGCATATTATTTTTATACAGAAAATGTTCGATACCACAGCATTATGGAACCCCATTTAGCACATTACGCAATAGTCCGTCGAAATTTTTCTTGAACTCTTTTCAAACTCTCAAATTTAGCATACCGAATAACGTATTAAGACAGCTTTTGAATTTGGGTAGCCATTTTAATCGACTACGATTTTCATTTGTACTTTTAGGTTATGCAGTGTGACTGTATGATATCGGAACTCTCATCTTCTGGGTATAATATAATAAGTTAGAATTTTGTACTACAATATTAGATTTTAAAATAATATTTAATTTTATCAATGCCCAAGCAGATCACCCTGACAAGTGAACTTAGCATGGATCTACGTTCTGCAGGGTTTACAGTCTATCTTAAATATATTTTTTGAGATAATGATTCTCGAATTTAGCAGGTTTAAAGTAGGACTTTTAACCTTCTCTGAAGGGAGGTTAAGAGATATTATTTTTAGCTTGCTGAAGATAAATAACGTGTTAGATATACCTGCTAATTTTAAATGCTGCATTTATAAATTAGGAAATGCGGAATACCGGTGGGAAAATTTTAAAAAGTGAATATGTAATTAGATTTTTTTTGTGCAAGAGATTGTTTAAAATTTAAGTAGTGGTTTATTTTACTAAATTATTAAAATGGAGGTCTCTGGAATGCTGCATATTGAAACAAATATCATTGATGTGATTTAATTGATGCTTTACCAGTTTTCTGTTACAAATTCGCAAAATTCTATTTTATGAACGATCTCAAGCTACAGAACACACAACTTGTAATGCTAGAATTAAAACAAAATGCGTTTTTGCATCTCGTTGAGTTCAGAAGCTTGCGTCGGTATAAACTGGCAAACCGTGGGACTGTGAGAGGGGTTTTAGGTTACATTTATACGATACGGTTGGCTGAAACAGCCCTTACAAATTGAGGTTAACTGAGGTAGCTACTCGTCTTTCTATGCAGAAATGGAAAGATGTCGAATTAATTCATTCTCTACTTAGACGCAGAAAAGCTAATTCTTTCTTTAAACAGCCGCACCAGGATGTTTTTATACCTCTTTACCCGTTACACTGCAAATTAAATGTGTTACATTCGTAAGGTATATATTGCCTATGGGAGGTGTGTTACAGTCGTAAACGTAGCCTCTTCACATAAGTGCAAAGTGTTTCAGCAACTAATTCATTTCATTTTGAAACATTTAAAGCATGGTGTTTAGGGTTTGGCAAGCACGTCCAGCAGTTATTAGTCCATCAAGAGTAGGATCTAGCAGTCTGACTGGAGTCAAGTCACGTGCAGCAACTGACCCGGACCGCATCATCTTCACTAGATGATAGCCTTTCAGCTGCAGGCAGTACTTGAGTGAGCAAGTGGAAGTTGCTCTGGTGCAGAATAAAGAAAGCAAATATTGGGTAGGTTTGTTACCAATAAACAGTTTCTAACTAAAGTAAATTGAAATATTAAATCGATTTGACTTACCGAGATGAATCGCATTTAAGAGAGTATAGCTAATCGGCACTTATTAAGTTTGTCGCAGTGTGCAGCTATTTTATTATTAAACTGACATCACAACTAAGACATTAACAGCACCAAAGCGTAACCAGCTTCTATCAAGCGATTTGTCTTATTTGGAGAAAATATTCTGTAGTCTCTGATTGGCTACAGTTAAATATGAATCGATTCTTACTGGGTGATGGCGGAGTAGCAACGAACTCTACTCCATACAATGAAGGATGCAGTCATATTGGCTCAGTAAATCACGTGATAGAAGCTGTTTCCACTGCTTTGAGTACTTTAGTTACAATAATAGTCTAATTTTAAAATAGACTATACTTCCTTCAGCAATTCTATGCATACTGATAAATTTTCGGTAATTTAATTAAGGTTAACCAGTTCTTGTTTTCATAATAACTCTATTTAATTATTTGGCACACCCGACGTTGCAGGTATAGATTTTTTAAAAAATCGAACGACCATGTCGTTGATTTCATTTACTTCTTCCCTTTCTGAGATAGAGCAGAATAATTTATAAGACTCAGTAAATCCTTCCTTTCATTCCTTACAATGAAATTTTGTGCAGCCCTGGCTGTTCCAAATAAGAGATAAAAGATCCTCCGATGTTCACTAAACGGATGTGAGATATCCGCGGAAAGTTTGACTTCCTTAATGTTCTCTCGACAGTTTTCCAAGTCATATTAGTCTATAGAATTCCTTGACTGCGAAAAAGCCATCGGTAGGAATGATCGAGTATTTTTTATATAATTACAGTAAGTGAAAAGTATTTGTTAATATTCGTTTGGGTGGCTGAGTTGGGTTTGTCTTGTCCTAGTGATCCTAAAGTCGAGAGTTCAAACTTGGCCCAGATTGATGGTTTTTAAATATTGTGACGTTCATATTTTGATACATTTTTGAAAAAGACAAAATTGGTAAAAATTGTATACTTGGAAGATGGAATAAAAGCGGTACACGCGACATCGGGTCGCGTAGGCTGCAAGTCATGCTGGGCTGTTAGGCGGAGATCGAAAACCCTGCTGACAGAGCTGACGAAGCAGTGAGACGGTCGCTGCTCCGGCAGAGTTTCCACATTTAAACCCCGTGGTTTTGGCTCAGGCGGGAGAAATCTCTGCGTCGCCCGATTCTGTGACGGCCACGTCTATAATCTCCAAGAATGAACATCATAAAGCCAGGAGCAAGGACCTCTGGCCAGGTAAAAGGCACAGTTGTCCTCGTATAAATAATTTCTCTTGGGTTTGGGTAGTTTCTGTAGTAGTTACCGTTCCATTGTAGATTCTAGAATAAATACTATTTAAACAGAACTACATGATAAATTTTAAATTAAGCCAAACCTGCCTGGTAATGCAGACCCTGGTAGGAACATCTCCTTCCTGCATTTCCGCCCCTTTCTAGTGACGTTCAATGGGGAAGTGTAATTTACCTGCCAGTTGGCGCATCCGTGAACGTTACATCTGGCGGAGACGCCGACCTCTCTAAAATCTCTTTTTCTTGAGAGGTAAGGGTCGATCCCATACCTGTAAACTGCTGATCCATCACTATGGGGTAAAATCTGGTGGTTGGCACTGGTCTCTGTTAATTGTCATCAGGGATTTGATCCGGTCACCACCTGGTTTCTAAGTTTATCCTTATATGTATATTTTGCTGTTTTGTGATCTGAAATACCCCCACTTCAAATGCTCTTTTGTAGATACTGATTAATTTATTCTCCCTCTGCTAACTGTGGCATGTAGATCCGGTTTGCGTAAAACGTGCTCAGACTTCTGTTTAACTTTTCAGCACAAGAGCTAACTTTTTCATTGGTTTTACTTTTTCCCTCAATTGTTTTTGTTGTACTTATAGTACCTACATGTAATCAAAATATTGCACAAGAATGAGCATGGATTTATATTCCTCCCTACCCCAAAACGATAAATTTCACAATACGGCAGCTATTTCAAAAATATTGAAGATTCCTACATATTTTATTTGTAATTGTATCTATCCTTTTTTGTTTTAGTACAAGGAAAAGTTAAACTAAAAGCGCAATGTCCATTGCACGTTAATAGAGGCAGTTTAAATTAATAATCAACTTTAATATTAGGGATTAACACCATTCCGCATTTTAAACATGTTTAGGTTTCAATTCGTCTATGTAGCATTATTTTTCAGCAATCATTGTTTATATTTTATTGCCCGCTGAAACAGTTTCTTAAGAATTCTATGATTTATTCATGTAACTGATCTATTGCCAATTATGAAAATTGCAAGTGTCGTAAATGAATGCTGCAATTATTTAGTGCCACTGGTGCAAACACATTGATCTATTTTAACAAACAAAATAAGAATATATGCACGTTTCAAATTCTTCACATTTTCATATCTGCCAGTCTGTGATGGCTATGTTGGTTACATATATAGCAATACAAAAGAGAATATTTTAGTTTTAAAGCCATGGTTATTTGGTACATTTTTTAAATGAAAACTAGTTCCTTGGAACATGTTTATACATTCTGGTAACGGTGGAATATGTGTAGATCCGGTGATATATAATTTTTCCTATAGTACTTAAGGTTTATAAATATAATGGATGTGATAAATGTTTTTGTTTTTCCTAAGGCTTTGAGGTAAGCTATGAATACTAATCTCACATTGTACTATCTGCATAATGTGGGATCATTATTGGGGTCACCACTTTTAGTCTTAGACAACTACGTATTTTTTCAGCTTTCTAGTGCCTATTAAGTTCATATTTCTGAAATGAAGTTGTAGGTTGGATTAAATTTAGATTTAGAGTAAATTTTGTACGGGATTTTATAATGCATTGTTGCTTTTTTGAAAACATTTGGCATTAGTAACTAGTAACATTTAATTACTATACTTTATATGAATGTATTTTTATACGCTTCAAACATAAATGCTACAATTTTTATTCCAAGATGATCATATTAAACACATTTAAGGCCAGGAACGTCGTGAAGTTCGATTTTTATTTTGAAGTGCCTCGTTACGATTATTCGCGAGTAGGTACCAGACAAGCAGTTCTGTTACACTTCCCATGCTATTTGTTTTTCAATACTGTAATTAGTTCTTTGGTGATAGTTGGCTTGGAATATTCAATAGCAAAGTGTTGAAAAATTGGTGCTTTGATGTATACCTTATAATTTTGTTATTTCCTACTTTGTTATTAAACGCTCACCCAGAAGATAAATGTTTACCTCTTCTGTTTCTATATTCTAATGTAGTTTTAAATCTTGTGAGTATGAGTTTTGTGTTTCCTACTATTACCCTCCCTGTTAATACCTCCTTGTGGTGCCTCAGGATAATCCTACATTTGAAACTGAAGTTCATCTGGATCTTGCACTAATGTTCCTTCTTTTCTTTCACCAATTCACAAATTCTTTCACATTCCTAGAACACCTCATTTTATTTTGTGTTATAAGCGTTAGTCACTACATTTCACCTTCACTTTAATTCTGGGACTGAATGACTTTTCGTTGCCAATCTGCATTGCCAAACTTCCCGTTTCATGTATCATTTCTCGCATGGACAGAAGTCCAACCTGAGTCAGCGAAACTTTTCTTCTCACTGCTGTGCATGCCATTCTAAACCCTCACGAGTGCTTTTTCTGTATTCTATTTCACGTGATTTATTTTTCTTTAAATGAGTTAATGTCAAACCTCCTCTTGCTTATGTGATAACAAGGTCCAAAAATCCTGTATAATTCCTACCAGAACGTTTTGTCTCTGTTCCAGTATTATTGTTTTATGTACTTTATCTTGCATTGTGTGTGATATTCTTATGTTGTATATATGTCAATACGTGCGTTGAATTTCCATAATCGCTTCACTCTTGTATTTCACAGTGGGGTTTCCATTCCTGGGTTGATACTGCTTATAATTGTGATTACATTGAAGTTACAGAATGCCTTCGTTTTCAGTAGCATTATTTCATTGTTACAGTTTTTTAAATAGCTTCCCACTATACGACATACCACGTCTTTTAGACACTTAAGGTACACAAGAGACTATGTAGGCTACCTACTCTCTCTAGCTTATTGCGTGATCTTTGCGTAATTAATAAGGACATAAATTATGCTGTTATCCAGTTCCAAGTCACTTGTACTGTGTTTTGCATATAAAGAATAATGGAATCTTTGATATCCTACCTTCATATTGCTTTCCTTAAATGTTTCTAACGAAGAATAACATCTTTATTCAATGTCTGGCTATTCGTAACCCTTGATGGACTAGACTTCTTGCGTGAATCAAACAAACACTGTGTTCTCGCTGCTTATGCATTATTTCCAGAAACCAAACAAGACTTAAATTGTTACATGATATTAATTTCCTTTCATGTTATACGAGTTTTACAAGTTGTGTTGCAGATCTTTTGCTCCATAGCCGTATCTCTAAGTTCTTTCTACAGCCAAGAACGTCTACCTCGCTTTGGTACAACGTGGTTTCCGATGTCGACGCATCAGCTGCTCTAAAAGACGTCAGCGTTGCGACAACCTTCTTCGCCTCCAGCTTTTACCGTCCCCGGGAATCTTAGGATAACATCGGATAACCTCTAAGGGAGTCCAATTTTCCATCTTCCAGTCATAGGAAGTATTCTATATTTGTTTTGTTTTTGTTTTGTTTTTTCTAATGGAGTAGGTAACACCCTTTGTTTTAAGTCAGAGTAAGCGACTAAAACCGAAACAAAAAAGAGAAAGGAATTGAACTAGTGTTCCTTGCAATACATAATAATTAATTTGTTGTAAAATAAGTAAACACTTATTTGTACGTGTTGTGGTCAGGACCACGTATGTGCCACAATTGTCACTTTGATTCGAGTTATGAGACTTTATATATGTTAAGGCCGGTACCTCTTAGTTAATTATATTGTTATACTTTTAACTCGGGATCCCATGTTATTAGGGTTATAGAATTTATATATTAAGGCCGGTACCCTTCATTTCATTATTTTGTTATAGATTTAAGTTGTGACGTATCAGAAGCACCATTTATGGTATGTTTTATATGTAAGGCAACGTGTGAGCTTTATGCATATGATGATGATGATGATGAAGAAGATGATGATGATGATGATTATAGGTAAACGTCGTTTTGGAGTGTCAAATTTCACGGTCTCTTTGGGCGAGTTTACGGTGAACATTATTGTTTAATTGAGGTGATAGATTTTTAAGAGAATTTTATTACACACGGGTGTGAAACCGCAATGTCCCGGAGTGAAGAGAAAATGAGAGTATACTAACGTTCTGATAAGTAATTGAGTTATTAAGATAAAGTTATACTTGTTTTGAAGGCATCTACATCTGGTGTTTTTGATAGCTTCCATTGTGTACGGAAGAAATGTAGGCACGTGGATCTTACCTCAGTTATGTATGTCAGAGCCACAGAGCTTACTCAGTTATTTCAGCAAGGTCACGTACGGTAGGCAGCTCATCTTTCCTGATGGTGGCGAGTGTGTTGCTTACGTAATAATCAGCTGTAAACTTCGCCTTTCACAGAATCCCTTTGTGTGACACATATTGCTTACGCAGCAGTTCATTTTCTGTGAATGTTCACCAGGGATTACGATCGAAATTCAGCTCATTGCCTTGGTTCAAACTTAATTTTCTGCCATGCAGTTTTACACCCAAAATTTTCATTCATTTTTTTATTTTATCACACTTGTGTTTTTAAATTTAATTTTATTTTTTTATCCTAATCGCTGTTCCGCTTTACAGTTATTCTTAAATAACTGGGATTAGACTTAAGATCACCTGCCTGTTTAGATAAATTGTGTGAGGTTTAACTTCGGAATTTGAGGGCATCTACCGAAAAAATTTTCATTATTGATGTATAGTCAACTCCAATTATAATAAATGTAGTTAGGAAATATCAGTACACAATGTATCACATTTACTTATATTGTAGTGATCTCCTTGTATTGGGCATTTATATTGTAGTAATATTATTGCTCTCCCCGTCGTCTTTCTCCGTCTCTCCAACGTTATATTTCGTTACCCTTACTAATCTGTGTTTTGTTTCTTTCCTGCTTCATCGAGTCTCCTGTGTACGTGGACTCCTTTCTCTGCCCCACGGACACTCGCATTCGTAGACGGACCTTCCAACCTGCGGCGTGCCAGACTCCTGTTGTGAGGACACACCCCTTTCGGCAGCGACTTTCATTTTGGCACTGTGGGACTTATTCTGCCTCAAGGGATATCACCGTCGGGCGACTGCATAAAGTGCTTTTTCTTCGAACATGCAGGTGTTTCCATCCTGCTCGGAGGTGGGGCCGGCTTCACAGGTCTATACAGCCTGAACTTGTCTTTGGAAGCTTCAGTGCCTAGCAGACAGTATTGCTACAAGATAATTTGTGTCGCATGGTTGCCTACAGTGTCGTCCACGAACTTATGTTTATTGGTCTTTTCCGGCGGAACAGACTTTAGCTCTGCAAAGGTGGATGATCGACGATGCGTGTACGGGTGCTTCTAGACTGTTGTGATGTGATCCTCAGGACCTAATTGCTCTGGAGGACAGCAACGGATTGGTCCCGCGAACTGTGTGTCTTGGCGAGTGCTTCTCTGTTCCCCCTTGTTGCTTCTCCCTGGTCCCCTTTTCTCTTGCTTCCTTTTATTTTTCTAGCCTAGTCTACCCTCTATGCCCAAAGTCCTGTCCTCAATTACCCTGTCGGTCCAGCCCATTTGTCTTATTGTATATATTTTATGTATATTTGGAAACAATGTTCTTGTGACATGGTCATGTGATCAGCTGAGGACAGCTGTGGTTCTTATCGCGGCGGGAGTTTGTGACGTTAATATTTTGATACATTTTTTAAAAAGCTAAAATTGGTAAAAAATTGTATACTTGGAAGATGGAATAAAATCGGTACACGCGACATCGGGTCGCGTAGGCTGCAAGTCATGCTGGGCTGTTAGGCGGAGATCGAAAGCCCTGCTGACAGTGCTGACGAAGCAGTGAGACGGTCGCTGCTCCGGCAGAGTTTCCACATTTAAACCCCCGGGTTTTGGCCCAGGCGGGAGAAGTGTCGCAAGCGCTACCAAAATCTGCGTCGCCCGATTCTGTGACGGCCACGTCTATAATCTCCAAGAATGAACATCATAAAGCCAGGAGCAAGAACCTTAGGCCAGGTAAAAGCCACAGTTGTCCTCGTATAAATAATTTCTCTTGGGTTTGGGTAGTTTCTGTAGTAGTTACCGTTCTATTGTAGATTCTAGAATAAACACTATTTAACCAGAACTACATGACAAATTTTAAATAAAGCCAAACCTGCCTGGTAACAGAGACCCTGGTAGGAACCTCTCCTTCCTGCGCTTCCGCCCCTTTCTAATGAAGTTCAATGGGAAAGTGTAATTTAACTGCCAGTTGGCGCATTCGTGAATGTTACAGTATGTTTTAAAGCAGCAACCACATGTCAGTATATTTACTGGCCTGTAAAAAAACTTCGGTGGACGAAATTATGGCAAACTGGTGACGCAGATATGACCAACAGTGTCGCTAACAAAAAAATTTTAAATATCCATAATGGGCTTGATAGCCAAACAGTATTCCGTTGTTTAAGGACTATGATACAATGAAGCACAAAATTAATACAAACAGAACAAATTTAGTGTACAACACCTTTTGAAATCACATAATACAAAGGAGATACCCACAGGCAAAAAATCAGGAGTGTACCGGATAAATTGCAAGGACTGTGACAAATTCTACATTGGAAAAACAAAAAGGAACGTGAACATTAGGCTTAAAGAGCACTTTAGGAACATCAGGAATAAATAAATAGATAAATCGGCGGTAGCGTACCATTTTTGGAAGGAAAATCATGACATAGAACGAGAAATTCACTTACTAAAAAGTGTCCAAGGTCCAGCTGCATTAACCACGTGGGAAAAAATCTTTATAAAGAAATATGAAAGTAAATTGTTTAATTTCGATACTACCTTTGAAGAAAATCCAAATTTCAAGTTCATCAAGATACCGACAGAGACGCACCTATCACCTCCGAGGAGTTCACTGAACCGGCATCCATTAGTCGACAAAAGCTGATGATGTTAGGAAGATCCTAACGAAACGCGTTCTAGGTAAATACTAGCAATAAATGGAGCATTGAGTATTAGTTCGACTCAAAATTGTATTAATCTTGTGCTTCATTGTATCATAGTCCTTAAACAACGGAATAATGAAATTTTAAATATTTTATTTTGAACCTTGGGCTGGACTGGATTACAATCAGAGAGGATTATGCACTGAATCTACAGACAGGTTACTTTGTCAGATTTCCTAGGAGGATGGGAGGAAACGAGAGCGCTTTGTGACTGTTGGAAACCGGGCAAATGGCACAGTCAGCGTGAGGGGTCACTAACGAGAGCAGTAGATTCATCATCTCGGGCTCAGGGACGCCGTGCAGCCACCAACCGAATGGGATACGACACTGGCCCGCCGCAGCAGAGCAGACGACGGTGACACTGTCCATATGGCGATAACAGTACGCAAAGTTCCTACATAGGCCAACACTTGCTATCTGGAAAAGACCGGATTGAAATAAAAGGAGGGACGGGAAGTTGCAGAAGGGAAACTAACCAACCCAGCATTCTACTAGTGACCAAAGAAAACCGCGAAAGAACCTTTGGTCAGATTGGTCCAAGAACACTGTTATTGGAAAACGAGCAACGACGACAGATGACACCTGTCGAGCCAGTGGACAGCAAATGGACGGCAAATAACATATGCTGGAAAAGAAGTCAAATCAGGGTATACGAGAATGAAAAATTAAGTGTTTTATTATAGAAGAATATAAAGGTACATGGTTTAGGAGAGAATAAAGAATATATTAATGCTGTTGAACTGTCTCGATACATTGAGGAAATTTTGACTTTGTGGCAAAATGAGGGAGAACAACTGGAAGGATTTGAAATGTGGATATTATATGAAATAGACGGACCCCAAAATATTTACTACCCGTTTCAATCTTTTCTTATTAAATCAGTATGAAACTGACTAATCTCGCTAGAATAACGCTTGTGTTCACTGATTCAGTCTTTTGCGTTTTCCTCTAATTTGAAAATTTTAATCTTTAGGTACACATAACTCAGAAACTAAGATAACAGGTTAAATTTTGCTTTTATTTGTCTCCCACAGAGTACGTCATGTGAGATTAATACTCTTAAGGATAAATTTAATATATTGATAGAAAAAGTTTAGCTTAAACGTTTCACCATAAATTTATATTGTGTTGGAGAGACATAGAACAAATGAACATTTGGGATTCACATTAATTAGCAGAAGTGACGGGAAATATAATTAAAATAATTAAGACAACATTTGTTGCCTTCATATGTTCTAACATGCAAAATACACATTCGTATACGTATTATGTATTTCTATTTTGGGTGTTGCATATTTTAATTAATTAGCAGTAGTGGATGTAAAATGTATCATAGGGACATGGAATAATACAGAGGTAATTTGTAATTAATTAGTTAATTAATTAATTTGTAAAGTGTGTTAAATGTTTTGTGCTTATAGCTTAAAACAAAGCAGATACATTTCTCTTTGAAGATATGTCACATTTATATGGACAATTTGCCCAAAATAATTTACGTTGCACTTACAACATGATTAAACTTTAAGGGATTACTTATGCCTAAGCCTTTTAATATTGAAAAAAGAAATTCAATTTAATGTTTATAAATTCACAGTCTAGTTACTGTTGGAACATAATTCAGACATCCATTATTGACAAGTAGTTATTATTATTATATTTATTTGAATCCTTAGGGACTATATTTTCATCATTTTAAAAGGGAGATATTATTATAGATATTATTTTAAAATATGAGATAAAATCCCGTAATGTATATAATATCTAAGAAATATTTGTCAAAGGAAAGTGTAATTGATGGGGAACTTCATCTGTTTTTTTTAAACAGTTTATTTAAACTGTATATAACTAAACCTCATTTTATATACACATAACCTAACACACTCCTTGTTTTATTCGATATAATTTAACCCGTTAAAGGACTTTGAACCTTAATAAAGTTCCTTGTTTTGATATTTCTGTTGTAAAACGTAGTAGGAAGCGTAATGATCTCCCATATTTACGCAAGAAACCAAATCAAAACACTTGACATAAGGTTATACGTAACTTAGGAAATCACTTTGTCTGTAATACTTCTCTCCCTTTTAATTGCAAGGAAAACCTTACAAATCTATTGTAATAAGAGTTAAAATGTGAATTAGACTGCAATAGTGAAAATTGTGATTTTTATGTACTAATCCTATTAACAAGACTCACTACAGGCTAAAAGCTTTAATTTCTTCCCAGAACAGGTATGTGAATAGCAGAAGCTTCCATAATATATTTTTCATATGATTCTCGTTGTTTACAAGCTTCTAATGAAATAAAACTAATGATGTAAGGAATTAATAACGTTTACCATACAATTATTTTCTTATAAACAAACTAAAAAAATTGACGCCTTTGGATTATACTCCTCTTATAATATTCATAAAGTATTCTTATACAGTTTATATCTAAGATCAACAGGGAAGAGGGCGTCTGAGAGAAATTGAATTCCCATGTTAAATCCTTGGAATATCCATCGATTAAATTTTCATCTTGTATAGTTTCCCATATTCGCAGGAGATAAGCAAAACTGTAATTCCTGGTTTCTATGACACTGTTCATTTTATTGAAGTTTTGCGTTCGGAATCCTTAATAAGGCTTGTTTGTTGTGCTGCCGAGAAATTAGATCCGCGTGCTCTCTTTTGGAATTCTATTTTTGTCACCAGTTGCCACGATTACTTGAGAACAGTATTTTCTTTCTGTTCGCGTAGTTTAGAAAACATGTGTGCAGTTATAACATCTAGTGGAAGCGATCATGTACCAATTGCAAGAATGACTTATTGAAATCTACAGTTTTTAACGGCTAGTTCAAAGACACGCTAGTAAATGCAGCGTTAACGAGTAAGAAAGAAGATTTGGTAATTTTGCCTTCAGGATGGGTAACCAGGAGATCTACATCCAGATGCATTTGTCGAATAAGACACCAGTATATATAAATTTTTCACTGAAAGTAAAACATTTATATGAGATATTAAGTGTATTTTACTAAATAAACAAAAAATAAGCACAGAGAATTTTAATTGCCTCACGCACATGTACAGCTTTTAAAAAATTTAAACAAATAAGAGTTTTTTAAA
Organism: Mantis religiosa; assembly: GCA_030765055.1. NCBI lineage: Eukaryota > Metazoa > Arthropoda > Insecta > Mantodea > Mantidae > Mantis > Mantis religiosa. The sequence continues at coordinate 211,655,572 of CM060950.1, forward strand.
TCTTAGAAGACTATGACATAATCATGGAATTTGAATGTAGGCTTTTTACATATACTACGTAAATATAATTCTGTGAACTAGAATCGTTTTTATGTATTATTTGCTTAAAATAATTTTAATATTTGGAAACTATATATATGATTTACTATATATATATATAATTATTCTAGTTCACCGTTGTAGTTATGACTTTTTATGAACTAATAGTAGTGATATTTAAATAATTCAAGTTCCAAGAATTACAAACGCCATTTCAATTCCATAAACAGCTTTTAAAACGCATTAATGCATTATAACGTTTATAGATTTTTGAACTAAAATGAACTTTTGATTTAAATGTGCGCATTAGATAATTAACATTTTGGTGCATATTCAACGAAGAACCTTTAATATCGTGGAACATTTTCATACTGATAGCTTTAGAACGTTGTGATTTACAGTGAAAATTGATGATCCTGCATTATATTCTAAATATACCGAACGATGTGTACTTCCCGATTATCTTACAATTAAACAGAACACCGGAAAGCGCCGTTAATTTTAACTTTTTACAGAATCTCAATTACAGGGTCGAACCAGAGTTTTTGATCGATCGCACCTCTAAAGGAATATTTGAGAAACACAAGTTGAATTCCAAAATCCATAAAATAAAGGAATTCATTAGAGTATATCTCACATTAAAACTTTTATTGAATAACTGGGTGCTACGCAATTAAAATTTGTGCTTGCTATATTCCAGGAAGAGAGAGCTGATTTACTATTCCACGCTGTTATTGACTGTGCAAGCAATAACTACGGTGATGTAGTGCGGTTTCGTATTGATGTTATCGTTTTAATATAAAAGGGATGGTAATATTTCATCCGCGACGTAAAAATATTTAGGTTCATCATAAAAACGTGCTATACATTAAACGCAGTAAGCTTCTGGGAATTCCAGGAGCTAGAGAGGTCAAAAATGAGTTTCACGGAACCTCCGCTGTAAACTTCATTGAATATATGAATTTAAGGGGGAGAGATAAGTTTCGTTTACTAAAAGACCTGTGAAGTATAAATAAAGAGCATAGAAGAACCACTGAGAAGGTGATAGGGTTTTCAGAGTGTCCCAAGATGAAAGGAAATAACAATGACTACACAGAAGTTCATAGATGATACTGCGATTCAGCACTATTATAAATGGAGTTATTCATACAGTTGTATGCGTCATATATAAGATGTATCTCTGTTGATCTAAAATATTTCGATCTAAAATATTTCCTCCTAACACCAAAGCAACCAAAGAACGTTATATGATGTAGGTCTGAAGATAGCTTGCTATTAAATTATTAAAATACCTTTTTTGTACTTTTACGTCCTTCAACGTTAAGTCATACAGGATGATATGAATGAAATGGGTGAAATGATGCTCAAATGAGCCCAGGGTTGATAGAGATTAGAGTTTGTATTTCAGGATAAGGAAAACCCCTGGGAAAAACCTTATCCAGGTAACTCACCCTGACCGAGATTCGAACTCGGGACCTCTTGAACGAGAGGCAGACACGCTACCATCTATGCTACCGAGGCGGGCATTAAAAGATTTGCAACTACTTTGACAGCAATGGTACTTAATTAAGTTGTAGTCAGCTGATTTTACTTTGTTAGGTTGTTTGTTGTGCAGTACAGAAGACAGAAGAACATGTATTCTGTGAACCAACAGACCGATGTGCACTCTATGTATGGCTTTGCTGATGAGGTCACGAGCTTTATACAGATAGATATCCTGAGAAGCAATTACCTGGTTAACGGACATTCCCATGAATACGCCAACGCTTGAGAGAGAAAGAGAGTGAGAAAGAGAGAGTGGCTCCTTTAGAGGAATGTTTTGAATGTTTGGAACCCAAGAGAAGTACGAATCATTGACCATGAAAACTTTCTGCCATCGCATGTTATGGAATTGTGCTTTGTTCATGACGTTGTACACTTATGACGTGTTTTACTCGTGACATTATCTAATACACATGACTGAGCCTATGCAAATCCTCATAAGTACAGCAGGACGGACAGCAACAGAGTTATGCCTAAACATCTGGGATAGAGTCAATCATGATCCCTATTTTTCCCTCCTCAACTGAATTCAGAGATGCATATGCAGTTTTCAAAAGTGAGTTGCATCATTTCATTGGTAATGTGCATCTTGATTTGAAATCAATGGATTTTTCGTCTGGTAGTATTTAAAGATCCCAATTTATGTAAATTCTCTGCTGGATATTCACCACTTTGGTGGAATTTGGCCAAATATTGTACAACTTCAGGAATTTGTGACAGAATACGCAATGACATGGAACGCAGACGGACATGCATCGAAGCAGGAGCAAATTTTGTAATTTAAATGCTTCTTAACTCAGAAATAAATAATTTTCAGAGCGATGGTCATACAAACATTTTTAGTTGTTTTGATGTTGGGAGGGCATCCGTGCTTCGTAGTCCAGCAACAAATAAGAGTGCGCGCGCACGTGTGTGTATGTTTGTGTGTGTGTACGGGTGGTGGTGAACAGCTCTCAAAAAGGAGAAGGCATATAAATAGCAAATTTGGTATTGGAATCAGAACTGAGCAGTTCAATGCCATTGTCGGTATTTAAATTCTTTAGTTCTGATTCTACCTTTCGAAGTTTATCTACACATGGTTTGTGTATGTTAGCACAACCAATTATCATTGATTACCCTTATAAATGGAAAATATAAAAGAAATACAAACACAGAATTTACTATTTCAGTGCAGTCTTTCAAAAAGGTGACATGAAGATTTCAAAGAAAATTTTGCACGTATCAAACTATGCTTTAAACTTAAATATTTTCGTTTATTTAACGAAACGGGTCAAATATTTGTCATTAACACACCACATACTTTAAATATTGACATTTACAATGCAATGTATATCCTGAATTTCCTTCGAATGACACGTATTCCTCTTTATTCTGATGTAAAATTGTGTAATTCTCTATAACTTGAAACCCGCCAGGAACGGTTAAGCATTGAAAAATAGATTTCGTAGAAGTACACAGTCATCAACCTTTACCAGATACAGCTATATTTCAGTCTGTACAGTTTTGAATATACCCATTCTTTTATCATTAGCCCTTGCAGAGATCATGCATTTTCAGAGTTAGAATATGTGTATTGTCGCGGCGAAAAAGCACGGAAGTTTCGGTGCCGAGAGGGAAGCGCGGTTTGTGTACACAAAAGAGACTGCAGATAAAGACAACAAACGGATAGGTTTTACGTAGATAACGAGCTTGCATACGCAGATAATCATAGCGCTTGAGATAACAGACTTACCGAAACAAACAAACTGAGATAAATGGAAATTTCTGGTAATATCTTGAGTATCCGGTTTCTTTATTGTTCTGGAAATATCTCGAATTTAGGAATGAGGTAATTAAGGAAGTGCCGACTCGCCAAGAGTGAGTTGTGCACAGAGTGGATGAGTCGCGAGAGGTAAACAGAGAACAGCTGAGAGTGTTGTTATAAAGTGAACGCTATTGTTATTGTCATCGACCTTGGAAGATTGTGTTGTGATATGTGATGTAATTTTGCTGCTACGGAGTGTATTTCTACGCAAATAAAAACATTTAGAATTTCGGCAAATTGGACTTTTAATTCTACGAACCCACAAAGTCACAACTGGTGTCAGGAGCGAGACGTCATGACATGGAAGCTACTTTGGCACAGATTCTAGAGAAGTTGGAGACGGCAAATAACAACTTGGCCGCCAAGATCACCGAATTAACAACGAAGACAGAAGCTGCAAATAGTAACTTGGCCACGACGATGACCGCGAGGATGACAGAATTAACCACGGAAATGAAGCCAGAAGTATCGGAAATGAAGGCAGCCAACAAGGCCCTCGCCAACAAATTTGAAGAACAGTTGGTCGGCGTGAGGGAAGACGTCACAGAGTTGGGCGAGCGCGTCGAAGACCTGGCCAGCCGTGTTAACGAGCTGGAGGGAAAGATCGACCGCAACACGAAGTCCCTGAACGCCATGGTGGAGGACGTCGTCGGCAGGAGGTTAAAGGATTTAAAGGTCGACGCGCCGGGACCCGATACGTGAAACCTCCCAAATACGACGGCGTGACAACTTTCGAAGTCTTCCGCAGTTAATTCGACACGATGGCCAAATACAAGTGGTCACCAGAAGAAGAGGCCGCACAGCTAATAGCCAGTCTCCAGGGACGGGCCGCAGAAGTCCTGAATACGGTCCAGACAGCGGCGGCACCCAAGCACATATGGGAGGTGTTTCGGAAGCCACCGCTTAGCAGCAGCGTACCGCAGCCACCTGAAGGCAAGGCCACAAAATCCAGGGGAGACGCTGGAGGAGTTCGCCCTGGGAATTGAGCAACTGCCTAGCATAGCCCTAGTCGACCTCCTCCTGATTTCGTTTCCCGAGAGTTTGCCTACACATTCGTTGACGGGGTACGAAACACGGAGATTCGTCAGCGCCTAATGCTCGGCGACTACAAAACCATCCACGAGGCACTAACGGCTGCATTAGGGATGGGGGTGGCCAAGGACGTCGAGAATGAGGAGTGTCCGCTACACCTGAGACAGAAGACCAGCCGAGGGACGCCGGCGAAGACCTAGTGGCCTGTGTTGGGGGTGTGGACAGTTGAGTCCAGAGGTTCTACTCCCATTAGTTCTGGACACGTAGGACCAAGACCCATGCCTCTTCCAACCAGGGAGTATCCGAGGTGTCCCAAAGAGCGCCCGGCGTTCTCCATGGGGCTTTCCATAGGACAAGACCTGAGTTACTAACAAGCCCTCCCATCTGGTCCAAGGACACAAGACGAGATGTAAGTGGATGCGCCACTTACGCGCGCCAACACCAGAAGTTGAAGGCTACCGATATGACCTCGGTGGGGCCGCCTGGCGATCTAGCACACCTTCTACTAGCTATGCAGGCCAGTACCCGGAAATATTAATGGTTTACCTCAACCCCGTGCGGAGACGTACACGATCACGCACGGGTATCGGTAACCACTCCCCCCTCGAGACCAACCCAATCCGAACAACACCCAGAGGGAGGTGCCCGAATGTTCGGCCCGAGGTTCCTCTAGTAACGTAAGAGGTACGAGTGCTAAGGGTCTGCAGCGACCTCACCACGGCAGCTGAAGGGGACGGATCCCCTCCCCTACGGGATAGGGGTGTGGAGAGCCGGGACACCTGGAGAGAGACTGCCCACGCCAGGAAGAGCAGCCGGAAAACGAGTAACGGCCGTCATGGAGAGGGGCACGTCGGCGTCATCGCCACCATCCCCTCGAGTGACACTGCGCGCCGTCAGCCGGCGTATGGATGATAGCCTCATCGTGGACGGTTGGGTGAGAGGGAAGTCGTGCCACGTGCTGGTGGACACCGGAACGGCCGTGATCATCTTCAGACCAGACGTGGCCAAGGGTTTGCCAACGAGGAAGTCGAGCCGACCATACCAGCTTTTGACGGTATCGGGTGACACGTTGTCTGTGAAGAAGGAAGCCCTGCTGAAGTTGACCTTGGGAAGGAGTGCCGTACGTCTTTGGGTGTTCGTCGCGAAGATGGCTGAGGAGGTGATCCTGGGATTGGATGTCCTCAGGAGCCACGAGGCGACGGTCGACATCGGCAGGAAGGTCCTGTGGCTCAATGGAGAAGAGATGATACTCCGGAAACCCGATGAGCGCCTTGGAATCTGCAGGGTCATCTTGAAAGAAGACGTGGTGGTCCCCGCGAGAAGCGAGGTGGTGGTGACGGTACCACTGGAAGGCCAGCGGACGAAGAGCATGATGCTGGACCAGATGACGCCTGTACACGGACTCTGTGTAGCCAGGATTATTGCCCTGCCGTGAGGAGGTACCAGTGAGGCTTCTCAACATGGCAGACACCGATCACGACGTCCAAGCCGGAACGGGGCCGGGAACGTGCGAGCCCGTGGTCAGCGTAACCGCAATCGACAAGACACAGGAGCTGGTGCCGACGCAAAACCTGGAGCCCCGGCTGGAAGGCGCACTGGAGAGGGCGGCCGAACATCTGACCGCAGAACAGCTGGAGAAAGTTTGACAATTTTTGAGGCGATACCAGTGCCTCTTCAGCCAAGGCGACAGTGACTACAGCCGCACAGATAAGGTGCTTCACCGCATCGACACCGAAGACGCCCGGCCTATTTGGCAACTACCTAGACGCGTTCCGTTAGCGAAACAAGCGGCGGTACGGTATATGCTAGAGGACATGAACTCCAGGGGAGTGATTGAATTTTCTGACAGCCCTTGGTGTTCCCCTGTAGTTCTTGTGACGAAGAAGAACGGTGAGATACGCTTCTGCGTAGACTACAGGAAGCTGAACGCGGTCACCCGGAAGGACTGTTTCACCTTACACTGGATTGACGACATTCTGGACGCGCTAGCTGGTGCACAATGGTTCTCGACCCTGGACCTGAGGTCGGGTTACTGACAGGTGGCTCTAGACCCGAGAGTCAAGGAGAAGACTGCATTCTCGACAGGCCAAGGGATTTGGCGGTTCACAGTTACGCCCTTTGGCCTCTGCAACACGCCAGCCACACTTAAACGGCTTATGGGATCAACAATGAGAGGATTAACATATGACGCATGCCTGCTGTACTTGGAGTACATCATCATCGTCGGCAAGACGTTCGATGACCATCTCGATAACCTAAGCAAGGTGTTACTGAGACTGCCAGTTCTTCCGCAAGGAAGTTAACCACTTGGGCCATATAGTCTAACCAACCGGAGTGGCCACAGACCTGGAGAAAACCCAGGCTGTGAGAGATTGGCCTCGCCCAAAGGATAAGCGAAGGTTGCGCAGTTTCCAGGGGCTGTGCAGCTATTACCGACGCTTCCTAAAGGGGTTCTCCAACATAGCCAAACCCCTCATCCGCCTGACAGAGGAACACGGTCCTTATGTGTGGACGGAGGACGCCGATGTCGCTTTCCAGCACCTGAAGAAGACACTGTGCAGTGCTCCTATTTTGGGATTTCCACAACCAGGCGGCACCTTCATTGTGGACACCGACGCCAGCGACCATTGCATTTGAGGTGTCTTATCCCAAGTCCAGGACGGCCATAAGCGGGTGATAGCGTACTACAGCAAGACGCTATCCAAGGCAGAGAAGAACTACTGCGCCAGCCGGCGAGAGTTATTGGCGGTGGTAAAGATCTTAGGGCAATTCCACAAGTACTTGTACGGTCAGCCATTCCACCTTAGGGCTGACCACTCCGCCGTAACCTGGCTACTCAGCTTTTGGAACTTCGAAGACCAGACAGCACGTTGAGTCTAGAGGCTGAAGGAGCATGACTTCACCTCTGAGCAACGCAGAGCGAAGATCCACGATAACGCAGACGCCATGTCCCGAAGATCCTGCACAGGGGAGTGCGGCCAATGCAAAAAAGTGGAAGAGAAGAAGCGTGCCGCAGCAGTCCGAGTAGTCACGGCAGTGCCTGCGGATGGCTGGGATGGCCCAGGCCTGAGGAGGGACCAGCTGGTTGACACCGACTTGGGGTCACTCTTGAGGGAAGTGGAGGCAGGGATAAGACCATCTTGGGAGGACATCGCACTGAGGAGTGCCACCTACAAGTCGTACTGGGCCCAATAGGACTCACTGAAGACAAGAGAGGGCGTGCTGTTCCAGGTATGTGAATCGCCTGATGGGAAGATGCAGAGGGAGCAATTGGTACGTCCCGAAAGTAAGGTCCCGGATGTCTTGGAGGAAGTGCACACCGGTACTCAAGGAGGACACCTGGGAGCAAACTGAACAATCGAAAAACTCCGACAGCGCTACTACTGGCTGAGGCCCCGAGCAGACGCTGAGAGATGGTGCCGTCAATGTTACGCGTGCGCGGCGAGTCGCAGCCCCCAGATTAGGAGCCGGGTTCGCATGCAGCAGTACAACGTCTGAGCGCCATTTGAAAGGATGGCCGTCGTCATAGCTGGACCATTCCCAGTATCCGACCGTGGCAACAAGTACCTGATGGTGGTCGTGGACTACTTCACCAAGTGGCCGGAGGTGTATGCCATCCCGAACCAGGAGGCAAAGACAATCTCAGACTGCCTTGTGGAGCAAGTGTTCTGCCGATTTTGGGTGCCGTTAGAGCTCCATAGCGACCAGGACACCAATTTTGTGTCCAACCTTATGAAGGAGGCATTAGAAAAACTTGGGGAGAACAAGACCCGCACCACACCCCTACATCCACAGTCGGACGGCATGGTTGAGAGATACATCAAGACCTTAGAAGAGCACCTGGGGAAGGTCGTGGCCAGCCATCAGCGAGACTGGGACGTCCAGGTGCTACTGTTCATGCTGGCCTACCGCTCGTCTACACACGACACCACTGGGATGACGCCAGCCAGCTTAATGTATGACCGACAGTTAGGCCTCCCCTGTGGTCTGGCTTTTGGAAGCCCCCCCAGACGCAAAACAGCCAGCAACCGAGTACCTGGAGAACCTGGTGAACCATCTCCACGACATGCATAAGATGGCTCGTCAGAACATCCAGAAGGCGAGCGACCGCATGAAGACCCGATACGACAGGCAAGCCAACAGCCAAGGGTTCCAGAAAGGTGACCTTGTCTGGTTGTATTGCCGCACTCGGACCAAGGGACACTGCCCTAAGCTTCAACAGCCGTGGCAAGGACCGTACGGTTTGGTGAAGAGGATTAACGACGTGGCCTACTGCATCCAGAAGTTGCCCCGAGGTAAGCTGTTCGTGGTACACTTTGATCGTCTGGCCCGCTAGGATGGTGCTGTTCGGGACGACCAGCATTGAGGAGGGAGCAGTGTGGCGGCGAAAAAGCACGGACGTTTCGGTGCCGAGAGAGAAGCGCTCTTTGTGTACACAAAAGAGACTGCAGATAAAGACAACAGACGGATAGTTTTCACGTAGATAACGAGCTTCCAAAAGCAGATAAACATAGCGCTTGAGATAACAGACTTACCGAAACAAACGAACTGAGATCAGGGCGCCGGGGTAGCGCGGTGGTTTCGTTCGCGGCTCCCGTTCTAAGGGTCCCGAGTTCGATTCCCGGCTCTGGAGTTGGCGATTTTAAGTCGGCCCTATCCACGCCTTCACCTCTGTCTAGCACACGTGAAGTATCCCCTATGCCCAACGTGGTTCGGAGTCCACGGTAAAAACTGTAGGTCCTCTCACCTCGCCGCCATCTTCACTATCACCCTATCATCGGAGGTAATGGACACCGCCCTCTGGGTGCCTCCACCTGAGAAATGGGTCCGGTCATCACTTGGTGGGGTGAGGTTACCCCGAAGGCCAAGGTTGCCATGTGGGGAGTGTTAGTAACTAACTAACGAACTGAGATAAATAGAAATTTATGGTAATATCTTGATTATCCGGTTTCTTTATTGTTCTGGAAATATCTCGAAATTAGGAATGAGGTATTTAAGGAGGTGCCGACTCGCCAAGAATGAGTTGTA
>CM060950.1:211670016-211680016 GCA_030765055.1 Mantis religiosa
CAGGCATACATGCTAGAATGTACGCAAGCAGGCAGGCAGACAAGCAAGCAACTAGGCATGCAAGCAGGCAGGCAAACATGCAGGCAGACAAGCAAGCAGCAAGCAAGCAGCCAAGCCAGCAAGCCAGACAGCCGGTAAGCCAGCAAGCCTTAAAGCCCGCAAGCCAGCAAGCCAGCAAGCCAGCAAACCTGTAGGTCAGCCAGCAAGCAGGCAGTGAGGCAAGCAACCAGTCAAGCTGGCAGTCAAGCAAGCAAGGAAGTAGAAAGGCATGCAGGCAAGCAAGGTGGCAAGCAGGCAAACAGGCAAATAGGCAAGCAGGCAAGCAAGCAATCAGGCAATCAAGTAAGCAAGCAGGCCAGCAGGCAAGCAGGCAGGTAGGCAAACAAGCAAGCAGGCAAGTAAACAGGCAGGCAAGCAAGCAGGCAAGCAAGCAGGCAAGCAAAGCAAGAGAGCAGGCAAGAAAGCAAACAGGCAAACAATCAATCAAGCAAGCAAACAGGCAAGCAAGCATGCAAGCGGGCAAGCAGGCACTCAAGAAAGCAGACAAGCAAGCAAGCAAGTAAGCAATTAAGTAATCGGTTAGCAAGCAAGCAAACAGGCAGGCAGGTAAGCAAGCAAGGAAGCAGGCAGGTAGGTTAGCAGGTAGGCGGGCAAGGATGCAGGTAGACAGGCGTTCAAGCAAGCAAAGAATTAGGCAAGCAAACAAGCAAACAAGCAAGCCAACAGGCAACCTGGCAAGCAAGCTAGCAGTCAGGACAGCAAGCAGGCAAGCAAGAAAGCCGGCAAGCAGCAAGCAAGCATGCAAGCAGTCAAGCAGGAGAGCAGTCAAGCAGGAGAGCAGTCAAGCAGGAAAGCAGGCAAGCAAGCAGACAAGCAGGCAAGCAGGCTAGCAGGCAGGCAAGCAAGCAAGCAAGCAGGCAAGAGAGCAAGAAAGCAGGCAAGCAAGCAGGAGAGCAAGCAGGGAAGCAGGCAAGCAAGCTAGCACGCAAGCAGGCAGGCAGGCTAGCTAGCTGGCAGCCGCGTAGGCAAGCAAACAAACAGGCAGGCATGCAAGCAGGCAAGCAGGCACGCACGCACTCAGGCAAGTGGGCAGGCAATCACGCAAGCAGGCAGTGAGGCAAACAGGCAGGCGGGCATTCAACCAAGGAAGCAAGCAGGAAGGCAAGCAGGCAAATAAGCAGGCAAGTTGGGCAAACAGGCAAGCAGGCAAGCAAGCAATCTGGCAAGCAGGCAAGTAACAGGCAAGCAAGCAGGCAAACAAGCCAGCATGCAAGCAAGCAACCAAGCAGGCAAGCAAGCAAGCACGCAAGCATTCAAGAAGGCCAGCAAGCAAAAAAAAAAAAAACAAGAAAGCAAGCAAGCAAATTAGCAAGCAAGCAGACAAGCAAGAAGGCAGGTAATCAAACAAGCATGCAAACAGGCAGGCAAGCAAAAAGGTAAGCAAGAAGCTAAGCAAGCAGGCAGGCAAGCTGGCAAGCAAGTAAGCAGTCAAGACCGCAAGCAAGCAAACAAGCAAGCAAGCAGGCAAGCAGGCAAGCAAATATGTAAGAAGGTAAGCAGGTGAGCAGTCAAGCTGGAAAACATGCAAGCAAGCAGGAAAGCAGGCAAGCAAGCAAATACGCAGGCAAGCAAGCAGGCTATCAATCAAGCAAGCCCGCAAGCATTCAAGCAAGTCAGCAAGGAAGCAGGTAAGCTAGGAAGGAAGCCAGCAAGCAGGCAGGTAGGCACGCAGGCAAACAGTCAAGCAGGTAAGCAGGCAAGCATGCAAGGAAGCAGGCAGGCAACACAGCAAGAAAGCAGGCAAGCAAGCAGTGGAGCAAGCAAGGAAGCAGGCAAGCAAGCTAGCACGCAAACAGGCAGGCAGGCAAGCTGGCTGGCAGGCACGTAGGCAAGCAGGCAAACAGGAAGGCATGCAAGCAGGCAAGCACGCACGCACTCAGGCAAGTGGGCAGGCAATCACGCAAGCAGGCAGTGAGGCATGCAGGCAGGCGTGCATTCAAGCAAGGAAGCAAGCAGGATGGCAAGCAGGCAAATAAGCAGGCAGGTGGGGCAAACAGGCAAGCAGGTAGGCAAGCAATCAGGCAAACAGGCAAGTAACAGGCAAGCAAGCAAGCAGACAAACAAGCCAGCATGCAAGCCAGCATGCAAGCCAGCAACCAAGCAGGCAAGCAAATATGTAAGCAGGTAAGCAGGAGAGCAGTCAAGCAGGAAAGCATGCAAGGAGGCAGGAAAGCAGGCAAGCAAGCAAGTACGCAGGTAAGCAAGCAGGCTATCAATCAAGAAAGCACGCAAGCAAGCAAGTAAGCCAGCAAGGAAGCAGGTAAGCAAGCAAGCAAGCAGGCAGGCAGGCAGGCAGGCGCGCCGGCAGGCATGCAAGCAGTCGGCAGGCAGGCAAGCAGGCAACCAGTCATTCAGGGAAGCAGGCAAGCAGGCAGGCAGGCAAGCAGGCGAGCACGCAGGCTAGCAAGGAAGCAAGCAAGAAGGCAGGCAGGCAAGCAGGCACGAAGATTGCACGCAGACAAGCATGTGAGCAGGCAGGCATGCATGCTGGCATGTACGCAAGCTAGCAAGCAGGCAGGCAGGCAAGCAGTCAAGCAGGCAGGCAGGCAAGCAGGCATGGAATCAGGCAGGCAGACAAGCAAGGAAGCAAACAAGCAAGCAGCCAAACCAGCAAGCCAGACAGCCGGTAATCCAGCAAGCCAGTAAGCCAGCAATCCAGCAAGCCTGCAAGCCAGCAAGCTAGCAACCCTGTAGGCCAGCCAGCAAGCGAGCAGGCAAGCAATCAAAGATGCAAGCAGACAGGCAGGCAGGCAGGCAAGCAGACAAGCAGTCAGGCAGGCTAGCGGGCAAGCAGGCAGGCAAGCAGGCAAGCAAGTAAGCAAGGAAGCCAAGAAGCAAGCAAGCAGGCAGGCAGGCAAGCAGACATGCAAGCAGGCAAGCAGGAGAGCAGTCAAGCAGGAAATCAGGCAAGCAAGCAGGCAAGCAGTCAAGCAGGTAAGCAAGCAAGCAAGCAAGCAGACAAGCAAGCATGCAAGCAAGCAAGCATGCAAGCAAGCAAGCATGCAAGTAAGCAAGCAAGCAAGCCAAAAAGTAACAGGATGCAAGCAAGTAAGCAAGCAAGCAGGCAGGTAGGCACGCAGGCAAGCAGGCAAGCAGTCACGCAGGGAAGCAGGCAAGCAGGCAGGCACGCAGACAAGCAGGCGAGCAGGCATTCAGGCAAGCAGGCACGTACGCAAGCAGGTAAGCAGGCGGGCAGGCAGGCAAGCAAGCAGGCAGGCAGTCAAGCAGGCAAGCAAGCAGGCAAGCAAGCAACCAAGCCAGCAAGCCAGCAAGCCAGACAGCCAGTAAACCGGCAAGCAGATAAGCCAGCAAGCCAGCCAGCAAGCGAGCAAGCCTGCAAGCCAGCATGCTAGTAAGCCAGCCAGCCATCCAGCAAGCCAGCAAGCAAGGAAGCAAGCAGGCAAGCAAACAAGCAGTCAAGCAGGCAGGCATGCAAGCAGGCAGTCATGCAAGCAGGCAAGCAAGAAGGCAAGCAAGCAAGCAGGCGGGCAAGCAGACAAGCAAGCAGGCAAGCAGGCAGGTAGGCATTTGGGCAGGCAAGCAGGAAAGCAGGCAGGCAGGCAAGCAAGCAGGCAAGCAGTCAAGCAGGCAAGCAGGCAAGCATGCAAGGAAGCAGGCAGGCAGGTAGGCAAGCAGGTAAGCAGGCAATCTAGCAGGCAGGTGGGCAGTCAGGCAAGCGGACAGGCAGGCAAGCAGGCAGGCAGGCAAGAAAGCCACATGCTCCCACTCACCCTGGTTTCGGTACAATACCTAGTCCTGGCCGATTGATTAGGGGTGGGTTAGTCCCTAACCTCCCGTTTAGGCGAAGCTGGAAACAAAGTAATGTATTAGAAATGTGCACCTTCCCCGAATTCAGAAGAACACTGGTACGAGCTCAGATGCGCATCCCTCAACCACCAGTACAAACCTTTCCACCCACATGGGTCTCCACACACGCCTACACGTGGGTCGTTGTTTTGACTGACCCCTCACCTCTAAGAGGAACCCACATCGAGGGTCTCAGTTTGGCTCGGGACCCCGGGATCACCAATTCCAGTACCTGCATCAGTAGTCCCCTGGAGGGTGGGGGGGGGGGGGGTGTTCCGGACATTGGTTGTTGCTTAGAAAATGATTCGTTTGCCGTCCTGCAGAACATACTGAGCATTGTCGGTGTGGTTTTTTTCTTATCCTGTATAGATGTTACTATAGTTTGTTCTTTGTACATATTAAAATGATAATTTTGTATCTATTAACTTGCCTGATGACCTTTTAAAGCAATTTCTAATTACTAAGTTTATCGCAATTGGTTCACTTCTTTTTTTTTTTAGTTTTGACGTAACACACATCACCAGAATATATAACACAATAAAATTTGAACATAATACAATACAGGCACGCAGAAATATAAAAATGTATCTATTTTCTCTCTGCACTTTGTCTTTTGCACTTGTCAGCCTCAATATTTTACTGAAAATGTACTGTGAGAAATGTAGTGGTTATTGTTTGTATTAAGTTAAAATTGTGCTGCTCAAAAGGCTATCCTGACTTTTTCATTGTTAATACAAACATCTGCGTTAACGCACTGAGAGAGTTACTGGAGCGCCTCTTGGATGTCTGCTTAACACCAATGAACGCATCACTTCAGGCAATGGATTGCGCAGGAATCACAAGTGATAGATGTAATGTCCACGTGGAGTAATGAGTACGTTATCTGAGAGGTTTATTAACAAAGAAAACGCAATGGGTAAAAAAAAAAAGTAATTCCTGGCGGACTATGAGAGGAGACGCACGCGGTGTGCCCGGCAGGGTTAAAGAATGGGTATACAGCTCCAAGTATATAGAGCCAGAATAGGCTAATTTAGCAATGTAGGATATAATTCAGGAAGTAAGATGGTGTGTTGGTGTTACTAATGGGGGAGTGGACTTAAACCTGGGACCGGAAATGGAACAAATTATGGAAATGTTGTAGTCCACTGCAAAGGAATTGGGAAAGGTTAAACGATTAGAAAGGAGAGTCGAGGATAAAATGATAAAACAATAATAAGAGTGTGGTGCAATCTCGGACGGAAGGAGAATAAAGAACTCGCAGGGTGTAATACAAGAATGACAAATTTAGCTGAGGAAAGGACAGGAATGAATGCCATAATATTTGGAATAGAGAAAATAAGAAATAAACGAGTCTGGAGGCAAGTGAAGGAAATCATCAAAGGAAAATTAGGAATAAAGCTTGGTGGCTGGTAAATAATTGACATATTTAGAGTTAGCAGAAAGGACACGAACCCGAGACCGGTAATTTTTAAGTTGGCAACAGTGGAGGTAAACTGAGCAATTTTATCCAATGTCAGAAGGTCAAAAGAAACTAAAATATTTGCGAAAATAGAGAGAAAAAAGGGAGAAGCTAAAGAAGAAAAGGGGAGATAAGGCTTATATGTAAGGATCGACCATATAAAACAGAAAATACGTCAACTGAATTTGAGATGGTCAATTACTTGATAACACACGTGTCAGAGGAGAGGCGACCGAGATGAGTAGGTCACAGTATTGGGAGCTCCGCCATTGGAGAAGAAAGGAGGGGTGAGCGGATGACGTCACCAGTTAAACAGCGTCACCGCTGGAAAACCAGCGGATTGATGACACTCGTCGAATTGCCTTGGAGCAACTGCGATAATTGATATATGGAATGAGAGTGGGCCCAGCATAATTTCATCGCCAGGAGAAAATATTCGACAAGTTGAGGGGAGTGAACCTTGTGGACAGGATAAGGTTGACAAGGAGGAGGATTAAATTGTAACAATTCAGGTTTGAGAGAAAGGGTTCGACATAGGTAAAGGGATTGGGGGCTATATCCTGGAACGTAAAAAGCTAAAAAATGGGGAAATAATAACAATTAAAGTGTAAGAGGTGCGATAGGGGTTGTTGAAGTCCCGTTGGTACATACTATTCTAATTGAACTGAGTGAATTTGACTTTCTTGAAAATGTTGGATTAAAAAAGAAAGAATAGTGGTCCTGTGTCAGGTGGAAGAGATCTATTTGTCAGGAAAGATTCGTAAATTAAAGTGAAAGTTTCTAGAGATTTAGGAGAGTATTCAATGTTTTACAGTGCCTTCTTTTCCACTGCTGGCCGGCGTGCGTTTAGTACTGCAGCAGAAGGCGAACTGTGCTCCAGTAGGCGGTCTGCTCCGCGTTGAATATTTAAACTGTAGCGCTTAGGTTTATCATGAAAATTATAATTAAAGTAAACACATACCTTTTGTTATATAAGGTATTGGGAATTATGTCCTTGTGCTGCCACGCATGTGACACACCTTCGAAGAAAACTTCTGTTGACACGCATTAATTCATCTTTTGAAATTGTTATATTTTCTCTTCTGATATTTTCACTTCTTCCTGAGTATGCGGTTGTTCCGATACACTTTATTTTTAAGTTCCCACAGAAATAATAATTGCATACCGCAAGGTCTAGGGATAACGGTGGTCATAGTCCTTTGCTTATGACCCTGTATTAAAAATTTCCCTAATTAATTGCAACGATAGACAATATCAGAAGAGAAATTACTGCAGTTTCAGAAGATGAATTATTGATTCCAATAGAAATTTTCTTCGAAGGTGTGAGACACGCGTGGCAGCACAAGGATATCATTTCCAAAACCTTCTGTGACAAAGTTAATTGATTATTGTAATTATAATTTGCATGATAAACCTTACCGCTAGAGTTAAAATATTCAACCAACGCGGCAATGGCCTGCCTACTGCGGCGGCAGCGTGCCTTCAGTTGTAGCACTAACCGTCCGCCGGCCGGCCACCAGTGAAAAATAAGGCTCTGTGATACGTTTTAAGTGGAATAGGAGTGAAGAAAAGTGTGGTGTGTGTATGTGTGTGAGTGAGTGTTGGAATGGTGTATAACCCACCAAGTGTTTCGGAATGTTTTAATCCAAATTTATTTAATAGGACAATGCAAGACATTAAAGAAATAAATAATACACATTTGGGCAGTAGCTTTATCATAATGGGGAACTTCAACCCAAGGGCAGGAGTAAACCAAATCAATAGACCTTTAGTGTGAGCTGGTGTGGAAGTGAAGGAGAGGCAAGGAATGTGTAAAGGCAAAGTTTTAAATTATGAAGCCAAGAAGTTGATAGAATTACGTGAGGAGTTAAATATAGTGCTGTGTAATGGGATGGAGGGGAAAGAGGATATGCAATAATTTACTTCTGTAAACAAGACGAACCAGAGTGTGTTAGATTATATATAATCAAACTGAGTATTTCGTAAGCGCTAACAACAGAACGAACAGAAATTAGGTTGACCTCCAGCTGGAGTTTAGACAGTGCCATCATAGGTTCCACGCCTACCCCCACTCCCTGACCAGCCTGTGTACATATACATTGCACATTGTCCTGCTGCCTTCAATGGTGGAATTGACGTCAAATAATATCCTTTGCATCTATCACGTCTAGCGACGTAGAAAGCAGTTCTCTCATAATATAAGGAGTATCTTACTCCAAATCGTAAAAGATTCACCTTCAGTAATTTCAAGACGAGCATGGTGATTCGCTGCAATAGGTGCATGCACAAGAGCAACTAACAATAAAAATATACATCTTATGGAGGATTGTATCACTAAAGATACAAGCTACAGGTATTATTTAAAATCCATAGCATACATATTAAAATGCATAAATGAATAGGATATTAAAACATGTACGTGTTCATATTGTACCAAAATTGTTTTCTAAGTGTCGTAAACATAAAATAAATATTAGATAGAATAGGTCCGTATAGTATACATTGTTGGCCCGTATGTATTGCGTAAGGTAATATGAAGTACGTAGACATAAGGCAGCATATGTTTCTTACCCGATGGCATTGCCAGGCTGTAGTTGTTTATTCACCCGTGTACGCTTGTAGCGGTCAGCTGATCGTGCCCACTTCTATACCTGTGATTTATGCCCACGACTGTTTACATTTTGTACGACAGATCTAATGCTTTGTGTGTAGACAACCTGAAGCAAAGTGCTTGCGAAATCCGCAGCCCATATACAGATGTTTCAGAAATACTTTTACAAACTTCGGATAGGGTTCCTCACACTAAAAGAAGGAAACAAAATTTCATATGAAAATACGTCTCTCGAGAAAATTGTTTACTCGTTAGGAGGTGTTCAATACAGTAGTACACTTATAACATACAAAACTCATAATAAATGCTCGAAATGTGATCCTCATGCTTTTATGCATGCCTTACTTGTCGAATCATGGAATGTCGTACAATTTCAGAATCTCCAGGATGGTGGTGAATGGCTTCGCAGGCTTCCATGACACATCGATGAATCGTTTCTGCATCCGGGATGGTAGCTATATAAACCAATGATTTAAGAGGCCACCAGAGGTAAAACTGCACAGGACTGAGGTCGGGAGAACGTGCAGGCCATGAAACTCGTCCTCCTCTACCTAACCATCGGTCATGGTAGATACCAGTCAATGTATCCCGAATAATACTACTAAAATGTGCCGGAGCCCCATCATGCATAAACCACACATTTTTCTCTTAATTGCAGGGGCAAATTTTCATGATGTAGGTCGGGAAGAGTGTGTGAGATAAAGTCCCTGTAGACAGCACCAGTAAGACGTGCTGGTAAAACGTATGCACCTACCAGAGAATCACTTACATTGCCAGCCCACTCATTCAAACTAAGCTGTTGCTAATGTCTATCCTGAAGTACAGCATGAGGATTGTGATCTGCCCATACGTGTATGTTGTGAAAATTAGAAATTACACCTCTCCCAAACGTTGCCTCGTCTGTAAACAAAACTGACGAGACAAACCATGGATTGGCTGTTTGTGCTACAAACCATTAGCAAAAGTTATCCCGTGGTGCATAATCAACAGGCGAAAGGCCCTGCACACATTGAATATGATGCTGCTCGTTACATACCCTCCATGCTGATGTACCAGATGCCACAGCCAATTGTCTTGTACTGATACCTGGATCATCTTCGACAAGCTTTAACATCTGTTCTTCGTGGGCTCCCTCTATCAATAGTCCGTGGTGCAACGGTTCCTGTCTCAGCAAGGCGACGATAAACAGCGACAAAGGTTGGATGACTCGGTTGTCTTCGGTCTGAAAACTCCATCTGATAGAGCCATGCAGCCTCGCGTCAATTACCATTCGCGCGACCATACATAAAAATCATGTCTGCCTGTTCACGAAATGAATTTCCAGTCATGGTGGAACGAAACACGTGCCGTTAGCTCCCTACATGTACACAATTGAAACGTTGAACACAGACTGATAACAAATGACAAACGTAAACAAGACTCCATGGCAACACTTCGCCATCTACCGTATGTAGTACAATAGGTCAAAGCCTTCTATGAGCGCACAGAGAATTGATGGTTTGGTGTTGAACCCCGGAGGCCATTGAATTTACACTTTCATTATGACAGGAATAACGCGAAAACCAAAGATTATGGGACATATGTTCATATGAACCTTTTTCCTTCTTTTGGTTTGAGGAACCTATACCTGAAGTTTATAAAAGTATTTCTGAAACAGTCTACATGGTATTAATTCATTTTAGACCAACATTTCTTGGATTTTGAGGTACTGAATTTAGCCTGTTCAAGTAATCATTTTACAGTAAAGGCAACATTTATAAGCTCGTATAAGGGAGAATTAAAATGAGATCAACAAAGAGCAGTAAAACTTAAAAAATGTGAATGGAGGGAGGAGGAGACAGGAGCACGTTTAAAGGACGTTAAGGTCAGAAAGCGAGAGCAAAGGAGGAGAGTTGGAGGAGACACTGAAAGAAAAATTAGTGAAATATGCAGGTGCAAGAATGAAAATGACCCGAACTGTAGGTCGACAAAACGAAGAGTTCTAAGGGAATTGAGAAAATGAAGGTAAAAGGAATACCAAAAGGAAGGAGAGGATTTTATGATTGAAGCGTGGGGATACAAAG
>CM060950.1:211690016-211707516 GCA_030765055.1 Mantis religiosa
TTTGCCCCTGCAATTAAGAAAAAAATATGTGGTTTATGCACGATGGGGCTACGGCACATTTAATCACATTATTCGAGATCCATTTACTGGTATCTACAATGACCGATGGTTAGGCAGAGGAGGACGAGTTCCATGGCCTGGACGTTCTCCCGACCTCAGTCCTGTGCAGTTTTACCTTTGTTGACCTCTTAAATCCTTGGTTTATATAGCTACCATCCCGGATGCAGAAACGATTCATCGATGTGTCATGGAGACCATTCACCAACATCCCGGAGTTTTTCAAAAGGTGCAACATTCCATGATTCGACAAGTAGGGCATGCATAAAAGCAAGAGAAACAGATTTTAAGCATTTATCATGAGTTTTGTGTGCTATAATTGTACCACTGTTTTTAACTCCTCCTAACGAGAAAACAAAGCATTATGAGACATATGTTCATATGAACCTTTTTCCTTCTTTTGGTGTGAGGTTTGTAAAAGTATATCTGAAACATTCTGTATACGTTAATAAATATCTTTGGGAGTCATTTTTGAGAAAAATAAAAGATTTCGCAATGTTCAGTGTAAAGGGTAGTTTGGGGTTGGAGGATTATTTTGTAACATCTTCGATTCGCATCTTTGGAAGAATGAACTAAGTACCAAGTTGTTATGTAACCGAATTTTGCTCAGAGATCCAGAATCAACGCACACATACACATACATACAGACCTTTCCCTAAAAGGAAATCTCAAAACGTGTATTTCCAGTGAAACCTTGGTATCCAAGTTTTGGGCGAATGCAATCCCTACCATGTAGATAGTAGAGGAAGTAGCATATTTATCTGACAGTAACAGTCCAAAATTACACTGCATTATTTACGAAACTAGATTCGCATTCTGCTAGTCTTGACCTTCTTCAGCTACTGCTATGAGCTATTTTAAAAGGCAGTTACTTTAACAACAGCTCGTAAAAAACACCGAGTTGCTCCCGTTTTCTGCAAGAGCATGAACATGAGTCGGTCATGGAGGGCGAATATTTTTATACCAAGTTCAGTGTTACATAAGGTGTATACAGGATTAGATATATAAAATTCCTTCAGGATGAATCTGAATTAAGAGAGGAATTTCTGAGTAGAATAATTGAGGAATAAAAAGACCAAGAAAGGACATGCAATACTAATTGGATTTTATAAGAGCTGAGGAGTTAAAGAAAAGAGCTGTATGTTATGCTCATGACTGAGTTTTGAAATAATATTATGAGGAATGAGCTATGCATATTTTAGTGACAACATAAGTGACGTCTTTCAAAGGCCACCTTAGAATTTATAATCTTAACAATGTACTGAGAAAGAATATTGTTTTTCTTCTTTTGCGGATTATCATTACCTTTTGGAGGAACTACTAGGAGCAAAGAAACTTTGGATTACAATACATTTAGGATGCCTAGTATGGTGGTGAAGAAGAAAAAAATGAAATGCAGTGATCAAAGGAAAATTCGTGGATAAAACTATATAGTCCTGCCTTCGGTCAGGTTAGCCAGTCCCGAAGTTTTGAACCTGGAATCTCCCGAAACATATGGATATAATAACACAGCGTTGTATGGGAGGGATTGTTTACCCCTGCGGGCAGCTGTGTACACATGGCATACGTAAGGAGCGCCGACACAGAGCTGACGAGGGATGTCCAGCTGCTACTTGCAAGTGGTCGCATTCTGCACTTTTCATGCTTCAGCTTTTGTAGTTGCGGTACTATTCCGCAACAGAGTTCTGGTGCAGAGATGATGCAATTAAACTATGAAGTGAACACAGATATGAGCATAGCGATAGTTATCTTGTAAGGATATCTTGAAAACAGCTATGTCCACAAACGATTTTTGACATAAATTATGTATCTTAATGGCATATAAATATTTTGTGCAATAAGATTTTATGTATCTCTTACAGTTTACCAGTTATGCAAAAGTTATCCAAAAAGAAGAAGACTTCAGAGACTATATCCAGAAAATGGAAGATGTACATTTCATTTCTCATAAAATATTGCGACAATCTAATCTTATATAGAATAATGTATATATATATATATTTATATAGAATAAAGTATATACAAGGTTGACTCACTTGCCTAATTTTAGTAATAATCTAATCTTAGTTTGTAAAAGTTAAGGAACACACGGTCAGGTCGTACGACATAAAGTACTTTAATCAAATAACTTCATGTCGCATCCTTGGAAGATGCTCAACTTAAAGACTAATTTTGGTATTTAAAGAACCTTTTGTCTTTTGCGATTATGCCACACACACATACACACACACACACACACACACACACACACACACACACACACACACACACACAAACATATACATACAGGGTGACAGGGTGGACCACTTAACTTGAGACAGTACAATATCTCCGAAACTAACAGCTGTAGAAAGAAATATCTTGAATAAAAGTCACTTGATATTACAGGGAAAAGTAAATGCCATTAGTCATTGTTTGTTTGGAGGACGTTGTGATGGACGTTTTAGGGTTAATTCAATTTTTAATGCGAACCTACCTTTATTACTTTGTTTTCTCACTCATAAAAACGAAATTTTTGTATAAAGCACTTTTCAACTGTATTTACAGCAAGGTAAATAACACGAAAATGCTGAATGGCTGTGTACGAAAAGCGCGATTAATTAGACTATCCGTAGATGAACATTTGAGGGTCAGGTTACTAATCATAATTAGGAACCGATATTTTTATTTGGTTTCCTTATTCCTCATTACAAAATAAACAGTTTTTTAGTCCATTTTCTTCATAGTACATGGATCTTTCAATAGACAATTAAACAATGATCAGAGGTAGCTACACAGAGTATCAACACGTACCTTAGGGTAATAAATGTTCAAAATGATGTCCTTGTACCTCAATACTTTTTCCAATTCTGTGGAGGAAAGATTCATGTGTCCGTAAATGTATGTTTTCTTCAGTACTGACTCAAGCATTTCGTATACGCAGCTTCATTTTGTCAGGGTCGTTGGTGTTTCACAATACATTTTTTTCCTTGAGGTAACCCCATTAATGTAAGATCAGGAGATAGATCTGGCCAATAATGAGGCCTGCGCGTCCTATCCAATGATCATGGTAATTGTTATTTGAAACCTCCCTAGCAGCACGTGTATAGTGTGCAGGTCATCCATCATACTTATACCACATTTGTGGCCTTGTTTGTAATGAGACATGTTCTAACAATCTAACAAAAACGGCAACTAATCCGTCAAAAAGGTTCTGTACTTTACACCTGTTAAGGTGCCATTAGTTAAGTAGAACCTACTTAACTTCAATGGGAAAAATAGGGTAACCGTTCAAAATTGATGTCGATATTTGCTTTGCTACAAGAACAATTCCAAAGTACTTTATACAAAAGCTGTTTAGTTTTTTTTATTGGAAGTGAGAAAATAAAATAGAAAAGGTAGGTTCTAATGGCATTTACTTTCCCCCATAATATCTAGCGACTTCTTTTCAAGACATTTCTTTCCACAGACTTAATTTCGGAGATATTGTTCTGTATCAAGCTAAATGGTCAACTCTGTATATATACAAGTACGCATACTGATTTTTTTTTCTAAAATGCCTTATTTAGACAAAGGGCGACCCAGAACATGTATTCCTAATAAAATTTCGATATCATTTTTTGTGTGGAATGTACGTCTCAGAGGAAGTAAAAAGAATAAAATAAAAAACGGAATTGCTGCCATTTGAAAAAGTATAAATATTGTAAAATTCAAACCAATATCAAGGAATATCTCGGAAATGGTTAGCTCATAATTATATATTTGACACAAACTTAGCACATTAACTAATTCCTTTCTGCAGTTAGACTTTGTTTATCTCTTACAGTACACCATTATTCAAAAGTCATACAGAATGAAGGTAACCTCAGAGACTATTTCCAGAAAATTCAAGATATGCACTTAATTTGTCATGAGAATGTCTTAATCATATGATACGCAAATATAAATAAGAGACACGATTGATAATATCAAAGTTCAGATCCTGAAATAAAATGAGAAGTACACGAAAACGTACCTTTTTCTAAAAATACTGTTTTTAATTCAGGGATCTCAAAACATATATTTCTACTAAACTCGTGCTATCAAATTTTTGAATGGAATGTAATACCTTCTCTCAGTACCTGATAGAGAAAATAAGTGAACATGTTATGTGTAAAGAATGATTACAAAGAGACCGTATTCCATTTTATGAATTATAAACCCACAGTGATGAGAAATGAAACACCAAAGGAAATGGTGGCATGGGCTGGATGTGTAGCAGACAGGAATGTCTAATGAATGAAGGAAGTTAGTTATGGTCAGGATGATAGTACACGCCTACTGATGATTCGGTCACAAGGCTGAGGTTTGTCAGTGGTATAAGAACATTAAATACCCTAAACAGTGATAACTTTTTTAGGCAAATCGTGGAAGATGAAGTTGGAAATGTACAACCAGTTTAAAAAAGTCAATGCCGCCTTTCCCTTGGAAGCGAACTATCACTATGCTCACACTTGTACGCAATTAAGAGACTGATGACATTATCTCTGCTCTATGTGGGGCCTGTGTGCCAAAACTTGCGTGGAGCGTACAGCTGAAAGTACCCGAAAATCACTCCAGAATGTAGGCATAATAATACAGCATTGTACGGGAGGGATTGTTTACCGCTGACGGGTAGTGTTCTACACATAGCATTCGTAAGTAGCGCCGTCCCCCACACTTTTCACAGAGCTGACAAGGGATACCCAGCAGCTACTTTCAAGTGGTCGCATGCGACATTTTACAGGCTTCAGTTGTGGGCGTTGCGGTTCTATTCAAAAACATATTTTTGGTACACATGGTGTATATACTGTGGGCATTGTACCATCAAATATTCAGGTCGTAGCGGTGTGAGTACAGTGATAGTTCTCTTCCGAGATGCAAACCTGGGAATTTCATTTCATTATATTTCAAATAGGATTAGAGATTCTTTTGATGCTGTTTAATAATGGCGCAATGATATATAGACACTATAATATGTCATTCTCTGGTACATCTAAAAGTAGGTATACAAATTAACACGTAACTATTAATTACTTTTATCAAAAATGTGTCTGGTGAATATAAGTTTTAATTTCTCCTGTTTCTTTACGACTCGACATCTTAATAATTTGGTCGAGTCCCATAAACAAATTTTACCACGCAATACAAATGAATTGAAATAATTTAAATTTATGATTATAGGTACAATATAATTGAACATATTAATTTTAACTACAATTCATACTTTTATAATAATAAATAACTAACATAACAATTTATATACCATTCAAATGCCTACAAAGATTAATAATAACATTTGTTAAAATTGGTATTAAAAATTCATGCAAAAAAGACATGCAACAAAAGTAAAATTAATTTAAAAAGTATTTAATAAAAATATTTAAAAATATATTAAAGCGTATTAAAAGGTATGCTAAGGAATGAGAAAGTCACCTGTTACCCACCCCATAAAATTCTTTGTATTTAAATTTTGAGTACCTGTCTTTTAAGGTATTCAATTGTAAGTATAATTTCTTTTTTCTTATTATATCGCAATATTTTATTCTGTAAGTGTCTTTGAAAATTATATCTAAGATCAGCAGTATTTCGGCATTCCCATAGTGAGTGCTCTGGGGTACCAATTTCACCGCATGCATATCTGTCAGTTTGAATTTGGCCAAATCTAAATAAGTGTTCTGAATAGGCACCATGTCTCATTACGTAATGTATTAAGCCCTGGGACGGCTGTATATATTTTAGTTGCAATCTTTCACGAATATCTGGAAAGATAGAATAAGTCCTCCTACCAGTTAAACTTACGTCCCAGGTATCCTGCCAAATTGCTAATATTTTATCATTTAGATCTAATTCATCTTCTATATTACAACCTAAAATACTGGAAGCTTTGACAAGGTTTTCCCGACGTAGCCAGTAACGTGAAGCTCATTTCCTAATTTCTAAGTCTAAAGGTAAAATTCCTAGAATGGTTAACAGTGCATCTGTAGGAGTAGTGGAAAATGCTCCCAACATCCTTATTAAGACCTTCCGCTGTCAACGATTTATTTTCCTTTTGATAATTTCTAAAAGGATCCTCTCGCCCCAACAGCTAGCACCATAGCCAACTATGGCTGCTAAAATGGCATTATTATATATTTTAATTACCCTATATGGAATCTTTCCATTATTTGTCCTTAATATAATTACCTTATTCATAATTTTGAAAGCTTTCGCGACTGTTTCATCTACGTGTATTTTAAAAGTCATATTTTCGTTAAAGTGGACCCCCAACAATTTAATAATTTTCTCTCTCATGATAGACACATTGCTAGTTTTTACAGCGGGAGGCCTTTGTAATTTACCCTTTAATAGTACATATTTAGTTTTTGTTTTGATATGCTTAATTTACTATTCGTACATTGTATGTACGTTTCATTCATTACATTATTAGTGTAGTACTCTAGTTCTCTTCTACTATCTCCTTGTATTAGTATAAGGATGTCATCGGCATACGCCACTACTTCATATGCACCATCTACCTGAGAAATATTAAATAAAATTGGATCTAAACCTATATCCCAGAAGAGGGATCCACAAACAGTATCTTGGGGATAGCCTTTTGTTAAAAATTTTGTAAATTTTTGCACAAGTACATGTAATTCGCCTGTTTTCACAATGGTTAAGAATACAGTTATATAAAAACTCAGGGCAGTCTAGTTTTATTAAGTTAGTAAAGAAGGATGGCCACCATGGGTTATCGAATGCTACATCTATATCTATTGATATGCCTAATACATATTTATGATCTGAAGCATAGACCATACCTACTGCATAGTTTAATGCCTCCTCGGCCGACTTCCCGGGTCGAAAACCATAATGGTGCTGGAAGATATTCTGTTGTTCTCTGACTTGCCAAATCCGATTGAAAATAACTTTTTCTTGAAGCTTGGCCAACAAGTTTAGTAAACAAATTGGTCTATATGACTTGACTTGTTTCGGATCCTTATCCGGTGATTTTTTGAGAATAACCAGATTTTCTCTTTTCCAAATATCTGGTATTGCTGATTGTGTAAAACATTCATTAAATAATTTGGCAAGATAAGGAGAGATCTTTACACTGAGAGCCTTGAGGACTTCTGCTGGTATATTATCCGGTCCTGTTGCCTTCTTATCCTTAAGCTGCTTGATAGGCAACCTCTTCTTCAGTTACCGGGCTGATGTTTCTGTTCAAGAAGGACCGGATTTTCCAGACCAAGCCTTACAGCCTTATGATGTTTATTCTCCTCTTCCTGATTATCCGTTGGTAGGAGCTTGTCAACCAAATATTCATATGTTTCTATTGCGTCTGTAGTATATTCTCCGTGTTCCTTTCGAATGGTCGATGTCACCAACGGTTTAAACTTCTCCATAATTAACTTGTAAGGCATTCCCCAGGCGTCCTTTTCTAAGCAGTCACTGGTAAATTTCTTCCAGCGCTCGTTTTGGCTTCTTTTCAACATATCTGTGTATTTTGTCTTATTTCGTCGATAGATGGCTAATCTTGCTTGTTTCTCCTCGGGACTTAGGGCCTGTTGGTATAGTCTTCTTGTCTTCCTACATATTCGTCTAAATCGTTGTAGTGCTTCAGACCAAGGAGTATTGGCTATTTTACTATGTACCTTCCGAAAAGGAATAGACTGTGTCATGGAAACCTTTATATTTTTGGTCAACCTCGCAGCAGCACAATTAACATTTATTCCTTCTTCGATATCGGGGGGAACAACAAATGTTTCCCTCAACAGGTTCCAATTTGCTGTTTTATAATTAAACTTGATGTTAGTTTCACCTATGTTATTATATTTGCTTATACTAAATATGATTAAATTATGGTCACTTTGAGGCTGCTCCTGAGTTACAAGCCAATTAGCGATTACAGGACTAGCTTTCTGATTAGACAGAGTAACATCAATGTTACTAGTTGCATCTGCGAAACCTATAAATGTGGGAGGGTTGCCCTCTTTATTTAAAACCTCTAAATTTAGTTCCATTATTAAATCTTTAACGTTTTCACCTCTATCGTCAAACTTCCCATTATACCATAGGTGAGATTTCGCATTTACATCTGACGTTATAACAATCGGCTTGTCCCCATAAGCCCTACATACATTCCTTATTAACATTAAACCTTCTATTGCTTTACTGGGTTGACAATATATATTTAATAATATAAGATTAAAATCATTTAGGTATAACTCCACACATAAGCTAAAGATGCTACAATATTGTTCAATTTTGACTACCATTGCCTTTTTAGTTAATACTATTATACAAGACATTGGGTTTTCATTAAAAATACCTTGGCACCCTGTGGAATGTGTGGAATTATACCATTTATTGAGTAGGGCTCCTCTAAACTTAAAATTTCCAGTTTCATCTCCTCTACACATTTTCTTATTTCCTTCATTACTAATTTGCTGTGAGCACAATTTAATTGACCTATATTAAAATTAGCCATATAAAAGTTAATTCCGTGCATCGTCTAACGTAAAATGTAGAGTAATCTAAAACTGGAAATTTAAAAATAATTTCGGAACACTGTTTGTGGACATAAAAATCTATCGATATAAAATATAGACATTTAAAACTTTAATTTTATACACATTAAAACCACAGCATATTTCAAACTTAACATCTAAAATAACAGGGTTAATTACCCTCCTAGCCATAAAGAGGATATATATTTGAAATTAATAAGAACCTGCATGCAATGAGCTAAAACAATTTAATAAAATATAACACTAGAAATATATAAAATAAAGATAAAATTTACAATAAAAAGTTCTAAAATGTTTTACGTAATACATAAAACTTATACTGTTTCAAACTTAACGTCCAACATAATAAAATTAATTACCCTAACGCTCATATTTATACATATTTTGGTATATTGAGTAACAATAACAAGTATATATGTTTGCTAGTTATTAGAAAAACTAGCATGCAATAAATTAAATCATTGTAATAACATGTAACAATAAAAATACATAAAATCAAGATAAAATCTTCTGGGATATATTAGATAATAACTAAAACATTTAATTTTAATATTACGTAAAAAACCATCAATAAAAAATGTTTCCTATATTTTTTGATGCAGTTGCAGGCCATAGTCGGTTCGGTGTATATATCTGTTTAATAAAAGTTTGTATACGTCACACTCGGTACTATTAGGGTTTTTACATTTGTCTTTTTTGGATCGATTAGAGCATGCGATGCATATCACAGGTTGCTGTTTCTTTTTGCATTCACTTCGAATATGATCTTGCTCGTTGCAATGTCCACAGATCATTTTTCCCTCCTACAGTATTTTTCAACATGACCCAAATCCTGACATTTATTACATCTGGGCACTACTAAAAAATCTTTAACTATAACAGAAAAACTATACAAATACTCTTCCTTTACATAGGATTAAATTCCTAAGTCTAGGACTTACCTCAAAGATATGATGTACAGTTTCTTCTCTTCGTGGCCCTGTCAGCATTCTGTGGTTTATGAGCCCGTCATATTCGTCTTTGGGAATTTCATCGTTGAAATTCTGCTGGTATATAATATCTTTCAATTTCTCTTTCTCAATCCACTTAGGCACATCGTAAAAAAAAATTTTAGGCATATACTTTCGAGGTTTTTCTAGTTTCCTCTCCTTAGGCAATATGGGGTGGTTTATGATTTTATTTTCATCTTCTTCCGATTCTAGCTCCAATACTACCTGCTTACTATCTCTTAAAGCTTTAACTGTTTTAAATGAATTTCATCTCTCACGGGGTTAGCGACCTCGCCCACTCTTTTATAAATTTCTGTAGAAGATTTTCCTTCCAGTGATATGAATAAAGTTGGGACTTTATTATTTAGAGCATTCTGAATTTCATATTCTTTTCTTACGGAACCCTTTGTGCTCATACTTGGAGCGTCCACCGAAGCATACGTCGGTTTCACCTGCTCCATCTTGAACTTCTCAATCTCCTTCCTCAGCATATCGTTTTCATTATTGATTTTATTATTTTCCTTTTCCAACTCACAAAGTCTACCATGTGAATAATTCAACTTATTTGCTAATTACATTAGTTTTCTCCGTATAACACAATTTTATCCCTCGTTATTCTCTCACCATTAGTCAGCATGTTTTCTATATCTCCAATATCTGCCGATAGACCCGGATATGAACTACATTGTTCTGCCCCTAGGCTATTACGAGAGTTAACTTGAGGGCTCATTACGTCGTCTTCCTTTGACGTCTTGTCACCCCCTCCCCCTTAAAGGGGCAGCCCTATCTGGTGATCTTTGTAAAGATATAATATATCAATTCCTCTCTCAGCTGAACATTTTTACTAGCACCTCTCGGCCGGATTATAATCCGTCGCCCGGGTTTGAGGGACGTAGACCCGGGTGCCCGTTGATTACACACTATACGCGACACTTATACAGCGAGAAGCCGCGTGCTCACGCAAGACGCTTCTCTCTGGGGAAAGCAAACAACGGCCAACCCCTGTTTGGTGAATATAATATTAATTTCACATAAAGGCCAAATTATTATGGCAAATTGATTTAATAATAAATGCAATAAATGTTTTTTATCTTAAATTAGGATGCCACTGTAATAGCCTTAAACTATGTAAGCACAAAGAAAACAATAATTAACCTAGTTTAATCATGAAGCATTAGGAATGATTCTTTTGGGAAGCTATGACTATTTCATGTTAGCAACATATCATTATTGATTAGTTAAATTTAGTCAATGAAACATCAGGAAACTAATTTACAGCATGAACAAACACAGATTTTCTAAGTACTATGGATCTTCATTACAGAAACGGAAGTTTCTTCATTGAGAGACCAAAAATATTTTGTTTTCGTTATGCAATAGTGAGTCTTTTCTTGCAAGTGTTTAAATTACAGAAAATATAAAGGTAATTTACTGTGAACCAACTAATTTTTAACACCATTACGATGGAACGAAAACTAATATTTGTCATGCACAGAACGCCCAGTTAGGACGGAACTTTGAGATATCACGTAAACACTATCATCACAGCATGAAGTAAATATGGATCGCACCCATTACCTTTTATTTGAGTTTAATAAATTATTAAATATCATAGGAACTATTCGAGATTCTATTGCAAATTTCACTCACGTGTATTGTACGTTTCTTTTTCCATGATTGTGGTTTTATTACTCTGAATGAATTATTTATAAAACTTTCTAATGATCTTACCGATCGTCACCTCGAACTTCTGGTAACGCAATGTTATCAAAAGCTGTATCTATTATGCTGGCTAAGAAGATACAGCAGGCTTCAAGTCAAATGTTGGATGTTTGATACCGTAACTTAAAGCGGTTGTTTGAAAATTATGACATGAATTATAACAGATGTTCGCTATTTCAAGACGAATTTGAAGTCGGAAGTGTAAATTATGATATTCAAGAAAACTTGATATGCCCCATTGATTTTCGAAATATCTAGAATAAGATATAAACATATGCGCACAAATTTAAAAAGTAGCTAAGGCAAGAGAACTACGAGGGTAGTCTGAAAAGTTTCTGACCTCGACATGAAGATGGCAGCACACGTAAGTTAAAGCTAATAAATTACCTTGTTCATCTGTTGAGAGTTACCAAAGTTTCAGCCATTTTTGCCGCTCAGTTGTTATGTAACAGTCGTTTGAGTGAGTCGATGTGAGTGGTTTTATGAAAATGGACTAAATCGAATATCGAGCTGTCATTAAATATTTGTTTTGAAAGGCAATACGCCTACGCAAATCAGAGATGAGTTGGATTCTGTGTATGGGGACTCTGCACCATCATTTACCACAGTGAAATTTTGGGCAGCTGAATTTAAACTTGGCTGTTAGAGCTTGGGAGACGATGAACGTTCGGGATGTCCAAAAACTGCAACTACCGACGAAAACATAACCAAAGTTCACCAAATGGTGCTAGACAACCACCGAATTAAGGTAAGGGAGATAGCAGAGGTTATGAACATGTCAAAAGAACGTGTTTGTCACACATTAAATCAATATTTAGACATGAGAAAGCTGTCCGCGCGTTGGGTGCCGCGTTTGCTCACGTTAGACCAAAAACGTGTTCGAATGAAAATTTTCAACGTTCTGTTGGCGCAGTTTAGGCACAATAAATCCGTTCTTTGGCTCCGATTAATTACTGTAGATGAAACTTGGATGCACCATTATACGCCCGAAACAAAAATGCAGTTCAAACAGTGGACTGCAAAAGGGGGAATCGGCTCTGAAAATAGCAAAAACTGTTTTCTTGGGCTGGGAAAGTGATGGCGACAGTTTTTTTTGGGATAGTCAAGGAGTTATTTTAATCGATTATCTTCAAAAAGGAAAAACCATTACAGGAGCATACTACACATCATTACTTGACAAGCTGAAGGCAGAACTTACAGAAAATTTGCAGGAAAAGAAAATCCTGTTTCACCAAGACAACGCACCGTCTCACACCTCAGCGGTAAAAATGGCGAAAATCCACGAATTACGGTTTGAACTGCTTGACCACCCGCCTTACTGACCAGATCTAGCCCAAGCGGCTTCTTTTTGTTCCCTCATCTGAATATTGCGCTCGGAGCAGAGACATTTTCGTCAAATGAAGAGGCAATCAGCTTTGTGAACAATTATTTTACAGAGAAAAACGCCGACCATTATTTAGACTGGTACAAGGATGGGAACATCGCTGGGAGAAGTGTGTAGACTTACAAGGAGACTAAGTTGAGAAAAAAAGTCTGAAAAAATGTCTCGTACCTTTATTAGGTCGGAAAATTTTCAGACCACCCAAGTATGCACCAAAAAAGCCTGGTTGCATAAATTGTAAACTGATTAAAATTGTAAATTAAATTTTAAATCGAATTTTACTTTCTGACCTGGTGTATATTATAAGTTACATCAGCCATTAAATTTACGTTGGTAGATATGTGTTTCCTTAGAAGCGAATCCATGTTTTCGAATTGTAAATTCCCTTCCGTAAAAATGTCATTCGGAGGATTTTCACTATAGTTTAATTAATATGTTTATATCAAGAAAATGTACTACGTTGAGTATCTTAAAGCATAAATAAATGCAAATCTGAAGGACAAAGTACCTCTGCATTTTAATGCACCCTCCAGAAATTGTTCACAATTTAATAGAGCATTCATTTTGTGATAAGAAGTTGCTGACAGCTATAGGTTATGATGAAGGGTGCTGAAGTTTATTTTTATCTTTTAAAAGATAGTGTGTTTTCAGTTTAATATTGTATGTGTCATTTCCATACTAATTGAGATATTTTGACAGCGCTACATTAAACGACTTTTAAGCACCCCAGGTAAAAAACTTAACATATTTACGTCTCTTGTGCTGGGTGAACATTATTGCTGTCCACCTTACCCACGTTCCCTAACAAAGACAAGCAGTAAAACGTTCATCCCTGAAAGGTAAAATGATTCATTCTTTTGGAATAAAAAATCGATGAGTGCCGCCATTATACATTAGAGATAAGCGATTTTTAACAATGAGAAGTGATCCTTTCATAGTGGTAAGTTTATAAAAAAGTTCTCGAGGAGACGGGAAAGGTTGGCTCTTTCCATTAAATATATGACAAATGAATGACAATTATATTTTTACTTTCCCTACTACGTATATAGAGTAAATATGGGAACTATGGATTCCATTCAAACATTTAATACCAAAATTTCACAGGAAACACAACTCTTGAGGTCTACTAAATTAAAAAAACATAAAGGTCAGAAAAATGTCCGGGTGCGAGTAAGTGTAATAATGTGTAGCATGTGGCTAGTGTGTGTTTTCAGGGAGGCGGCAAACAGCACAATTCAAAAACGCAAAGTTAGTTAAACCTCAAATTTGGACTTAAGTTCTGCGTCTTCCCAGAATGCAACACAAAGATTTTCAAGAAAATCACTTCGGTTACAAACAACACTTTCAATGGCATATTCTGCCATCATTTTTTAAATGGCTCTAAAGTTTTTTAATGAAGCTTATTTTTGATGTTAAGATATTCTCATCGCAAACTGGATGGATGGATGGACGGACGGACGGATGGACGGACGGACGGACGTATGGATGGATGGATGGTTGGATGGTTGGATGGATGGATGGTTGGATGGATGGATTGGATGGATGGATGGGTGGATGGACGGATGGATGGACGGATGGGATGGATGGATGGATGGACGGATGGGATGGATGGATGGATGGATGGATGGACGGATGGGATGGATGGACGGATGGATGGATGGATGGACGGATGGACGGATGGACGGACGGACGGATGGACGGATGGACGAATGGGATGGACGGATGGACGGTTGGACGGATGGACGGACGGACGGATGGACGGAAGGACGAACGGATGGTTGGGTGAATGGGTGGATGAATGGATGAATTTTTTATTTTTTTGTTTATTGATAACCATCGGGATGCCCCACTACATATATATGTATGTATATTGTATGTATGCATGTATGTGTGTATGTGTGTATGTGTGCATGTGTGCATGTGTGTATGTGTGTATGTGTGTATGTATGTTTTGTGACTTTGTGGGTTAGTAGAATTAAAAGTCCATGTTGCAGAAGTACAAACAGTTCTTTATTGCCACCGAATTACAGTTACTACTCTTACAAATCACAGCAGGATCACGTATCACACACAATTACGTAACACACAATTACGCAACACTCACAATTACGTAACACGCGCTATTCGGCACCTTGCAGTACAACCCTCTCTAGAGCCGACTAAGAACTCCTCTGATACACGTACGCAATCTTCCAGTCCGTTCATTAGCACTGCGCACTTTACGGCTACTCGCCAAGAACTGAGTCGTCCACTGCTGCCCTTATATAGGCAGATCGCTGTATCTGGAGGCTTCGTGGCTCGGAAAAATCATCGGGATTGTTCCAGACGTCAGGGGGAGGGGAAGGAGACGGTACAATGGTTCGTGATGCTTTTCTAACCATCCCCTCCGTGAGCGCTACACAGATAAATGGGTAGGCGTGGTTTAAATGCTTCCCGTCTGGCCCCTACCTGCCAGCCAGTTCTCTCAGGAATTGCGATGTTCGGGAGACACTGCTCCCTCCTCAAAGCTGGTCGTCCCGAACAGCGCCATCTTAGCGGGCCAGGCGATCCAGGTGTACCATCAACCACTTTCTTCGGTTAGCTTTCTGGATGCGGTAGACCACGTCGTTAATCCTCTTCACCACCCGGTACGGTCCTTGCCATGCCTGCTGAAGCTTAGGGCAGCGTCCCTTGGTTCAGGTAGGGTGCTACAACCGGACCAGGTCACCTTGCTGGAACACTCCGCTGTTGTCTTGCCTGTCGTATCGGGTCTTCATTTGGTCGCTCGCCTTTTGGTTGTTCTAGCAAGCTATGTCATGCATTTCGTGGAGATGGTCCACTAGGTTCTCCACATATTCGGTCGCTGGCTGTTTCGCTTCCGGAGGGCTTCCAAAAGCCAGATCACAAGGGAGGGTTAACTCTCGGCTGAACATTAAGCTGGCTGGCGTCATTCCCATGGTGTCGTGTGTTGACGAGAGGTGAGCCAGTCAGAGCAGTGGCACCTTGACGTTCCAGTCTCTCTGATGGCTGGCCACGACCTTCCTCAGGTGCTCTTATAAGGTCTTGATGTGCCTTTCGACCATGCCATCCGACTGGGGATGTAGAGGTGGTGTGCGGGTCTTGTTAACCCTAAGTCTTTCTAGTGCTTTGTTCATCAGGTTGGACTCAAAATTGGTGCCCTGGCCGCTGTGGAGCTCCAACGGCACTCCAAATCGGCAAACACTTGCCCCTCGAGGAAGTCTGTGATAGTCTTTGCCTCCTGGTTCGGGATGGCATACACCTTCGGTCACTTTGTGAAGTAGTCCACGACCACCATCAGGTGGTGTTAATTGCCGCTTCTGTTTTTGCAGCGAGGTTTTCATTTGCTGTCTTCATTTCCCTCAACTCGGCGGTAAGGTTGTCGTTGGCCGTCTTCATTTCTTCCTGTCATTTATGTTGGGAAAATAGGATTCTGTAATTTCATCTTTTGATGTTTGTTGCCACTCTTGTTGCCATTTTTCCATACTTGAGCACTTTAGCCTGCTGATTACCTCACTTTTTTGTATTTTGTTGTAGGTTACTTCTAACACATTATCTTGTGCTGCTTCCTTTGCAAGTTGATGCGCTATTTCATTCCCATGATGACTACATGTGCCTTTATCCATCTTAGGTTAATCTTCCAATTCCTTTCTTGTAGCTTCCCGAGTCGATTCCGAATATTGTATATTAATGCTTTGTGGATTTTAGGGTTATTGATGGAATCCAATGTTACTTGACTATCAGTATATATTGTTACGGTTCTCTATTCCTTTTTTATATATGTTAATTCCTCGATGTTTTCTAAGGCTTTTATGATGGCTTGTTGTTCTGCCTGGTTGCTTGAGCAGTCATTTTACAGTTTAGACTTTCTTTGTGAGCAAGTTCGTTATTGATGAATATTGCAACTCCTGATGCAACACCCATCTCACACTTGCTGCTATATGTATATACTTCTAATGTGGACTCTGGTTTTCCTTCTCTGCCTTTGCTGAGTCTAATTGTTTTGGCAGGGTGTGGCCAATTTCTCAGCTCTACATCATGATCTATAATCCAGTTCACATTCTCTTTTCCCTTCAAGATTCTATATAGTTGCACAGTATCTTCTACTTTTATTATAATTGGCAACATTCCAACTATGACACAAAGGGCTGCAGTGGAGGTAGTGCGAAAGGCCTTCGCCATTTTAATATTAATAAGTCTCTGGACTCTAATTAATTTTTGGCTGTTATGCTGCTTCTTAATTGCTTCGATCCAGAGGGGAGCGCCATAGAGCATCAATGGCAAAATAGCTCCCTTGTAGATGATCTTGATTGCCTCATGAGTCAATCCCCAGTTCAGCTTGGCAGACTTGGATAGCGAGTAAATTAACTTTTTATATTTTTCTTCTAACATAGCTTATGTGTTTTAGTTAATTGATGGAAATTAATCATTTCTCCACACTAGCCGTATATAGGCTAAGATATTTGATGGATAGAGTCAACATGAAAAATTCAATGCCATGGCCGGGATTTGAACCACGGATCTACTGGTTTCCGTCCAGTCGCTCTTAACCTTTGAGCTACCATGGTCAACGTGCCTTCCTGACATTAAATTCTCCAGTTGACTCATATTTCCCCGGTAGACCACTAGGGGCTCTCGCATCCGAGATACACCGTTCGTGGCGACTTACTATTGTAAGTACTTAAGTCCTGGGACTTAAGTACTTACAATAGTAAGTCGCCACGAACGGTGTATCTCGGATGCGAGAGCCCCTAGTGGTCTACCGGGGAAATATGAGTCAACTGGAGAATTTAATGTCAGGAAGGCACGTTGACCATGGTAGCTCAAAGGTTAAGAGCGACTGG
>CM060950.1:211712516-211715016 GCA_030765055.1 Mantis religiosa
CCTTCGCAGCAGGATAACAACTCAGAAAGAACCGACGGTAAGCAAAGCTGGCCATAGGGATTAAACGCAATCATCCCGAATTTAAGTCACACGTGGTACCGCCTGCGCCATCTCTCTCGTTAGTTTAAAAATGTCACGCTATATTGACAAAGAAAGAAAATAACAGAGTCGAAGGCATTTCCATGTTGCAGACATAGCAAATGAAAGAAACTTGTGTCACCTTTCCAATCAACAGTTCATGTATTAACTTCTACCGATACTGCTTTGACGGGCTTATAGGTCATATTATAAACAGCGAATAACGGAGTTGGTTCTGTAAAATGGAAATGATCACAAAAATTCGGTAGAAAGTAAAATAGCTCAGTACATCTCCATTTTCTTTTTTTTTGTTCCATTTATACCCCGGCTTTTAATTGCAATGGTCCTATCGGCTACCTTTCTCCTTTGGATTATAACGCCTAATGGCGATGATGTTATGTGGTTGGGTTGCTGGTACTTAGGATTTTTTGATCATTAGATCACGCGCACATTCGTACTTTCATTCGTACTTCCAGACTCTGGAGAAGATGGGGAATCATCTTGTTTGGAGAAAACTCCCCACACCCCAGTCAGGTATCGAGCCCGGGTCCCCTCGCACAACAGGCAGGTGTTCTGCCGATTGAGCTACGGGGCCAGCCCAAGGGTAGCTGTTCTACCGTGAAAGTGGTAGAATTGGCAGGAGTTTGATGCACCATTACACGTTTAGTTTCTTTGTTGTTGTAACTCTCTCACCATAATTGTCAAGATGATTATTTAAAACTTCTAATTTCTGTGTTGTAATATCAGTTGCTTCTTACTATTCTTGGAAGATATGACAATTTATAGTGATATAAGAAAAATTCTATGACAAGGTTAAATGCGTGACCTGTAGAAGAGGTCGGGGTGTTCTCCGGCAGGAAGGGGTGAGTCAGGAGGACACTGAGGTAGTTGGACCTGAGGAGGGACGACAGAAGAGGGTAGGGTTCTTTCCATTAAAGGTTGAAACGCCTGGCTCCTTTAGGCTTATGCATCTCTTGAGGGACTCGGTACCTGGATACCACTCCCGAATCGGGGCATGAGCATTTAAACAAAGAAAAATATTTGCCATGCAAGTCGATAAAACTCAAAACCGTGAAATAAACGAAAAGGATATAAGGTGAAATGGAGGGACAGGAAATTCGGGGGACGTGGATATCTTTCAGAGCATTCCCTAATGACCTGGAAAAACCCTCGAAAATACCCATGGGGTCAGGAAAGTCGGTCATGGGAAGTGAAGCCACAAGCTGCCGAATGCGGACTATAGATGCTATCGCCTGAGACATTCTTCTTGGTTGTGATACAAGAAACGCGGAGGCTGGCCCCGTAGCTCAGTCGGTAGAGCACCTGCGTGCCGTGCTAGGGGTCTCGCGTTCGATTCCCGGCGGTGGGGTGGGGATTTTTCTCCGGCTAAGATAAGTCCCCATCTTCCCCAGAGTCTGGAAGTATGAATGAGAGTGTGAATGTGTGCGTGATCTAATGATTAAAAACCAAAGATAACGAGTTAACACCTTCAGTATGTTCCAAAGGAGAACGGCCACCGATATGACCATAGCAGTCAAAGGCGGGGTATAAATGGAACAAGGAAAAAAAAAAAAAAAAGAAACGCGGATAGCAAGACAACAAAACGACATTAGTCCTCGCTGGTATGCTTTAATGCTTGTAAAATGTCATAATTGTGGATAGTCTCAATAATGGAATTGAGAGGGTCAGAAATGTTTTTGTGTTTCTTCTTAATACTGAGTAGATGGATATATTTTGTTGAACACTCAGACATTCAATTAAGTTGTTAAGGAACACTCATCACGAAAGAGCGAACACAAAAATGCTGATTTATTTATTAAGTCATTAAAATCTGCCTTGCACATT
This sequence comes from Mantis religiosa, assembly GCA_030765055.1. NCBI lineage: Eukaryota > Metazoa > Arthropoda > Insecta > Mantodea > Mantidae > Mantis > Mantis religiosa. The sequence goes on from CM060950.1 coordinate 211,714,440, forward strand.
TAGCTGGTATTCAAAACAAGTAGACAAGTACTAGAGGAAGAACTGAGGTATACAATATTTAATTTAAAGAGAATTTAATTACACATATTTGGCTTCCGGTTCTTTAATTAGCAGTAGGAATTCAACTTTTATGTTTTTATAATACAAGTTGTTCTAGTGGCTGACCGTAGCTCGTCGGTAAAGCACCTCCTGCTATGCCAGGGCTCCCGGGTTCTCTTCCCGGCTGGTGGTGGGCATTTTTCTCCAACTAAGATGATTTCCAATGCTCGCCAGAGTCAGGAAATATGAATGCGATTGCGAATGTATGTCTGATCTAATGATGAAAAATCCAAAGTACCAGCAACCTAACGCATACGAGTATACGAGTCAACACCACCGCCAATAGGCGATATGCTCCAGAGTAGAGCGGCCGCAGTATTACAAATACCCCGCCGCAATGAAAAAAATCCACTGTTCTGATTAAGAGCTATGAATTGGAATGATAATTTCGCCACTACATGGGAAAAACTGCATCAATGATTTCTTCCTTAACCTGTTATAGGAACTCTTCTTGGTCTTTATTGCACGACTGATAAAA
>CM060950.1:211722516-211790016 GCA_030765055.1 Mantis religiosa
GTTTGGTGCGCTGTGATAGCGTACCGAATTATATGCCTATATTCTTTGAGGATACAAAGCCGCCGACCAGGAGTCTAGGGTATATAGTACATGCTATCCCTTAGCGTTAACAAATTGCCAGTTACTAGGAGTCCGGAAGCGATGCCTGTCCTATAACTCTAAAAATAGATGTGGAAAGGTGATTTGTTTATCCGCAGTGCAAAATAATTAAGAAAAAAACAACAGTTTTACCTTTTGCAGTATATCTTTCACTTCCTGTGGCAGTAAAAAGAATACAACCAAAAATATTTTTATTTTTGTAAATAATTTTGTAAAGCCTTACTTTGCGAAAATTGTTTCATTACACACTAATTTGCCGAAATGTGCAATTACTTATTTATCTACACAGCTTCATACAGAAAACACAAGCGACCTCATTGCTTCGCTTTAAAGATAAGTAATGGTAACGGAGATTGAATCATAGTCCATGACCATGACAAATTTTGGAAGGGGGACTTATATTCTGGATCTATAGAAAATCTTCTGTACTTATGCGGGGTTCCGCCTGGAGCGAGGGTGAGGCCAGAGGATAACTAAGGGTGGTTGGGTCTGAGGAGAGAGGACAAAAGACGGCAGGATCCCTAGTAGCTACAGATTGAAACTCCCCGGTGGTGACTCGTACAACCGTATACCCCCCCCCCCCCTGCGGGCTTACACATTCCCTGGGGAGTTCGGGAACCGAAGATCTCACCGGACTCAGAGGCGAGAATTTAAAGTGAGCAAATTTCCTGCCGTGTACACCGAAACTCACCCAACACTTAGAACCCTGAAATAGGCAACCAAAATAAAAGGTGAAGTGAAATAAGTGGTAAGGTATAATGGACGGGCAGGAAATTCTAGGGATGTGGTTATCCCTCTAACATTCCTCTACAACCCGGGGAAACTTCCCCCCCCCAAAAAAAATCTGCGGATCAGAAAGGTAGGTCGCAGTAATCGAACTCACGACCTCCCGAATGCGAGCCAAGGACGTCGCCGCCTGAGCCTCACGCTCTGTAATCAGTCCATAGCAGTATCTGAAAGTGTGTGCTGCTCTCTTTAATCGATAGCTGTCAGTGGCATACACATCAAGTTTTAAAATCTGATTATTTTCCGCTAGTTGCCAACTCTCGCAAATTATATGAAGATTAATCAATTTAGCAATGTTTTGGTGTTTTAAGTGGGATTAGGCAGTGTAGGTGGAGCCGCAAGTTTCATCTCGCGTCTCCGTGGCAACGCGGCATGCTGCCCGCGCATGCGTGCGCAGCTAGGCCTCATACGAGGAGGAGGAGAGATGATGATCAATAGCGAGGTGCACCCCGGGCTTCCAACAACCAGCAGCAGAGACCCCAACAGCATCAGCAGGTGGAGGAGACATGGGGAGCGCCTGCCGCTAACCGCCCATCCTCAGCAGCAACCTCTCAGGTAAGACCGCGCTCTCACTTTTTACTCTCTTCTATGAAGTGAGTTTCAGCTGCTTAATGTAATTGTTCAGTATGCAGCAATAGGGAAATGGTATCTTTTGTTTTATTTGGAATATTTTATCTATACTCTCAACATCATAATTATCTCAATGCATTTTTCTAAATAGTTCAGTGTTAAAATATGAAAATTTAATCACAAACGTTTATAATTTTAAAGACCACTGCTTTTTCCTACATATTTCACAGTATAAGAAGCAAAGGGCTTGGAAAAGTTTAATAAATAAACCCCTGGTGAACTTTCATGAACTTTGCACGTTGTAGAAGTGCTAGCGTTTGAAGAAATTAACTTGATAGTTTCGAATATTAGGCTGACTATTATATTAATGATATTCTGAATATTATTTTAATATTAGGCTGAATATTGATTTAATACATCATTCGTATACAAAAGTTTCTAGACCGCATGACCCACATGGTTATTAGCCCCAACTTTTATAACACTGTCAGAATATTTTAAAGTTCACAAGGGGATGAGTAAGCTTAAATTGTGCTGATATTTAGCAATTTTAGGTAATTGTTTCCATGCCAGTAAGCAATATTCATGCGTATGTGTTAATAATATACCATAAATCAAATAGTTTTGCGCACCTCTCTTGGGCATTTACCTGTTCGTTTATTTATTTGTTCCCTATTTACTTATTTGTTTGCGTATTTATTACGGCATTTACGTACCAGTTTGCTGTTGTTGTTGTTCTCTATTTCTTTTTTGTAATGTTTTTGTCAATCTGATGACTATTAACACCTGAAGAATTTTTTTTTCTGATCTAAAGTGAGAATATATTTTCAAATGTCAGTTTGGCGTTGTGATACATTTCTAAGTAATTATGTGTTTAAGTATTTAGTGTTGGTAGATTTTAGACATTTAAACGTATTTATCAATAATGGTGTTAAAATATTGCATTTCCATGGTAAACACGTGCGTGAGGTTCTAAACAGTATGCCACAAAAAGTGATAACTGTTTTCAGTCGAATGTCTATCGCTGTTATATAGAACCATATAAAGTACATCTAATTTTGAATTTTATAGTAATGTATGCTGTTTTGTTTTATAAAGTTTCTTCTGTATGTTCCAAAATAACATTCTTTATTTGTTCATTTGTTCAATTTGTCCAACTCTTCATTTGTTTTCTATATTCCCTACGTTCATTTTACAAGGAAGAAAACAAAATTTAAAATAAAAATGTCATACTCATATACCTATATTTATTCACATGGTATTTACCACAACAACCATTAACCTTGTTCGTTGTCAAAGTGAAAATAAACATTTAAGTCATAAAAACTAGCTGTTGAAAGAATTATAAACGACTAGGTATATTGCACGATTTTATTGCATTTGGTTGCATCATTTAATTGGTAATGAAACCTTTACAGTGGCTAAGGGAAAGTTAGAATGTGAAACAAAATATAATAGCGCCGATCTTTCAAATACAGTTTTTCTTAGTTTCTAAGTTTTTCTTACAGTTTCTGTATATCTAGTCTTTCTTGAAGAAGTAGTTCATTCCAATAACGATCTATTTCTCTCGTGTTGGTTAGAGAAATTATTTGTGTAGCATGCTTTATGAACATCGCGTGGTATACGTTTGGAAAATCAGCTTCCGATGTTTTTGTGTTGCATGTTCTTTAGAAGGCTGTAGATGTATTGTGTTGCCTCAGATATCAACAATACGAAACATTTCATGAGGCTATTTTGCTATTGGCGAGCGTGGGCGGCCATGTGGGCGTATGAAAAACTACTGGGATGCTGGGCATCTGTTGTTTACAAACGGCATATGTTACAGTTATGCAAGATAGCTGACTTTTGGATAGTTTTGAAGATTCTTACAGTTTTGAATATTACTGGACGACAAATTTCCTTCGTGTGTTCATCTATGGTGTTCTTATAAATACGTTGTTATTGCGGAATTGCCTTGTGAATTGCTGATGGTATTGTAAGCTCTTTTAAAGATATTTATTGTTTCATAATGAGCAAAAAGAGAGCTTAAAGAATATAACTGAACTTCAAGTTCTCGTGATAAATTCGCATTTTGATATTGTATCAAATAATAGTGTGAATTTATGGTACATCGTTCATAGAAAATGCTTTATTTGAACTGTGGGAACTGTGAGTAGAAGTTATAGTTTGTCAATTCTCTTATCAGAACTGGGTTTTATGTGTAGGCATATACAGTGCTGGCATTGTTTACATTTAATTACCTGCTTCAAAATTTAACTCTAAAAGAAAATGTTTGAATGAGGGCTTATAGCTGATATTTAGGAAAATCAATGAAAGATAGGAGTGAAATAGAAATATTCAGTGAACTATTATGGCAACCACACATTTAAAGTTGAAATATATTAGTTATTTTACAATATAATTTAAAGTGCGCTGCAGAATTTGTTTTGATAAAAAATTGTTCATTTTCTTTAGTTTTATAACTTTTAGCCTTGTAGAAAAGTAGAATCATTGTTTATGATCTTCCATAACGCAACCAAGGTTTAATGTTCTTTCAGAATTTAATATTTTTTAAATAACTGCATTTCGCTGTCACTTATACTAGCGAAAATTTAACAGACAGCTTCTCTAGCAGAAGTACTTGAAAGTTGGCTGCTTCACCATTCTGTTTATGAATGAGATCATTTACTGATTAGACACTACCAACTTTTAAAACGTAACTCAATTGATTGTTTCAGAAGCGAATAGTTAATTAATTATTTATTTCATAAATAAGTTAATTTTATCTTGCATTTATAAAGAATCAAATTAGTTAGCACATGAGGAAATACAATTTTGGTCTACGGAACTTTTCGTGAAAAAGATATCATTATTCATTCATTTAAAACTCCTCATCACAAATTGCTAAACCATAGGGTGACCATTAATGTTTATATTAATGATCAAAACACCTTATGCATATAATTAATACCGAACTTGGAAATAACACTGGAAGCTTCTTTTTAAATTAGTGTATAATAAACATGACAAAAAGAATCACGTAATAAAAAAGAAAAGCTGATTTAGTAAACTATGAATTAAATTTGAAACATCAACAAGCGATACGGTGTGAAGGTTTTTAACGAAAATGTATTTACACATAATACGATCTTCTGCCTTAGATATTGTGTTTATTCATGTAAAAGTTTTCAACTACTCAAACGATTTAAAGATCTGTAATCTTAATGACATTTGACGTTAACGTCAGAGAGGTCACAGCGGTTACGCCTGATGCTTAGGTACGCTGCAGAACAAATGCAGTTTACATCTCCCCTACCTTCCAGGGGCGATGCTTCTCGTACTGCTTTCATTCTAACATTAATATGCATACTATATTCCGTATTTCTGAAATTCGTTAAGGAAGCTTCTGAAGTATATACTTCACCTCAACATGCAGTGACATCGTGAATAATTAAAAAAATGTGTCAAAAGAAAACTGATAATGATGCCGAGCTTAGTAATCAAGTTCAGTATCTTTCAAGGATACAACTTGAAGATTTTAAAAGAATAAATATTCCACCATTCAAAACTAACATTTGTACGGAATTATTTTCTTAATCCTTTTTATGAATTTAAATATGTCTAAGATACATGCATGGTTATTGAAAGGAATAACTGGAATTTTCTGCGAATAACCAAAAAGAGCTCCTTTAGAGATGGAATGTTGCATAACCTTGTGAACTTATAGATTATAGGGGATATAAAAATAATTATAAACCATTAAATCTCGGAATTTATCATTACCTTTTTATGTATAATTAACGGTTTTCGAAATATTAAATGTACACCATTAGGTTTTTCCAAGTATGACTGTCATGAGACATTTATATTAATTTTGTTTAAATCCCGCATGGGTTCATTAGTAAAAAATATGTTTTCGTTTCCGTATTATGCATAAAATCAAGTTCATATCATTTAAGTTGAGATCTATTCTAATAAAACGTTTATCGTCAGCAGTAACATGAATAAAACAAATACTTTGCTCTGTGGATTATAAGGATTATGTGAAGCTCTCATGAGAAGAGAAAGCTATCTGAGTGTGACATATTCAATTTTTTCTCATAAATTACTAACCTTGGATCTAATTTTTTCTTTGAATTCTCCAGGAATTCATAATTATACTTACTTTATCCCTTAAACTTCAGAAAGTGCAATAAAACTTACTATACATTTTAAACAAAATGCCATTTTATGAAATTCGTTGTACTAGCAGTTATTGTTACAGTTCAGAGCTTTTAACACACATTTTAGCTAATTTTCAAAATTCCGTAGTTTCAAGCGTCAAATTTGGTGAGAAAACCCCGTATTTAATAAAATCTTTTCCGTAATAGAAAACAACAACAAATTAAACATTGATCACAAATATGGGTTCAATTACTGGCTGGAGGAAGAAGACTTGCCTTTAGTCTGGATTACTCCCTGTCCTTTCTCGAGTCTAGAAATAACTAGGTGAGTGTAAATATATGTGTGAAATCAGTATTTAAATAAAAAACCAGAAGTAGTTTTATTACACATTTCGGTGCAGATACAGGGGAACATAATAGGCTTAAGCGATAGTCAAATCGATCGCTGTTTAATGGCTGAAATTCCATTCTCTTTGCATGACTACTACGCGGAAAAAGGAACGAAATAGAGAAACAAAGAAAGAAAAAAAAGAAAAATAGAACAGAGACTTTTCAGTTTACAAACGTATGAGACATTTGGAAATTAGAACAATATATAGAGCTTGGTTAATGCCACAATTCAATGCACATTGTTTTGACGAGATGCAACTTCTCCTGTAGTTTTGTCTGCCTCAAGTTTTACAAGTTACACAAAATTTATTCAGACCGTAAGGGACTTCACGGGCCATTCCCACAGAATTCAAAACATGCATTGTATTTTCATGGACGTTTTTTGATCGTGGGGTATTTTAATCACAATCGTTCAGAGACTTTATGAGAAAATAAAAATAACGGCTACTCATCTATATAAAGAGTATTTCGGGTTTGGTGAATTTCTTGCAAATATTTGTTTTTGGATTAATGCTGTCCATAGATACACATTCACAAACGCACACATATACAATGCCTTCTTTGAAATAGGGGGCCTCAAAATGTGCATTTCCAGTAAAATCTGGTAACGAAATTTTGGGTGGAATGTAATATTTCCTTTACTTATTACAGGTAAACAGTGGAAACATACAATCGCGGTGGTCCAAAATATTCCATCTCTTTAAATGGAGCTTTAGATGTTTTCGCTAGTGCAGAGCTTCGTTTGTCTGTTTATCCTTCCGCCGTACTCCAAAACATATGCTTCAGGTGTAATAAACGTGAAACTAAATTTTTACGTATGTTTTTTAGGAATATTAATTTGACTGAAAATCAAGGAGAATTTTTAGCAAACGAGGTGACGCAGGCTGTAGCGTTAGTGACTTACATTCGGAAGGTCTTGGGTGCGATCTTCGCCTTTTGCACTCCCTGACTTGCGGTTTTCTGTGGTTTTCTACTTGTCATTTAGGCTAATTCTGGGATGCCCACCATCATTCCAAGGCTTTCCCTCTCGCACCTTTCCCTTTTCATCCGTTTCAGGGTTGTGGGACTAGCCTGTGGCTGGATGGAGGCTGCGCGATCGGTGAAGGTTTCATCCCTGACGTCGTTCCCGCTTCAGCAGGAGGTCCTGGTGAGGATTGCAGGGAATAAGGGTTACTGTAGGACAACGTCGCATGCATTCGTACTGTAATCGTTAGGGGCCCCATCCAGGCTTGCAACTCTCGGGTGCCTTTCCTCAAGTGTCGGTAACGGCACAAAGAGCTTACGTATACAGCCACGCGTTATCTTTAGCTTTTTTCAAGCGGATCACGGCGTTTGTTGATGGAATTATAACATTCTTATGGAAATCTGTATAAATAAAATATAATTTATATGTAGAGAGCCTGATGGAAATAATTACTTTTAGGCATAGCAATGTGTGTACCAAGCTCAAATTTTATAGACAGTTATAATAGTAAGTTGTGAATTTATTGTTTTCCAAACATGTTCATTGTATAATTCTGGAAATTTTTAACTCTATATAAGCATTTAGTTTCACAATGGAGAATTTTATTAGTTTTATTTGTATGCAAAGTAGTTTAAAATATGATTTGAAAGGGAAAGTTTGTTTTATAAAGTTATCACAATTTAACTGTGTATTTTTCATGAAAAACATTTACAATGTTTACATTTGTAAAGCTTTCCCTACCTCAGTTGAGCAGATGGTCACTAAATGGAAAAGAAATTTAAAACTAGAATGATAAATTCTGAGAAATGTGTGCAAGAAAGTGAATTGAACAAATATAATATTTTTTAACTTCTTAAGGATGCTTTCAAAATGTCTATTCGAAGTTGGAGGTTATCAGTGTATAGTTTGTAAGAAGGTTTAACACTATAAATTTAGCTAGTGCATTCTCTATTCCTAACGCATATTCATCTTTAAGTTATGGTTGAAATTGTTATAAGATTAAAGGTAAGGTTAAAGAGGCCCCTAAAATGTATGGATTTACCTTATTTTCATCCTCAATAATTAATTTTCAACATTAAACAAGCGCAACCAGATCTTTGGTTCTGTATGCATTAGTACTATTTAAAGTTACATCCTTAAAGCACCTTATACAACACATGTTAAAAGTATAGAATGAATAGATCTATTTATACATTCGTATTCCTTTATCTTACTCAAATGTCACTTAAAATGTCTTTGGTGGAATTAAGGATCGCTATATTTATTCGAGTGTTAGAGAGAGCTTATACTTTAATTTGCCTTTTATATACGCCTATTAGAAAACGACTAGTGTAACAAAAGATCGAACTCCACCAGATTGGTTCTACTTGACTACATTGAGGAGTAAATTAAATACCATAAGGCATTTAGAATCGGAAGAGGTTGGGGCCACCTAAGTGTAATAAAGCAAAGAGAAAAATGTATTTCAACCAGTTCGGTACTGAGCTTTTCACGGAAATACAGATTTGTGTGTGCCTGTGAACAGCGCATTCTGTTTTGTGTTTGAGTTCAGAGTTCGGCAGATCACCTTAGCTTTCATCTTTTAAAGATGAGTATAATGATTTCAAAGTAAGCCATTCAGAGGGCAAATATCTATAAAAAGTATATATTTAATTTTCTGGGAATAGCCTGGGATATCCTCTTTATTCTCTTTCCATTTTATTCAATCAGTACACCATAAGAGATATACAAAATCTTAAAAAAAGGATGTGGATCTCATTAAAATGCATACTTTATATAAAATAACTAGTCCTGTGGCGTTAAGAATTTTAAAGATGTTTATTTATTATTGCTTTGCATTTTCAAACAATTATACAATTTTTTATTGTTCCATTTATATCCCGCCTTTGACTGCACTGGTCCACTCGGCGGCCGTTCCGTTTTGGAACATATCGCGATGGCGTTAGCTTGTAGACGTTGGGTTGCTGGTACTTTGGATATTTCTTTTATAATCATTAGATAACGCACACATTCACACTCTCATTCATACTTCCAGACTCTGGGGAAGATGGCGAATCATCTTGGTTGGAGAAAATTCCGCATCCTCAGCCGGGAATCGAACCCGGGATCCCTCGCATGGCAGACAGGTGCTCTACCGACAGAGCTACGGAGCCAGCCCAATCATACAATTACCACGTGGAAAGTCGCTTGACTCGCTTTAGCATAGTGACCCTACCTAGAAGGAAATTTCTGGCTGGCCCCATAGCTCAGTCGGTAGAACACTTGCCTTCCATGAGAGGGGTCACAGGTTCGATTCCCGGCTGGGGTTAGGGATTTTTCTCACACCAAGATGTTCTCACACCCATCTTCCCCAGAGTCTGGAAGTATGAATGATGGCGAATGTGTGCGTGATCTAATCATTAAGAAAAGTACCAAGTACCGTCGCCAATAGGCGATTCCTTCCAAAGGAGAATGGCCGCCGATATGTCCAGTACACTTAAAGGCGAGGTATAAATTTAAATAAGAAAAGGAAATGTGTAATTGTCTACTGAAAACTCATTCAATTAACTAGAAGCTAGAGGAAGGTCTGAAAGAATAGTTTCTAGACGAGTGCGCGAAGAAAGTCATGGAAATACAACAGTACGACTCGTTTTTCACTAATCGCTATTTAGCGATTTATAATTATCCAGCAATACAATGGTTGTCTTAGCACCAAAGGGATATATAAAAATTTAACCCAGAGCTAAACTAAGCGATTTTTCTTTATTTTTCTAAAATATATTTAGTTTGGCCACCTTACCCTGCCACGTAAGGGGGGGGGGGGTTGGGATTTCATTACTGAGGGGATTCGGTACGTAGGCCACTATGCTGGGCCCATTGTTCCTATGCCTCCAAGTAGGGGCACCCCCGGGAGGAAGGATGAGGTGAAGGACACAGAGGGGCCACGACAGTACAGAGGGCAGGGTCCCTACAGTTTACTTGGATAGAGACCTCCCACGATAGGCCAGGACAACGAACCCGCTCCCGTGCAGCGCGACAGCAACGAGCCCAGCAGCCGAGCCCTAATGGTCTAGGCAGGCCATCCGAGTCTCAAAGGTCCCTAGCTGGTGGTCCGAAAAGGGACCAGCAGAGGATCTGAGGCCGGCAACCGACGTACCGGAGGAGGAAGTAGTTTTCCTCAGAGCAAATCATCCTGCCATGCACCGCCTAGACACCCGCCAACACTTCTACCCTGAAAGAGACCACCAGATGAGAGATGATAATAAATGATAAAGAAGATGAAATGAAGGGACAGGAAATTCGGGGGGTGTAATTAACCTATCCAGCATTCGCCTGGTGACCCGAAAAAAAACGGAAAAACCCATGGGTCAGTTAGGTCGGCCTCGGGAATTGAACCCGGGCCTCCCGAATGCCAAAGACGAAGCCGCCTGAGCCATCCCGCTCGGTGCTACGTAAAGGGGATACCGCCTGTCAATGCATATAGATACAGTTTTATAGACATGTATAGAAAAATATAGTATTCCTTATTCATTTATAACATTTCAAAAATGCTTTCAATTTCCAAGAAACCTTTGGGAACTGTGCTTATAAATTTCTTAACCTATTATATATATCTCATGAGTATTTTTCGGATTAAGTATAGATATATCCACGAGTCAAGAAATAATGAGTATTTATATAGAGCCTACAATAGTATTATACAGTAAAATTCCCAAAATAAGGCATATCAAATGCTTACAGTAAATGCAAAATTAACCTCAACAAGTAATGATCACAACTATGATTTTATGAATATATAAATTTAAACCAGTACTGTATGTTGTAATAAATGCATATAATATTTTCCATTTACGTTCCTCATGCTACCTGCAGAGTCTGTTAAGATATTGATTTTAAGGTAAGGTATTTGTTTTTTCTTTCGTGTCATAAATTGTATTTATTTTTGTGCAAGATTCATATATTACATTAATTTAATTATGCATTTCATTTCCATTTCATTTGGCTTTCTGATTATTAACAATATTTTTCAGTAATAGTCGAAATGCCTAAAATCCTAGTTAAAATTTAGTCAAAGACAAACGACATTATTTTGAATTTGCTAACATATAAATATATTGTATATATGAAAGGTAATATAACTCTTTTCAAACACTGTGTGAAGAAAACGATGAAATGTTCAGAATTATATGCCAGGCAGTGTAACTTTAACTTGAAGGGATCCAATTAGGTTGTCTCGTTTTAAATTGTTTTCATTTGTACAGGATGTTGTTTTTTCAGTTCTCGTGACAACGGTTATGGATTGGACCTTTGAAGTATAATTTTACGGAAAGTTCGCAACGACCGCATCCTTCAATGGCTGGAATAGTTTATTGCTACTTCGCCTCTATCCAGTAGAAATAGATTAATGTTCTCACTTTAGCCAATCAGAGGTATCAAAATATCTTCCTCACGTGGAGTAAATCGTGTGATGGAAGCTGGTTCCGCTTTACTGCTGTGAGCACCAGACTAAAATGGATTTTAGAATTGAAGAGAGTTGGGGGCAAAGGCTGCTTAAGAGCCAGTGTCAGAAAACTGTGTATTAAATGCTAAATTTGTAACGTATTTCATTTATTATTATTATTATTATTATTATTATTATTATTATTATTATTATTATTATTATTATTATTATTATTATTATTATTATTATTATTATTATTATTATTATTATTATTATTATTATTATTATTATTATTATTATTATTATTATTATTATTATTATTATTATTATTATTATTATTATTATTATTATTATTATTATTATTATTATTATTATTATTATTATTATTATTATTATTATTATTATTATTATTATTATTATTATTATTATTATTATTATTATTATTATTATTATTATTATTATTATTATTATTATTATTATTATTATTATTATTATTATTATTATTATTATTATTATTATTATTATTATTATTATTATTATTATTATTATTATTATTATTATTATTATTATTATTATTATTATTATTATTATTATTATTATTATTATTATTATTATTATTATTATTATTATTATTATTATTATTATTATTATTATTATTATTATTATTATTATTATTATTATTGTTATTATTATTATTATTACTATTCTTATTGTTGTTGTTGTTATTATTATTATTAACTTTATGTTTAGTATTCAATAATTTCGTTTTAGTTTGCTGTGTCGTTATGTTTTTGGTTTTTTCCCCTCCTGTCAATTATGCTAGTACACAGTAATAAAATGCAGATATTTAGTCTGTAATTTCATTATAAATTCCAGAAACAATAAAGAGTATGAGGCCCTTTCGATTGTTATATTTCGCAAGTGTGATAGGATAATATTTGACAATAACAGTTCCCTGTACTAATACGTATATATTAAGTTACTAAAATTTTCTCAAAGGAGCTTAATGGACTGAACACACCAGGGGAAAACGTACTATCTCCTTATTCACGCTTAGTCTGATTTACAGCTGGATGAATAAAGGAGATCGGAATCATGAGGTTTTGTTGCTATGTAATTATATCTAGGTAAAGTAAAATCACAATAAAATACTTAGGTAACACAGTCGGAAAACTAAAAGTTTGCCATTTCAGCCTCCCAGGGTAGCAAGGCATAGGAATTTCTAAGCATTTAAGAAAGTTGCAGGTTGACTACTGAGCTATCGGTAGGGAGGTGGCAGATAAATCATCTGAACCCTCGTACAGTCTTTTGGTGTTTTCAGGTAGCACTCTAGTCAGCTTCAACAACCTATCAGTGACCCGTGGTCACTGTTCTTTTTTGGTTTGATTGTAGATACTTTGAAGCAACTGCTTAAGAATTCCTATGCCCGTACATAAGATAGATATATACACGCCAGTAACTCCTTTGTCCACTGTGGTATTTTTGGGTTAGTTCCTATAGTTTTCCTTCTTTTCCCATCGAAAAAAGAGAAATGGTACTTCTGGCCTATGATCTACAGTATAGATAAAGTTTGCTTCATTAACATAGGGGCAGAGGCATATTTCTTCATTAGTTGTGAGTCAATTTGTCTTGAAAAATCTGTATTTTTTTAGTGAATACGCAAAGTTATAATGAACATTGAAGATCATTCCTTTAATTACTGTATTAGTTGTGTTGAATTCATTTTTTTAATTTTACATCCTCCAACGTTGTCATGTCGGACGATGAATGGAATGGGTAAAAATGACGCTCAAATGAGCCCAGGGTCCATAGAGCTTATAGTTACCCGACATTCGTCTTTCAGGATAAGGGAAAACCCTGGAAAAAGCCTTACCCAGGTAACTCACCCTGACCGAGATTCGAACTCGGGACCTCTTGAACGTGAGGCAGACTCGCTACCACCACGCTAGCTGTAATCGATTGAAGCAAACAAATTCCCACTCATGAACGTAGTGTTTGTTTTATCTTCCATTTAAACTCTTGCAAATGCATTAATGAAGATGAAGCGTGATGGTCTACAGCATAATTAAACATACCAGAAAGATGTAAATATATTTCAAAGCTTTGTTTTTCAAATAATTGCTTATAGAGGCAGTTAAACTAAATCGACAAAATTGAAACGATTATTATATGTAGGGATAGGCTGCTGGGACTGAAGAAATTGCACATATTCTTGTATCGAATTGGCCACTGATTCAAGAGCTAAAATGGTCAAAACTATAGCATTATATATAAAATACGAAGAAAGCTTAGAATACCAAGTGGAGTTCGAACTCGCGATTCCGGCGTAGAAGGAGCATGGTGCTATAATTAGTGCGGCGGAAGGGAAGTGGCTCACCTGTAAGAGGCAGACAGAGTACACTTGTCCCTGTCCTGCCTAACATTCCAGGAGACAGTGTGACGTCACTGTCGCTGTTACATAAGGAATAAAGTTTGTTTGGGAGATTCTTGTAACTGGAGTGGACTCAAGTAATTTTATGTGGTTACAAGAGTTCTTAACCAAACTACATGCATTTTGGGACTTTTAGATCATAGAAAGGGAGTGTTTGGTATCTTTCTATGATTTAAATCCTACTCTTATGATAGGATATAGGATATTTTTATTATCACATAAAACATTTGGTCGAACCACTGAACTTACGGAGATGAAATTTATCATATACGGCTTTGAAAACTTTGAAAGTTTATATACGAAGAGCGTGATAAAAATTCTCATTTTTAGGCAACCCGCTTCGTATTTCTACAGTAAAAATAAAAGTGATATATAGGATTCGAACCTTTGAAGGTCCAGCTCCTACATACTTGTGTATTACCGCTCGGCTATCTGAGCACGTTTAGAAACTGAGACTCAATTATGACTCAATAATGAGACTCAATGTTTTGCACACATTACAGTGTGCGAGAAAAAGGAAGGATTCGCTATGTGAATATGCAGGAAACATATGAAACAACACACAATATGTAAATATCATCATCATTACTATTATTATTATTATTATTATTATTATTATTATTATTATTATTATTATTATTATTATTATTATTATTATTATTATTATTATTATTATTATTATTATTATTATTATTATTATTATTATTATTATTATTATTATTATTATTATTATTATTATTATTATTATTATTATTATTATTATTATTATTATTATTATTATTATTATTATTATTATTATTATTATTATTATTATTATTATTATTATTATTATTATTATTATTATTATTATTATTATTATTATTATTATTATTATTATTATTATTATTATTATTATTATTATTATTATTATTATTATTATTATTATTATTATTATTATTATTATTATTATTATTATTATTATTATTATTATTATTATTATTATTATTATTATTATTATTATTATTATTATTATTATTATTATTATTATTATTATTATTATTATTATTATTATTATTATTATTATTATTATTATTATTATTATTATTATTATTATTATTATTATTATTATTATTATTATTATTATTATTATTATTATTATTATTATTATTATTATTATTATTATTATTATTATTATTATTATTATTATTATTATTATTATTATTATTATTATTATTATTAGACATTCAGGGTAAATGCAGTAAAAATAATATTTTTATCAAGTATTATGTGTGATGATGTAACATTAATGAAATCGTATATTTAAGCTGTTCCACTAATAGAAATAATTTCCCAATAGTACCGCTGAGTTTTGTCACCACGTGAATGCGTATGCTCCGCGCCGCATCAAAGATGTCAAGTGCGGCTGCGAGTGCTAAAATGGTTCTAAATCTAAATTTAGGTGAATTGATTAAAGCTTCATTGCTAATATATACAAATGTTATGTGCAGAGTGCGGCAAAATATGGGAAAGAATTTGACAATATATGAAAACATGAAGAAAAAGCTTCCATTATATAATTATGCAGATATATTTTAAAGCAAAAGACATTATATTTTAAAGGATGTTGAGAAGGTTCGCTTTATTAGTACACAGTTAGGCTTTGTAGATATTTGTGCATTTAATAATGAAATATACAATGAAATACAACTTACACGGATTTTATACATTTTAATACTTGTGAAACCCTTAAAAAGGACATAGAAGTTCTGGTTGCTCTTCACTGGCTTAATACTAATTAAAATATGCCAATAAAAGCATTGATTCGTGAAAATAAAACTTCCTCAAAAATAAGAGTGTTTAATTTAGCATGTGGTATCTAAGGAAATAATAAATTTTCGCAACTGAATTTGGCTTGTTGGAATGGATAATGCAGGTTTCTCCAGAAGCCTTTTCTGGAAAGAGTGATTTGGGTTTTGTAAATATGTTTCATAGAAAACTGCTTGAATGGAATATATAAAGGGCCCGGTTGATTGTTAACCTTATGTTAAAGGTAAAAAATGACAAATCTTACAAAACACGGACAAATATGCCGATTTTAATAATGTATGAAGAATTTACCTAGTACTTTCCAAACAGAAAGTGTTTTATAACATTAATTGAATTCTACGCACTTAAAAATGTAAAAGCACTGTTTATACGATAACAGGCATTATATAAAATTTCAGATTTCATTCTTTTTCGGTGTATAGTTATACAGTATACGAAAACTTTTTATTTGATTCACTCTTTATTATCTACAATCAGGAAGTATATAATTACACAAATTAATAAACTGCAGCAAGGGGATATATCAAAGTTATTACTCGATTAATGAGAGTAATGGTCCCATCATAATTTCGTAGAGAATTTTCTGCCACGCCTTAGTATAAGCTGAAAATTTATTTAAAACTTTAATTATCAAGGGGTGAACTAATAATATGATATAGAAGCACATTTACCTTCAAAAATTAGCTTACAGAACTTCAAGATATTGAAAGCGATGCCTAAGAGCTCAAAGAATAAAAAATGTATACAGCATTTTTTCCACAACACTATGCTTTTAGCAGTACGTTGATTTTACTTCGTACCACTAACATACATCTTCCTCTAGTGGACGATGTTTTATGCATGCCCTATAGTTTTAGTATGCATTACATTGTATCAAAGTGGTGTTACAAAGTTTGTAGGACTTAAAGGCTTGAGGCACATATTGCTGAAAATTGTTATTTCTCATCTCGGAGCACAGTGATAAATAAACGTTACCTCACTTTCCATCAAATACAGCTCCGTGTG
The DNA here is from genome assembly GCA_030765055.1 of Mantis religiosa. Taxonomy (NCBI): domain Eukaryota; kingdom Metazoa; phylum Arthropoda; class Insecta; order Mantodea; family Mantidae; genus Mantis; species Mantis religiosa. The sequence goes on from CM060950.1 coordinate 211,739,130, forward strand.
TAAACATCCCACTTGCTTCATCCCACGCAAGGATTTAGTCAAGCATTTAGGCAGAGAGTAAGGGCGGGAACAGCACTTTATTAAATTCTGTGCGCTCTACAACCTGCTGCTTTAAAACATCACAGGTGAACTACATGAATAACAACCTTAATATACACATGATAAATTGTCATTCAGCCCTAACCATTGCAAATATCAAAGGTTTTGGCGAACCTATGTGCATTTTACTTTCTCAAGCGTACTAGATATGTTACGGCTGCATTATTTTACTCATTTTAAAGATAGTATTGCATTTAATATTTATTTCATTAGGTAGGCGTGTCTTAGGCGTAGTAAACAAAATAAAAAGCATAATAGACCGAATGGTAGGTGGCTGAGAATACGACAAGTCCTGAATAAAAGTAATTACATTGTAGTTTGGTATTGAGCTCCAGCCAAACACGCAGCAATCGATGATTAGCCATTACTTCACAAAAGTTGTGTGTGATTATCATAGGTAATGTCACAAATAGTTTTGAAATTACCGATAAGTTCACAAGCGACGAAGTCGCGAGAGAATTTATCTAGGAAAGTTGAAAACCACGAATTGTATTTGTAGAGACTATTTCGCGAAAAAAACGACAAATTTTTGAAAGCGATTAAATAAGTTATTTGATTCCCGAAATCACATATGCCTACATTAAAATGAATGAAACTTAACCTCACAAGTCATGGCTTACAAAACTTTCAGCCATTTTACAATTGAAAGTCGCGTAACAGTCGACGGTCCGTGAGATGTATAATCCTTAGCCTGTTCGTAAACATGCAGAATGTATTGTTATCGTGTTTCAGGGTGCGACAACAAAATAGTTATCATTATTGTGTATGACTTCATGAATCTGATTGATCGACTTTAACATGGTTAATACAGGATGAAATCAAATGAGGGAAATAGTCACTATAAAGACATTTGTTACCTTGACTATTACCGTATAAGACTTATATTGTGTTTGGTTTACAACTCTAATGATAATAAAGATTAAATAAGACCTTTCTCCTATCTAGTTGTAATCCTTTACGTACATATAGGTATTTTGATGCTAATATATTTCAGTTTCAAGTAACAACCTTCCAAACCGAGCAAGATGGCTCCGGCGGTTTTGACTGTGGCCCGCATTCGGGAGGCCCGTGTTCGATTCCCATGACCGACCTACCTGACACATGGTTTTTTTGGTTTTTTTTTTTTACGGGTCACTAAGCGAATGCTGTGTAGGTTAATTACATTACCAGAATTTTCTGTCCCCCCATTTCACATCATTTCTCATCTGGTGGTCTCTTTCAGGATAGAAGTGTCGGCGGGTGTCTTGTTGGTGCATGGCAGAATGATATGCTCTGAGTAAAACTTCCTCCTCCGGTAGTATGGTCTCCGATCTCCGAGCCCGTTCTGGTGGGTCGTTTCCGGACCGCAGTCGGGTGAGCTGCCGGTTCTGCTGGCCTGCCGGGGAGTTACAACTAGTAAAATGTAGGGACTCTGCCCTCTGCACTGCCAGAGCTCCTTGGGACGTCCGCTCTCTGTCTCCTCTCACCTTATCCTTCCTCACAGGGATGTCCCATTCAGGGCATAGGTACAATAGATCCAGTCTGGTCTCAGTGCTCAATCCCCTCTTTGGCATTATACAATCCAATCCAACAATGTTCCGAAGGTTTTCGGAAACATTCAGTTGCTTAGATTTGGAAACACCCGGCTATGGATAAATTATGTACCTACTTTAAAGCCGATTTTAACAGCTTAAATGCCGCTACTTAACGTTTTCCGTATTCTTGGGCACTAGAAAGAAATCTCCCAAACTAGGCGAAAAGTTTGTTATACATTTAAGTAAAATGCCATAAATGAGAATCTCAATAATTCCATAGTGGAAGCTGCCTTACACATCTAGGAACACATTAATAGCAATGTTGTTTCAAGTAGTTATTATACAAATACGTTTTCTGAAGACTTTTCATGCACATGTGTGTAGCCCGTTCTTCACTCGATTTATATGTCCGATTTCCCTAATCTAGCTGCAGCAGATACCGAAATACAAGACTTGAGATCCAAAGGACCTAGAAGCACATTTTAAAAATAAAGTGACTTTTAACTCTAACTCTTATATATCTGTATCTGCGTATCGGTCTGTGGATAGCATTTCTCAAAAATGGCAAGTCGGATAAACACTCAACTTCGGTTTTCAGTCAATGTTTGACATGCCAAGTACTCTTTAGATTGGGCAAAAAAGGTCCCTTGTGTTTCATTTTCTGAAAAGTAACTCTGACGATATTTATGAAAATACCACATGTTTAAGACATACTGATTTGCATGAATAGTGAAATGTTTATCTTGAAGCTTTTGTATATAGCCTATGAAGGCTATAGTGTGTATAGTCATTAAACCATAAGAGATAGACAAAATATTGTTAAAACAGGGCTCATTCAAATATACAAAAATATTAAATACCTTAGCTTATCAAATACCTTTCGTTTTTTAAGAATTTGTTGCTAAAAATTTAAAGTTTTAGCCAGAACTGCCATAATGTATAAAACAGTTTACAAAACTATAATTTCTTTATTTTTATGGGTTCATTCATAATAAAACTGGTTTTGTTCTCGCTACTGTGCGTGTATCCAAATTCATACTTCTTAGTTCTTCTTCTTCTTCTTCTTCTTCTTCTTCTTCTTCTTCTTCTTCTTCTTCTTCTTCTTCTTCTTCTTCTTCTTCTTCTTCTTCTTCTTCTTCTTCTTCTTCTTCTTCTTCTTCTCCAACACGGTTTAGGCCCTTTAGCCTGTTCCGGCTCCATAGTCTTGCTCCTTCCATCTTTTCCTCGGTCTTCATAGGTTTCTTCGTCCTCGTGTTTGATAATTATATGTTATTATAGAAATTATATTCTCTTCCATTCTATTTAGATGCTACTTCCAGTTGGTTCTATATTCTATTATTGCTTTATTTAATTCTTCTATTTTTAGTTATCGCATTTCATGATTTTGTTTTTTGTCTAACCTTGTATAATGTTTATTAGTTTCAGGTTATTTTAAATAAAAATGTTGCCATATGTATAGAAGTATGCGTTTAGTTTTATAATATTCCAAGGTACAATGGATTTTGCGAACTTGAAATTGGCAGAATAAGTCGAGTGAATGTGACACAAGGAGTTAAATGATATAACGACGACTACTTTTCGAGTTTTTAATATACACGATTCATAGTGTGACGGACGAATTATCTTATTTGAGCAGTCTCCTTACTGACCCTTCTGCTAGAATGACTTGATACATGGTCTCAATTTCATAAGCACTTTCCTGCACTATCCTTTTGTTGCTTTTAACTTAGTTAAAATATGAATTTTTGTGATGGTAGGATTGATGTTCCGTGAGCGCGCACAAGCAGTCACTGAGGTGACAAACAGACGGCCGTAGTTGGTAGTGTACTAAAAGCAAATTACGTGACGTTAACTGAGTATTCGACTTCCGGTACAATATTTTTATTTCTATTTCTTTTATGTTGTGGTTAAAGACTCTCGCAATCTGACATATACTTACCTGGCAACTGAGGAGAAACTACAGGATAGTGGATGTCAGATTGAACTGTAAACGAAAATTAACGCATGACCCCCCCCCTCTTCTGTTGTGCGATATTTCTCTTCATAATTATTACAATTTAGATGACAAAACATGAACATGCTAAAAATACCGTACCTTTAATAAAAATCCAGTATCTTAGAAGTGAGTAATTTTTCATGGGGTGTAATATCACTTATTCTGTTGTGGCTAAGTGCTTAAAAATGTGACTCTGAATATTACCCTTAATTGAAATGTAATAAATATCAATAATAATTAAGGGGAATATGAATATTATTGCGAAGTATTTGATTATTAAATGGTTGAGGTGTGTTGAAACGGAACCTTTAAAGTATATTAAGCACCTGAATTATCAGTTAGGAGAATTTCTTTAAATGGTGTCACATGTGTGAACTAAAGTTATATTAAACATAAAAGTAAAGAATATGGGCAAAGTTCTCAAGATTGGCTATGAAACTTAGATTAGGATTGCACTGGTTCAATAAAACAATGTAATCCATAGAATCATTATAAAAAATAAAATTAATTTTCTTAAAAGTTATAGCTTTGTAAATTTGCGCTCTTGAGGACGGTTAGAAATGAAAACCCTCTTTCTGTCTTAAGAAAGTACGATTCCTTGGGTCTTTCGATGCTGTTAAATTAATAATTTTGCAGATAAACGCCTTGAAACACAGAGATTTTTGTTAGCTTAGGTTGCAGGGTGTAGAAATGCGTGCTAAAGTTATGGATACCGCTGCGAATTTAGTGATTATATTACAATATAGAACGACTTTAATATGCTGTATGCCTGGTTTGCGACCTGGCGGTTGAAACTCAATGCCACTAAGTCCCAAGCCGTCACTTTCACACGGCGAGCACTACAAGATGTACCTAACCTACATCTAGGTGATGGTAATGTACCCTGGTCTACGCAGGCAACATACCACACATAACAGCTGTGGCTAACGAAGTTAGTAGAAGGATGACCATGTTGTATCCACATTACAACCCTAAGTCACCTATGGCTCTTCGGAATAAACTACTACTCTTCAAACAAGTATTAAGGCCGGTCTTCACTTGCGCCTGCCAAGTCTGGGGTGCTGCTGCCAAAACTCATTTCTCTAAACTCCAAGTCCTCCGAAACCGTTACCTTCGGTCTGCAGTCGCAGCCGACTGGTACATTACGAATGCAAACATTCATGCAGACCTATCCTTCCCAAAAGTCACTGAGTATATCCTACACTTGTCCCACAGTTTCTATTCGAACCTCCCAAACAGCTTCAGCAACCTGATCCGTGGACTTGGAGAGTATGATCTCGGCCCAGGTGAGACATACAAGAGACCCAGACTTGTGCTAGGACCCCCATAAATTCATACCTCCTTATCTTGCTACACTATACTCCATCTTTACCTTAACCAAATATTCACTTCCTTAACGAAATACCACCATTCACCCACCGTAATTACCTAAATCAAACCATCACTATGCCAGTAAGGGACCTAGTCCCGGTATGGCAAGAGCTGAAGGACCCTCCTCTGCGGAGGAGGACACTTCTTCAACGACCACAAGGCTGGTGTAGAACGACTGTAACTTTACATAAGGAGGGTGTTAAATGCTGAAAGAAATTTTGTTCCATATTTTCAATAAAATGCTTAATGTAAACACTTAAACAAAAAGACAGTTGTTTAATTTGTAATTAATTAGTAAAACGCATAAACGTTTTTGTTTAAAATTGTACTTTTTATGAACTTAATAAAGTACAGTGCTGTACTTTACTATATGCGATACAGAAACATTTAGGCACTGAAACCAAAAAAGGAGGGAAATGTGCCCTTTAAATCTTTAAGAAAATATACGTATAATAAACTATGTTAATTAAAAATTAAATAAACGAGGCCAATTATTAGAGTAAATTGTGTTTAATTAAACATCCAATAAAATCAAATCCAACATGTTCCTGAAGACTTTGTATTAATACATGCGTGTGATAGCAACCGAGCGAGATAACTATGTGTATGTTAGTTATTCAGGCCCATGTTACGAAGTAGCAGCATCATCGTAACGTACGATTTACACATTTGAAACATTTATGAATGACATTGCTCTATAACTTAGTTTCTTCAGTTCCTATGCAAAAATTACTGAATTAAAGACTCCAAAGTCTCCGAGCTCACAATTAAATCGCTATTTCTTGCCTTTTGTCTCTTTAAACAAAAATTATATGGGCTTGAAGAGTCGAGGTGAGAATTAGCAAATATCTTACTTTATAACAAAAATAAATAACGGGATACTAGTCTTCAATGGAAATCTTTTAATCATTACCACGTTGCTTTATTGGTAGTGTCTAAATATTTTTAACCAAAATGTAAAAGAAGTAACGAATGAAATTGATGCAGACATTGTGTAAATAACTTCAGTTTTGAATAAGTATTTTGGATTTGCTGTGCTCTATACACTAATAAAATATATACAGTGAAAATCTGATATTACAGTATCATGATGTTCACCACCTTTTTTCGCTTCCGTTAATGTATTTTATACAAAGTGCTCCTACAGAAGTTTACTTTTATATTTATTTCATGTTATAAAATAAAAGGGCTTACAGATGTGGTTTTATTACTCATTTTGTTATTGGTACAAGGGAAGCTAAGATAAGAGTCAGATGCTAGATGTTTGCTCTGAAATTTCACTCGTTACATGGCATTACACGAAATAAGTTAATGGTGAGAGTATGATAGAAGATCTATGAGAAATTATTGAGAAGTCCAAACCTACAGCAAAATATATGTAGAAAACAATTGAGACAACGCATGTGAAAATAAAAGAACCTACATTTTTATTTCTAATTGATTTTATTTGTTTACCATGGATTAAGAACACAAAAATATGGTGTACAAAAATCTTTAACAAACTAGTATGTTAAATCTTTGTTAACATATTTTTGTTTTATCCCCAGTAACTTTTGATATAGTAATATGAATTGCTCCTTGGACTATACAGTTTATAATATCGATCCCTCAATATTAATCTGAGATATTGACTGAAATAACTGCGTGTTTTTTATTTCAATGCGTTTAAAGCTATAAATGTTTGTATATGCATGTTATTGAAATTTACACGTTTTGTGTGTGTGTATGTGTGTGTGTGTGTGTGTGTGTGTGTGTGTGTGTGTGTGTGTGTGTGTGTGTGTGTGTGTGTGTGTTTGTGTGTGTTAAGGAAACTAATTCATTTTAGATGAACTAAGTATTTTTAGCAAGTGCTTACAATGTTTGTATATTGAGGCTCCCCTGAAATGTTCAAACTAGTAAATTATTATTAACTGTGTTCCAAGGAACATTTTGAACAGTACAAAATGCTTGAAAAGCAAAATTGAGAAACATTGAGTTTAGAGTTTACCTAAATGGTAAGGAAAAACTTAATAACCATACATGGCTCTCTAAATTTTTAATATTAAAAAACCAACTGTGTAATATAAAATTACAGTTCATAAAGTGTAACAAAACAAAGCAATAAAAGATAATATTTACATTTTAATTAAATGTAACCGATGCATTTACCTTAATGCTATAAGATTTTATTTGAAAAATTTCTATAACAAAATTTACAGTTTTTGATGATAACTTTTTATCTAGGTATCTCTTAAAGTTTACCAGGGACACAAAGTACCAGAAGAAGAGGATCTTCACAAGCTGTTTACAGAAATTTTTTTTTAGATATCCAAATATCTTTCAATCAAGATCGTTACAGCCATTTTTGAGTAAATAAAAATAGCGAAACTCTCCTATAAACGGTAGTTTGGAATGGGTGATATTTTTGAGAATCTTGAAAATCCTTGGAAGAAGCTGAATTAAATAGCAAGTTTGGAATCCATCCCACATTTAATTTTATGTTTTCTCAGGCATACATGGACGATTTTCTAAAATTGGTTTTCTTTGGGAATTGAAATAACCAAAATTCATGTTTTCCGTAAAAATGTCTATAGTACTACGTTTTTAACGGAACAAATGCGTTCTCTACTTCCTCTAGGCAACTAGTGGAGCTTATAATCTGTCTCAAATTAGAACGAACCTTTGTGAACATATGGGAGGTGAGAAAGAGAGATACCGATATACTTTAACACAACGCTCTTAAGCTGCTGATTGGTTCAGGCATAAGTTGCTTTTATAAACACCCATGGTTTTGCCTCCACCATCACCAGCCTAAGTGCGTTCCGTTAAAGTAGTATTGGTAAACGCAATAAGCATTTCTAAGCACCGCAATGGAATGCGTCATCGTTGGTAATGGTTTATTTCTAAAAGTCTGTTTATGAAGAACAAGAAGCTTTGTCACGGACACAGAGAGACAGCTGCCTGACGTCTCGGTTTAAAATTAGAGTTTTAAGTTATGGGCTTTGTCAGTCAAACGATAGGACGGGCTATAACTGTGTACCTCATTACTTTTTTTTTTGGTCTGGAGCAAAATGTTACAGCAATAAATCAAAACATATTCGGGACACGGAAACCACTCGTAACTTAAACCCAAAATAACCCTTAACTATAGTTCTTAGAGAATTCAGAGAAAATTTATGACTAGCTGTTATAACAAATAACAAATACATGTCATACTTTACATTTCGTTTTAAAATTATATATCGTGTAATACTGGAAGTTCAACTATTTTTTGAATTTTAATTATAATTGCATGCGTGAAGTAAGTTCCACGAACATCTATGACGAAAATAAATATGCTGTTTATAAATAGAATGAAAGCGTCACTTAGGTTTGCTTTGCTTTAGTTTAGTTTAATCGATCGTTTGCTGTGAGATGGCAACGCCCAATTTTTACCCAGAAAAATGCCACTTTTAATTTCTCTGCTATCTACCTAGTAAGAAGAAGTATTGTATTCCATTCAAAACATAGCAAAAATTTTACCATAAATATGTTTTGAGACCAATGAATCCAAAAGTCATTTTAGAAATTGCTCCGCGCGCATGCATGTATGTCTGCGAGAAGCAGAAGTTAAAAGCGCCAAGTGGAATAAACACCGTACATTACAACTCCAATTATCCGGATTAATTGGGACCGGATCAGATCCGGATAATCAGATATCCGAATAATTGGATACAGCATGGCAAAAATCATTGCTTTAAAAGTGAGTAAATTTGTGTGTACTGTAATGTTAATTGAATGGTTACTAAGCTTATAGTACTATACTTACATAAAGTGTCATTTAATTTTAGAACGATAATGAAACTTACTGTACTTTACAACTATGTCCTGTGATAACTGTCGAGCAATGGGGGTTTTGTTAGTTGTTTTATAGTTTGGCAGCTGGATAAATGGATATGGGTTGTCAAAATCCGTCAATGTGGTAACGAAATCTAAGAAAATGGAGTAATGAAGCGGACGTTTAGAAGTCGCTAGAAGCTTAGCCTCAAGAAACGGCCTTTTGCTTCCTAAGTTCTGAATGTCCTCATGCAGTTACTGCTTGACCACCAGAGAATGACTACTTAAGACATTTACACAAAGATTTAAGTTAAAAAAATAAGAGAGAGTAGAAAAAAGTCCTTCAGAGATAACGAGTACTTTCAGTTAACTGATAATCTCCTCACCTAGTAAACTTGTTCACTACAACATATGTGTATTTTTTTAAAAAAAAAAAACATATGTGTATGTGAATCACGACTGTTGCCAAATGAAATACTTGTAACTGCTATGGTAGGTATTTACTTAGGCATATATATGACAACAATGTGTATTGTACATGGTATGTTTGACCGCCAGAAGAAGTCGAGCTGGACGAATGTGCTAAAAAAATATTTCCTGCCGTTCCCATCTTATATATGCATCTAGTATCATATACCTACAACAGTCATATATATATATATATATATATATATATATATGTAATACCTATCACAGCAATTATATACCGGTATTTGATCTGGCAGCCTGAGTGATTTTGTGGTAAACAAGTCGACTATGTGTGCAGATTGTAAATTAAATTCCCTCTCATAACTCAGGTCCCGGTCACCTCTGATGAATAGACAGTAATAGCGCCCATAAACACGATGGGGACTGTAGAAAGTATTTAGTGGTGGAGAGATTGTACTTCTTCCATACTGTGTGGAGGTGTAGCTGCAGCCCGCTGGCTCCCCATGGGCCTTCGGTGTTACGACTCCTCGATAAATAAATTATCTATTTTGATTCCAGCTTTAATTATTAACTATTTGTGATGCCTGATCCATCGTGACCCACCTTCCCGTCTACTCAAAGCGATTCTGATAAATGACGACCTTGTCATTTGGAGTTAGGATAACTGGTATTCTACTGCACTTAGATATAGTATCTCCTAAAGAAGTGACACGAAGATTTTCAAGAAAATATTCCCACCACACACCATCCGTTTCATTGAAAATTAATATAAGATAACAGGTGGCAAAGCTTGGACACCGATGGGAGAGAGACAGTTGGTTCAGAATGAGTGTATTCTAGAGTACCGTAATGTTGTTTATAATACGAGAGTGGGTCCTGATCTGTTGCAGTTCTACACAAAAGTCGTGGTTATACCCAATCAAGGATCTGTTGAAGGGAAACAATTCATCCTTCAATAACAACGTTCATGAATGGGCACAGTGTTTATGCTTTGCATCATGTGACCTCGAGCGTATCCTCCGGCAATGCAGAAGTGAAAACTGGAGGAGATTTACTTTTGAGACGTTTAGAAAATATATTGTAGTTCACTGTATCACTTATTCTACACCACGATAAAGTAATAATCGACCAATTAAAAAGAGCAAGTATTTTACAATGAATATAGCCTGCCTCGGTAGCATAGATGGCAGCGTTTCTGTCTCACGTTATAGAGATCCCGAGTTCGAATCTTGATGAGGATGAGTTAAGCGGATAAGACCTTTTCGGGAATTTTCACTTATCCTGAAAGACGAATATCGGGTAACTCTAAGCTCTAGGGACTTTGGGCTCTTTTGAGCATCATTTCACTCCTTTCGTTCATAGTCTGATATGACTGAACTTTGGAGGACGTAAACTGAAAAAAAAAATGAACATGCATATACAGGTATGCATGCATAATATTGAAGTACTTTGACTTGAAATATAAAGGTAAAGGTGTAAATTTATTATCAGTTAATTATACATATAAATTATTTCTATGGATGAACGACATATTTAAACAAAGTAACTGCTCCATGAAAATTACCGACTTTATTCTTTAAACATTTTGAAGTGTGACAGTGAGGTATGTGTTCACTGTTACATCGCATACATACTTGCCCCTCCCTCTCAACTGGAGGCTAATCATGATATTCTATTACACCTAATCTGCTTCATCAGTCTCCAAAGTTTGCTGCCTTATTCTTTGTTTCTAAAACAGCTCTGGACGATTTTGGTTAAAATATCCACATATTTAAGATATTTAAAAGAAAAAGAAAATGTATATTTTAACTCTTTTTTTTGATTAGGTAATAAATTTCGAAGAAATTTTGTAATTTTGTATAATGAATGAACCATAGAGAAGAACATGCTACAACAAAGATATATCTCTTTAAAACATACAATTTATTTCAGACAACTCTGTATGTCATAAACTGTTTCCTAGATAACCATTATTACTGGTCTGAAAGTTTTCAATAACTTCTAATTTGTTTCTGAAGTGATGCATTTACGCATTTGTTTCTTGCGATAACAGAAAGAGCGTAAAATTTCAAGGCCGGCATATAGCGATGCGCTTTTAGAGCTTATACAACAATTAATTATAATTATCTTGAAATTAATGTAGATAACTAAGCTTTCGCAACAATACGTTATAGAGGCTATACATATTGTGCCACCGTTATTTTTATTCATACGTCTTTCTCTACCCACTCTCGTTTATAAATAAACTTCTACAAACCATTCATACGAAAGATTTTTTCTGTCTATTTTATTTTAATTGAGATAAAGCTTTACGAATTAGGTATATTACACATTTCATTATAAATATCTACCGAGTGGGATGGCTCAAGAGGTTTTGTCTGTGAAGCGCATTCGGGAGGCCCGGGTTCGATTCCCGTGGCTGACTTACCTGACCCAGGTAAGGGGGCTTTCTTCGGTCGCCAGCGAATGCTGGGTAGGTTAATTACATACATCGAATTTCTTATTCCTCCATTTCACCTCTCGGCGCTGCATGGCAGGATGATATGCTGAGTAATCCAACCTCCTCCTGTAGGACGGTCTCCGGTTTCCAAGCCACGTGCTGGTGTGACCGTTTCTGGACCGCAGTCAGATGAGCTGCCGGTTGTGCTGCCGGGGAGTTTCCAACTAGTAACATGTAGGGACCCTGCCCTCTGCATTGTAGTGTCTCCTTCGGACGGCCACCCTCTGTCTCCTCTCGCCTCATACTTCCTCACGGAGATGCCCCACTTGGGGGCATATTTGCAATAGATCAAGACTGGTAACAATGCCGAATCCCCTCAGTATCGTAATCCACTCCAATACAAGGGGGATAACCTTAGTACAATGTTTAAGAACCAGAAGAAATATACTGGCCTTAAAATTCCTTACTGCTTCCATACAATCGCGAGAAATAACTGAATTCTACAGCACTTTAAATAATGACGAAGTTATCAGTGTCTCGAAAATTGCACACGCCACAAAATAATGTTCTGAAATAAATTAGGTGTTTTAGATATAGCTACATTTTTCGTACGTTTTCATCAACTGCTTAACGTTTACGAGTTGTACAAAATAATTAAACAAAGTTCCTTCCCAAATAAGAGGACTTAATAAATTATTCCCCCAAAATTTAAGAAATATATATTTTATTTAAGAGTAACTATATTTTTTGTCATTTCAACCGAAAGTCTTAGAGATGTTTTTGAAAAAAAAAAAAAAAAATCTAAAATTGTTCCATATACAGAGTAATTTTGGGTTGAACATATTCTCGAAAATCTTCGACCTGCATTTTTGGAAATAGCTAAATTAAATACCACTTTTGGCATTTATCGAATTTTCAGTTTTTAATGAATCTGTTTATGGACACACAAAATGCACGCGAACTTTTTATAAGAATTTTCTTTCCTTCTTAATTCATATTCACGAAAAGCATATATTTCCGTTTAATATGGATATCGAATTTTTGGGTGAGATGCAATAGCTTGTTTGCCTGCTTTGTACTTCTAGCGAAAGTAATAAATATAGTGGGTAGACTAAGTCATACCAATGTAACACATAAAACGTTTTTTTTCCCTTTAGCGAATTGCGCAAAGTCGTCTCGCGCAAAAGTACTATCAGACCACCAGATGAAGGGAAGCGTGGTTTTAGGCATGACTTCATTGAAGCCAATGAGCTGTTAATCTGCTTAACTATTCGATTTCTTTACGTGTATCATCCATACTGCACATGTAACACTTGTACTGTGTTTCATGAACATTTGTCTATAAGGAATGATGGCACCAGGAACTCTAGCGCATTCTTTCTCAGCATTGCAAGCATAATGTACGTTTTTAAGAGACCTAAATCTTGTTGATATGTTGAAACCCTAGCCGTAATCTTTCTCAGAAAACGTGGATAATAGATCTATTTATGATGACATTATGAGCTGCCATGTGCTACTACTTCCTCTTACCGCATCAGGGAAAATAAATATGTAGTGTTTAACGCCTGCTTTTACTACATACGTCGCCGCAGGCGGTGACACTGATGATACCTACATAAAATGAAGATGGGGTACGGAATGAGATGGCGGGGAAACCGGAGATTCAGGAGAAAATCCGCCTCAGCACCGTATGTCCGCCACAAATCTCACTTAGGGGTCCCCTAGGACGAACCCGGGCTACTTTGGCGAGAGTCGAGCGATCTAACCACTCAGCCACTGCGCGGAACCGTACCAAGGAGCAGAACACTTCTATGACGGTCTCTGTTCTCAGGTCTACAGTATGTTAACTGCTGTGATGGATGTTAGGTATTTTGTTACAACAATGCGTATCGCATGCATGCGGTACTAGCGTGCATAAACGTGATGAGGCCGGTAGAAAATGTACACTTACGTAGGATATTCCTCCAGCTCACCTTCTTCTGGAGGTCAGAAGCACATGCTCCACGTAACTTTTGTAGATGTGCAAGATGCCACCACTTGTGTTCATTGCGAAAGGCATACAGTAATTTAAAGGGTTGTCTGCTCTCTTCCTAATTTAGGGTATTCAACACGGAGGTAAGCTTGGCGAATGCGGAAAGCAGCAAAAAAGCATACGCTGTCATTTTGGTCGATACGGGGTATTTGAACTCAGGACCACCCAAATTCTAGCCACAGACCACCTGAACCATCTCTTCGTTCTCAGTAATTTTGTTCCGTTGAGGAGTGAATTGGTACCGGAAAGCGTGTAATGAAATGTTGAATGCATATCAACAAGGAATGGTGGCACATTTTCACACCCCAGCAATGTCAATTAACCATGTTGGTTCAGCCCTAAGGCATTCAGAGATTTGGAGACTAGCGCTGCAGGGGAGGGGGAGCCTTTAATCTCCCTTCCAATTTCTCTGTGTAATTTTACACAGCCGGACCAGGAATAGAGACGAGGAAAGTTTTCTCTTAATGAACACGCCCATGTTCTGATTAACGCGAATATGTTTATATAAGTGTCGCTTTCCGCGTTTGGACAAAAATGGTCGTAATTTTAAACAAGTTTCGCATGAAAGGGAATGATGCTTTTGTTTCATCCAGCACAAAATATCTGGGCTACTTATTTCCACGTAAATGAAATTTTTCTGCTCTTATTCGGACTCTTTGAGCGTGACGTAACAATATGGTATCTGCATCCCTACAGCCAATTACATCATCCAGCATAGACATATCACTTCATGTCTATCCAGAGATTAAAAAACTCCTTTGATTTTTTCACTCCTTATAAAATATTGCCAGACTTAAAAGTTTTATATAGAGGTTTCCATTTTCTAGGGATGATGGATGAGATATTTTTTAAAATCACGAGCGAGGACATATGAAATTTCGTAATATTAGACCGAAAGTAATTTTCGTTTCTCTCGAAAGTAATTTCTCATGGCTGAAAGATATATTTCCGAGGTTTCAGATCATTACGTAATCAAGAGCATGTTATTATTGAGTGGTTTTTACTTTCCTCTTGCACGTTCTACAGTGAATGAATGAATGAATGTATAGTGTTTAACGCCCAATTTTACTACATACGGCACCGCAGGCGGTGACACTTATGATACATGAAATGAAGATGGAGCACCGCTGGAAAAAGGTGGTGCGGGAAACCGGAGATCCCGGAGAGAACCTGCCCCAGCGCCGTGTTGTCCATCACAATTCTCACATGCGGTAGCCTGGGATCGAAATCGGACCGCCTTGTGAGAGGCGAGCGGTCTAAACGTTCGGCCACGGCACGGCCCCTGTTTACAGTGATAATCTCAGTTCCTTGTGTACTAACTTACTACTCTATAGCCATTTTGTTCTTAGTTTAAAACAAGTGTGTAGACCGCCTCGGTAACATGGTGGTAGCGTGTCTGCCTCACGTTCAAGAGGTCCCGAGTTCGAATCTCGGTCAGGGTGAGCTACCTGGATAAGGTTTCTCCGGGGTGTTCCCTTATTCTGAAAGACGAATGTCGGGTAACTCTAAGCTCTATGGACCCTGGGCTCATTGAGCATCATTTCAGCCATTCCATTCATCGTCCGATATGACTTAACGTTGGAGGACGTCAATTAAAAAAAAAACTGGTGGCAGGCTCTCTAAGGCGACTAAGAGCTCCGTCAGGCTGAAGAACCTGCCTATACCTGTTAGGAACCTACCGAGGCACTAGTCGACCCTGAGTGTTTTCATCTCATCCTTCCTCCTGGGGTCTGACGTACGATAAGTCATCGTCGACAGTACTGGCATTCGGCCGTGAAAACAAAAGGGGGCAGATTTCTCCGGAAGGTCAACTTTTGAGATTTCTGGAATAAAAAATAGGTAATTCTAGAAAAGAAGACTGTGTATGTCTCTCTATGAACAAAATAACACGAGAACAAAAAGTGGGTTAAATATCACATTTGTTATTGAAATTCGGCGATTTCTAAGGATGGGATATGAAGATCTAAAAAACACCCGCTTTAAAACAACCTTTACGTGGAAAAATTGTATATTCCTTTGTATAGCTTGTTACATCAGCTTTGGTTAAAATGCCATCAGTTTAAGATATTTGCTTGCCAACAAAATTTATATGTTTGTGTTCTGGGAATAGGCTACAAGGTCCTCTTCTTTCGGATGGACTTTTGAGTGATTTGATAAACCGTGCTCACTGGACAAAATATTACTACATAAAAATGTAGATCTCGTTAAGTTACGCAATTAATATCCAGTACGGTTTTTGTGGCATTAAACGTTTCCAAGCTATTCTTTGTTATTGGTTTGAATTTGCAAATACTTTTGTCACCTGGGAAGCTGCTAGTGTGCAAAATGTATGGGATTTCAAAGCCTTAACATAGCGATATGGTTATTAAAATATATTACTTTAGCTTACTGTCTGTATCGTATATCTATAGCAAATGTGTAAATTTGTAATGGAAGTTTATATATAGATTGATAAGAAGTAGGTAGAAGAATTAGTTTTGCATGAGTAAGTTGTCGAGGAGTGAGTAGAGAAAGTCATGTGAATGAAACACACAAGACTCTTAATAAAAATGAGAAATACTTTGGAGGCCTCTAGGATTTTCTTTTCATAGAAGAAGACGAAATATCTTTGGTTCTTGCATGTTTATTAACGTGAACTTACTGCGCCTGAACGTGATGGAACTCCGAACGAACTGATTTTTGGTTGTAGCTCTCTGGACCATTTTACAAATAATTTGTTGTAACTAGAATAAAATATAGCAGTCCACACTTACTCCACTATAAAAACTCAAAGCATAGATATATTTACAGTGAGACAATGACAATATTAATAGAGTCTCTGCCTCATTTTAAAATGGTCCAGATTTAAATTCATAGTTAACATGAGCTACTTGATCATGTTTGTTTTTACACCCTTAGCCTAAGAAGATAAATATCGGGTAACTGAGCTCTAGTGACCTCGGATCCATTTGAGCAATGTTCACTCACCTACCCTGCTACAGGACGTTAAAATCAAAGCAATTGTATTATGTATATCTCAGTAAGTTATCTTAGTCCCGTGTCATTTTTAAAATAATTAAATATGCCACTATTATTACAAATAACATTACTTTACCGATTGTCCCTAAAAACCACAAATACTTTGGGGTAATTTTGACTCATTTAAAACTTTGAATGCGTACTGCTCCCTTTTGAAATTAAGATCTGCATCTTCCAAAGATGCAAAAAAGATTTTTAAACTTATATTTTATTTAAAATTGCTAATTAATTTAATTCGAACACGATACATTTAAGGTAGTCACTTGATAAATAAAATATGTATCTTGATTTTACTTAAATAGCCTATTTTTTTTGTAATTTACGATCTCCAACGTTAAGCCATATCGGACGATGTATGAAATGGCTGAAATGATGCTAAAATGCGCCCGCGGTCCATAGAGCTTAGAGTTACCTGACATTCGTCTTTCAGGATAAGGGAAAACCCCGGAAAAACCTTATCCAGGTAACTCACCCTGACCGAGATTCGAATTCGGGACCTCTTGAACGTGAGGCACTCTACCACCACGCTACCGAGGCGGGCGGAAATAGCCTATATATTATACTACATTCATAGGAGATTTTTATGATCCTGTATATCTGTTGTTAAGACTTAGAGAAAAAATAACCACACAACACCCCAGGATCCCTTTAAAATACAATAGTGTATTTCAAATAACGTATTTGTGACCTTAACCATTTCCGAGATATCCATTATCATCGACTTGAATTATGCAATACTTTCCAATTTCTTAGTCTTGTGGCTATTCACTGGTTTTTCGCGACGTCATGGAAAGAATACGGAATTTTAGAGACATAGTAGGCCGCTTTTAAAATGGACTATCAATTCGTTTTCTTCTTTTCCTCTTGTACCTGTAAACATATAATGAAAATATATCTGTAAATGTTTTTCCTGATCAAGATGAATTAGATAGAAAAATAAGCTTAAGTAAGATCAATTTGTACAAACTATATCTTTGCCCAACTCTGGCTCAAAGGATGACGATGAAATACAAAATACCAGGACAGGAGAGGCAACCTGTTAGTCCTTTGGAGCCCATTTATTGACATCACATGCTCTTGTTTTAGCAACCACGCTACTAGTTCACTGATACACTCACTGCAAAAGGAGATATGACATTCTCTGTGTTGTGTGGCTGAGTTAATCTGCATAGTAATTGGCAAATTGCAATTACTTCGCGCAACCTCGCCATGGGAAAAGGCTAATGTAATTGGTGATGCTGTAAAAGCGACAAATTTTCTGAAATGTCAAACAAGAGAAAAAGTATCTACTGTTTGTAATCAAAAAACATCTAATGCAAGTTCACTGAAAATTACTTTGTGAAATCGTTTTGTAACACAAAGAAGAGATTTTAATTTTGTGTACAGTAAATTTGTGGTGATGAATATTTATAAACCCGACAGCATGGAACTACATTATCGTTGGAGAATTTTGAATTTGTCCAATAAAGTGCAAACTTTATAAAATTATTAGTGTTCCTCGTCTTTCAGATAATAGCTCTGTATCTATTTATGCGTTACGTCCGCGCACGTGTGCCTAAAATAGTTTTTAGTAAAAGTTCTCTAAATTATATTAAGTAAAGTAAAAGTAATATATAAATACAGTATAAATATGAAAGACATAATTAGTCACTTGCTGATACATTCTTACAGCCCACTGAATGCTACCCCATGAACTGCACCAACGCCTCCGAGGAAACGTTGAACAATACGGGATGCGGATGTAGATGGTTGTGCTTATTCTGAGCATTCGTTTCTGAACAAACTTATGACTGACAATATGAGTGAAATCAAGAGAAAATTTCAATTTGATCACCCACCCCACCAAAAAATACTGAATCGAGGCTACTGTCAGCAAATCTCGGCAGCAGTATGAAATGAAATATATTGCATTAGGTTTTGTGTAAACTAAGCAGTTTTATTGTTGTGAACGGAAATGTGATATTGACTTATTTACCTACATGAAGAATTAAATGCACTGTAAGCTTCATTAACATGGCCCAAAAACCCAGTGTTTGAACTACTTTGTATTTAAAAGAAAATATTTATATCAAACATTTCTGAAGGTAATCGCTTTCATTGAGCATAATTATGAGGGATGTGATGCAAAAAATAGAAGGTTCCTTCTAGAGAGGAAATGAATAAGTTTACGATCATGCATTTTGTTTAAAACTGTTAATGTTGCTACAACTGGTCACTGCTACTACGTTTTGTTTATTACGCCACGATTTTTTGTTTGTTTGCATTTCAACAGTCTGACAAGCAGAGGTTTTAGAGAGGTGCACCAAAAACATATTTAATATCATTTTCATGTTTCTTTATTCTGTTTCACATATTCAGTATAATAAATTATTTTACACCTTTTAATATAACCATCCCTACACCTTCTCTTAAATCATTAACTAGAACTTCTAACTTAATGCTTAAGTTGTAACATGAGTTGACATATGATGCATTTTGAGGTTGCAATATATGTAGAAAGTATAACTTTACTTATCTGTAGATTACCAACTGGATTGGCTCTGTGACCCGAAATTGTGTGGTCGTGGGTTCAATTACTGATTCATGAGTTTTTTTTATTAGATTTACCCAACTTGCTAAGGATAATGATATCTTCTGAATTTCCTGTATCTGCATTTCACTTCACTTTTCATTTCATTTCCATTTTTATCCTGGATGGTCTTTCAGGGTTTCAGGTCTCTGCGGGAATTTTCGACGTGAATGGCAGGTGCAGTGCTCTCTGTGAATCGTTATCCTCCTTATCCGGGGAGGTCTTTGTGTGCAAGTTCCGCAGGAGGGAGGGGAGCAGGTTGTATGATGGAGAGTTCCAATCTGTAGTTGTTAGGGACCCTGCCCTCCGTTGTCGTCTCTCCTCAGTCCAGTCACCTTTAGTATCCTTTCACCTAACCCTTCCTTTCAAGGGCTACCCCAACAGGGGTAGAGTGACAAAATATTTCACCAGTCGAGATGCTAAGGACCTCCTTCGAACCTTGCTTTAGTGTCACTCATATTTGGAGATATGGTCTGCTATAAATAAAATATAATAAATGCCTTAAAAAGTAACGTTTCTGAAAAACGTTTCTTGGTTGATATTTTTTAGGCAGTCTTTTGTCGTTTTGTAATCTGAGTTACCGTGGAATGCCGCAGCTCTGCTTTTAAATGGAGATTATAAAAGAAAATGTTTTTGTAATGGGAGAGCTAAGTGGTGAATGTCTAGAAACCTTGCCAACAGCTATTTTGATCGATCTGGGCTTTCCTTTCCTTTTCAATTCACAACGGTCATTGTCAACTATGTTTTGCCTAAGCGCTCACGCTTTAATCATGTTTGATGGTCCGAAACTATTTGGCCACGTTCAGGGCTTGCGCTGCACTGTACAAACACTGCGTTCTAAAAGTCCCTTTCTTCCAAGAATTTTATAAGACCCCAAAATTCAAAATACTTAAATGTGGCTCTAAAGATTTTTGTATGAAAGCTTACTCTTCCATTCCTTCAGCGTTAAACTCCAATAAATATTTAGCGACATGAGTGGTTTCATTAGATAAATCATTATTGTTTGTACCGACACGGATAGACTGAGTGGATAATTTATGGTTTAATTCCCATCAGGAGCATCCTCCTCAATTGAGTTCTTCTTCTTCTTCTTCTTCTTCTTCTTCTTCTTCTTCTTCTTCTTCTTCTTCTTCTTCTTCTTCTTCTTCTTCTTCTTCTTCTTCTTCTTCTTCTTCTTCTTCTTCTTCTTCTTCTTCTTCTTCTTCTTCTTCTTCTTCTTCTTCTTCTTCTTCTTCTTCTTCTTCTTCTTCTTCTTCTTCTTCTTCTTCTTCTTCTTCTTCTTCTTCTTCTTCTTCTTCTTCTTCTTCTTCTTCTTCTTCTTCTTCTTCTTCTTCTTCTTCTTCTTCTTCTTCTTCTTCTTCTTCTTCTTCTTCGTCTTCTTCTTCTTCTTCGTCTTCTTCTTCTTCTTCTTCTTCTTCTTCTTCTTCTTCTTCTTCTTCTTCTTCTTCGTCTTCTTCTTCTTCTTCGTCTTCTTCTTCTTCTTCTTCTTCTTCTTCTTCTTCTTCTTCCTTCAAATTTACTTTCTCAACTCTCTTTCCTAGTTATTCCATTCCGTTTAACATCAGTTCATCAGTGTCTTACGTGGACACACACTATTACTCATAAAACATTGGTATGTCTTATGCAGGTGTAACGGAGTCAAGTTGACAAAAATAGCAGGACTGCGCGTGTAGAAGAAATCAAGTCTTAACGGTTTGCATTTCACGTCAACACTCAGCGTTGATCTGTCCAGTTTATATGTGCTTTTGGATGGATAATATTTCAGAAAGGGATTTTTCTTTCGTGCGAATAATCGAAAACATGCATTTTCTCGTTAGCAAAATCAAACACAATTTTTATTGAGATGCAGGTGTATTATTTGGTTTTAAACCAATCAGAACTTTTGTTTTGATTTTGTATTATAAAATGTAATTCTGATCTACTACATTTGTGCCTGCTAATACCAATTGCTTAGGAAGCACATCTAAACGGTTTGCATTTAAAGTAGCACATTTTGTGCCAGTGTACATTAGATCCTACTACTATGTAAAATTGTTTCAAAATAATTAAAAATATTTTGATTTACTCAATTAGAAATCTCCAGGATAACTACTGAATACGTTTTAAAGGTTTTAAGGATATCTATGACAGAAATTTCATTAGCATTTTCAAAAAATCACCTTTTCCTATTTTTAGTATGTAAAATAGTTTAAGCATTCCTGAATCCGAAGAATGCTTACAGAGCCTCCGCTCGCCATTTTATATGTGATAATAGAGTTTGAAAGTTATGCAAATTCTTGTGTTAGATATGAATTCTAATTCTTTATCCTTGTTTTCCCGCTATTAAAATTTTCAGCATTTTTCTTCATTGAAAATGTTCCTTACGTCGCAGTGTTGGTGTACTAATGAAACTTGCTACATGCATTCACAGACACACTGAATAGAAATTGCTCTGGGTTTCATTGTGAGTGGCATTTAAGTACACTTTCTTTATTTCAGAATACAAAAATTTCAACTTTTAGGGCAAAAAGCGATATTCATAGCTTTAAAGATTTCTGGAGCCTAAAGTTATTGAGAAACAGAGAAAACCTAGGGAAATTTCAAAAATTGGGTATATTGGGAACCTGTTATTAAAATATTGGACAACAATTTAAATTATTTTGGCGCAAGGAACATTTTTGGTGATACAACAAAAAACAAATAAATTTGACCATAATTTCCAAACCATCAAAGCGAAATTGGTAACATTTGGGCTGTATCATATCTGCACTATGTTGCATCTATGTTATAAATCTTGAAAAGTTAGCATTTTTAGTTTAGAATTTCAAAATTTCGTTCTTGGTATCCTGAAGCAGACATGGTTCCGGGGGGAATTAGAATGCCTGAAAGCATTCTTGAGCTGTAAAACAGTACTTGCAACATAGAGAAAAAGGTTCATCAGCATTAAAATATCATCAGATTAATTGCAAGTTGATATGAAACATAGGGAGATAGCCGGTGTTTTGTTTGTAGCTCCAGAGCATTTGGATTACGGCTTATATGTGACGGAACTGTACTACTATGAAGGTGTCCTTACCTTTGATAGGTTGTTGGACAAATATTTTGCACACCAAGTTCCTGGGCGATCAATTCATTCCATTTATATGAATTTCATGCGTTACCTCAGTTTAATTAAAAAACTATAAACCTGGATTAGTTAATGTAGTAGGTAGAGTAATTAGCATTTAGGTATTGAAATAATTCGTTTTGTAAGCAGAAAATGTGTGTAATTTCAATTTATATAAGCCAAATCCCTTGGATATGTGATCTTTAGACTCTGTATTTGAACTAAGAAGAAGATACTAAGATACTACACAGACGTCATGATGCGGTTCCCTCAAGCCTCGGAAATGAACTGCCTAGTGTTACATATACTTGGCTCGCCAACAAGGAGATTCCCAGCTGGGGCATCAAACTTCATTTTAAGGAAAATGATTCACTATCCTCTTTGGAAATATGCTTGTGAAAGGGAATGTGAGTGGTAGGTTTTGTTGGTATTTTACAACCTTTTAGAGATGCAATTAAATTATTTTGTAAAGAACATATAAATCCTTTAGTTTCTAATTATTTATTATATTATGTATGTCCTGTTTTTTCTTTATTTTTATCTTTAATTTTAATTGTGAAAATTAATAATAAATTTAAGAAAAGCTACAATTCAGCAATTAAAGTCTCCATTAATCGCTTCTGAAGTCAAAGCCCCCAATATATCCACAAAAGTTGAACAGGACTATCATACAAATGAAACAATTACAGGATTATTAGAAAATAGTTGGCGTTTACACTGGAGAGATATGAGTTTTAAACACCCTCCCCCACCCCGTTTTGTTCTTCTGATTATCTAACCTTTATGCTTCCACTCTTCCGGTGGCACTGTGCCACCGTAAACTCCCACCACCCTCAACATATTAAATTGGAGGGAGAAAGGAGAAGAATGATACCGAATGTGACAATATAACATAACTGCTAGAACATGACAGGAAATCGTTTTGAGTCATATGCTACTAGTTTTTCATTGTCACCACTTTTTCCATCAAAGTTATGCAACTTTGAAGCAATATGTCGTCTACCCTCAGTCCCAAGAAACAGTCTTATCCTAGGGTGTGCGTGAGTATATAGGAGTAAGGATGACACTGGAATCTAAGTTTAAGGCTTGTTTAATAATTACTTCTTTTTATGATGTTCACGGAAATCACGAAGTTGCCGACCAGTATACACCAATCTATATTAATGTCCGGAGTTACCGTATGTGAAACGTATATTAAGCGATAACACGTAATTCGTTATTTACGGAGGAACAGATACTTCCTTCTGGTGACACGTCTTCCTTCCTGGAGTACCAGTCCAGCTGTGTCCCCGATTCCTCACAATAAAATATGTTATTCACACAGAATTCTCCTATCGAAGTGGTTCTTTTGTTACAATTTGTTTCGTTCAGCAGCTACTAGGGGTCCTGCCCTATTTTTAAATGTCGACCATATGTACCCTCTAGGAGCCAGCTACCTCATGGTAAACTGCTAAACTAACATCCAGTTCACACTTAACAAATATTCCAAATGTTCATATGTATTCTGTTACGATTCTTTATTTATTGAATCCCTAATTTTGGTATCATCATAGATACCAAATAGCCTGTATATAATGGTATTCTTTTGAAATCCTCTGATGACATAGCAACCTTACTTTATATCATATGTAAACATGTTCTGCATCCCATATTTCTTTCCATCATATGTGAGACATTAGATACCTCCCCTAGGATTATGGTGAAGCATTAAATAAAGCTCAACTCGCGATGGTATCTATGGCATGGTGTTAAAGGAAATCCTGTTGAGGCACGTTGTAGAGCAGTAGGGAAGTTTGCACGGTGCTAATGGTGACATCAATATTGAATGTTATGGCCGAAAAGTTTGTACCTTGTTAAGGGTTCATTACCACCGCAGACCCTCCACGTACATAGCCTAATTAAATAGCTCTCAATCCGGGCCCGGCAAAGTGGCTAACGTGGGGGTAACCTTCACCCCGATATGGAGGAGGTGAGATGCTCCAAGTGAAGTATCTCTAAGAGCTGCCGCGAGGGGTTTACCCATTGTTTAATGTTATTGTGCGTGTTTATGCGACTGTGTCCTGATTAATGAAGACAGTTCATTAAAAACAGCTGCTTGCTTCTACGAAAGCATGACGTCAAATTGCGTGTTCTCGTTCTTTAGCTTAGAAATGACACAAATTTGTCTATTTCGAAATGGAGTGTTCTCAGATAGTGGCTAATGAAGAAGAAGGATGCAATAGTTCATAGTTCCTAACAGTTCCGATATTTCCAAGTTTAAATGGTCTTTTAAAATGCATTTCCTTATTTCGTTTTTAGAACCGATTATTTATTTTTTGACTTTGCCTTATGGTAGGGGGAGGAATCATTGTGTTTCATCCAAAAATTCGACATAAAGGTTTCACCTATCGTATGTTTTAAAACGGGCGTGTATGTGAGTATGTGTTTGTGTATGATAGACAGACAGACAGAGAAAAACATAACCGAAATACGAAAAGTCGATAAATATCAAACCTGGTATTTAAGTTCAGTATAAAATACACAGGAATACTTTCAATATATGTAAGAACACAAAGATAAAAATATATGGAGCACAACACCACAAAATAGAAAAGATGAACCTAGGCTTAAGACAAGGATGCAGTATGTCTCCGCTACATTTTAACATTTATATGGACTTAATTATGAGACAATGGATTAGTAGGATAGGAATATATGCCACAAATATTAACGCAAAGGACTTTGTAATATCCCTTATATTCGCAGATGATCGGTTATTATCTCTGACTCAGAAAACAATCTTCAAAAGGCAATACACGAGCTAAACAAAATCTTAAAGTAGTTTAATATGAATATATCTCCAAATAAAAGTGAAGTGATGGCTTTTAAAGGTAAAGAGAGTATTAGGTACAAAATTGTAATAAAAAATAAAAGTATAGAACAGGTAGACGAGTTCAAATACTTGGGGTATTACATGTCATATAAGCAAGAAACAGACTTAATTAAAAAGTCAAAAACCTTCGACTATATAAATGGAACAATAAAATTAAGTCTAAAAATAAAGCAGGTAAAGATACCATTCTAAAATTCTACAAATTAATGGCAGTACCTAAAATACTATATGGCAGTGAAGTATGAGTCATAACTGAAAAATATAAAAGAACATTTCAGACAAATGAAATGAAATTTCTAAGAAGCATTGTGGGATATAGAAAAATCGACCACAAAGGAAATGAAGATATACGCGAAGAGCTAGAGATATCCGAACTGAATGACAGAGTACAAGAATATAGAAGTGAATGGGTAACCCATGTACAAAGCATGGAGAAAGAAAGATTACCTCTCTATTTTATGAACTATAGACCAGTAGGAAAGAGAAGCATGGGAAGACTAAGAAAACAGTGGAACCAGTAAAATATATTATGTAAACTGCAACAGGCAGTAATGCCTAAAGCATTAAGGATGATGATTTTTTTGTGATTTACGTCCTCCAACGTTAAGTCATATCGGAGGATGAATGGAATGGGTGAAATGATGCTCAAATGAGCCCAGGGTCCACAGAGATTAGAGTTACCCGACATTCGTCTTACAGGATAAGGGAAACCCCCTGAAAAACCTTATCCAGGTAACTCACCCTGACCGAGATTCGAACTCGGGACCTCTTGAACATGAGGCAGACACGCTACCATCTGCGCTACCGAGGCGGGCAATGATGATGAAGATGATGATGATGATGATGCTGAAGACATTCAAGAAAATTTCCGGAACCAAGCTACACTTTAAATAAAACACTATTCTAGACTGCACTACATTATTCTAAGTACATATTTTAGATTTTTATGATTTTGATTAAAATAAATGTTTAAGATATTTAAGTAGCTAACAACAGGAATATATTCAATCTTCTGAGAATAGTCCTCATTTGGAATGAATGTTTTATTATCTTGTACAACTGGTAAATTTTAAGATAAAGCAAATATTGCTCAAAAAATTTATATCTATTTAAAACACCCAATTTATTTGAAATAACTGCTTTGAAACATCAGCTATTTCCGAGATATCCGTTGTTATTAGATAGTTTGAATTGTCCAACACTTGTTACTTTTAGGTATTATTACTGTCAAATTGTTACCTAGGGATGTCGTGGAAGGAGTATCTATATAATTTCAAAACCAACTTATAGCGACCTAGTTTTTAAAAATCTGAGTATTTTTTCAGAGGCAGCATACCTTTGTACGTATCTATAACGAAACGTTTAATTAAATGAGTTTTACAAATGTTTATCTGGATAAATAAGTAGGTAGAAAAGTAAGATTTGCAAGAATAGATTGTAGACACTATAATACAATGACTATAGAAAGTCAAGTGGGTGTAACATATCAGGGATTAGACTATCAGACCCCAGTTTGGCTACCTACAACAGTAGTCTGCATATCTGGTTTCTCTGATCAGGACCTCTAATAGTGGTTGGTCCTGAAATTTCTACCTGTCTTGTCGTAAGCAAGGTGTAATTAGTACAGTATATCCTTGAGAACCGAGCAGGATGGCTCAGGTGGTTTCGACTGCGGCCCGAGTTCGATTCCCGTGGCCAACCTACCTGACCCATGGGTTTTTTCACGGGCCACTAGGCGAATCCTGAGTAGGTTGATTACATCCCCGAATTTCCTGTCCCTTCATTTTCATCTCCATTATTATTTCACATCATATGTCAACTGGTAGTTTCTTTCAGAGTAAGAAGTGTCAGCGGGTGTCTCGGCGCTGCATGGTGGGATGATATGCTTTCAGTGAACACTTTCTCCTCCGGCGGGACGGACTGCGGTCGATTCAGTGCACCGATTCAGGAACGCGGCTGTCGGGATGCGGTTGTGCAAGCCTACCTGGAGTCCCCCTTGCTCTGGAGGAGGGGGGGCGGCCTCCGATCTCCAAACCGGCCTCGTGACTGTTTCGGCGCCACGGTAGTTAGGATGACGATCGTCCTGGACCGCCGGGTAATTCGTATCTAGAAAGGTGTAGGGACCTCGCCCTCTATACTGTAGTGACTCCATGGGGTCGGCCGCCCTCTGTCTCCTATCACATCACTGTCCGTCCCAGAGGTTCCCCACTTGGGTCATAGGTTCAAAAGACCACTCTGGTGGAGGTGCCGAGTCCCCTCCGAGCAATCCAATCCAATGCAATACCCTTTAGAGGTTTCTGTTTGTTTTGAACTAGAAAGTTAAGGAGGCTTTTATACTGTGGATCGATTGCTCTTCAGCCTTTTACAATAACTAAAAGATAATATTTCAGTTATCACGTCTATTACACTGAATTTGCTGTTAAGAAAATACGTCTACAGGATGTTTTTAAATGTGGACATTTCTGTGCATTATGCTACATAGTTCAGGATTTTAAATATATTTATAGTTATCTTGGCCACTTAAACAGATCAGTAAATTTAAGCATTTAGTGATTATATTGAACACGGGGCTTTTACTATAGTATCCTACATCTACCCACATCCTTTACGTTGGCTAAATCCATCAATAGACTTAGCTGAAATCCTAGACACTGAAATTCAGCTTTATGCAACAGAGTTCACTCTCGGGAATAACATTTTTGCAGTCACATGTTTTTACAATATATTCAAACTATAAAAGCTATTTTGTTCCAAAATAAATCTGGAGCTCATGAGATGAAATAAAAGATTTAGGATTGTATTGCCGTAGCTTTTTTGTATTTCGAAATTGATATATCTTAAAACCTTTGCCGCAGCAATAATTTAAACAAAAGGGTTACTCGTATTACTCTCAGTTTACTTTAACGATATATACCCAAAAGTTTGGACATATAAGCGTTATTAGTTACTTTACGATGTGTTCCAATAATGCAGAAAATGATAATTTACCATACTGTGTCATTTGGCAAGTCATATGCATTAGTGTAATGCTCTGTTCTGATTTATACTTCAGAGGCACTCAAAAATGAAAACTCGGTAAGTACCAACTTGGTGTCTTAAGTTCATTATGTTCCAAGGATGGGGCACAAAAATGTTCAAGAAATGCTCTCACTGCACTTTACTTGGAACACATTTCATTCTTCTATTTTCTCAAAAATTGCTTCAACGAACCATAAGTTTTAAGTATCTTCGTCATAAATACAATGTATAATCTTGAGAGTTCTGAAGTCTACCACTCAGAAGAAAATTATTGTCATTTTGTATAACTGGCAAACATTAAGCTGTAGACAAATACGAATGTACATGTTTTTAAAACATACGTTTATGTCAACCTTTTTGTAGCATTAGCCATTTCAGTGATACCGTTGTTACTGTTCACTTGTTTCTCGCAATATCAGAAAAGAGTGCGTAGTTTAAAACAGCACAAAACCACTATCTTTAAAACATCTTACTATAGATTCAGTTTCCTTTAACATCTTTGTACACATCTATATCTAGGCAACGCCAACAATGATTTCTCAATCGCTTCGAAACATTTTCCATAATAACCCAATGCCTTCATTCGGTTTGGTATTTGCATGAACATGCAGAACGGTAGTCATAGCAATGAGTATGGTTTCTTCGTTGGTCGTACATTCGATGTATTCGGTTCTGCGATGCATTCTAATAATATTCACAGCACCGATGTAAACATTATGCTTTTAAATGGTCCTAAAATATAATTGCTAAGTGATAAATGGAGTAGAAATGCACATTACTTGGATATTAAACTGGTCGTCAATCTAGAAAGTGATTGACGTTTATTACAGTCTATTATTTAAAAGAAAATACTTCACGTGGGGAACTGCAATGTTGCCTAGGAGCATATAACAAGTTAGCATACCCCCCCCCCTTTTACTCTCTCAACACTCGAAACATATAAAGAAGCGTTCGAGATTATTTCACCTCAGCAAAAACATGCATATTTAATCTGTATTAACCTACTTTAAAAACAAAAATAAATTCTTAATGCACTTTCGCTACATTCACTTGTAACGTCTTCACAGACGTAAGTATTTTTTAAATGAATAAGACTCTGTTAATTAAGATAATCTTATCAGTACTGCCGGTGTGCAAGAATTTTAACCCGTAGGAGCTCATGGTCATGGTTCATGTCTTTGTGATAGTCCTAGCTTTTTTTTTCGATCTGAAGAGTAGGAGGGCGTCAACAACAAAACCACGCGATGTATAACGGTTACCTTTTCCTATAGGTTCTTTTGTGTTTCAAGTGCGCCGTCATTACAGCCCTTAGTTACAGTATGGGCGGCGTTTACCCAAGTTTCATCCAACCACACTGTTTCAGGCAAGTTCTTATTCAGATTTCGGTTAAAAAACGCTTAGCGCTACAATACATGATCTTTTAAGTATTAGTTTCCTGTCATTTATTTTTTGAACTCAAATCCCAGATCATGGAGAACTTTGTTGAAAGTGCTAACTAAGGCTTCCTTAAAATAGCTCTGATTCTTTAAAAGAAGAAAGAAGCTTACGTATGGTAGGATGCTCCTTTCGGGTGTACCTTCTTATGGCATCTAATTCAAAACTATAGAGATGATCTTGGTCTTTGTTTCCCAGGAGTTACAATTCCTGGAGCTGATTCTCTTTAGAGTCATCTCACTTATTTTAAAGACACACGCAGTCATTTTCTAACTTGGTTTAAAGGAATAAGCGGTTCATTGTAAAGAAGCAAATTCTGCTCTTCCTGTTCAAAGAATTTCTTAAGAGAACAGACAAATTATCTAGCTTGGCTGTGCAATGTAACATACCGATCGTAAGCTAATCTTTGTTTTGGGCCATAAATCCTCGATCAACCTTTAATCCTACTGCCAGTAAGTCTTGGTTCCATAAAATAGTGTTTTAACAAAGTAGGCCAATATCACAACGCAACTGAACACTCAAGCAAACTTTGTTTCCGCAAACAACTAGCGATAACTGACCTGTTTACGTTTCCATAGCAACGACCTTGCCCTCTTACCCCCACGTCCCTCGCTTGACAGCTGTCATGTATTTTCTTTTAAAAGTCAGACCGTAACCACGCGGAGGAACTGTTCAGATAAATGGGAGGGGATAGGTACGTCATAACGGTTGTCATAGCAACGATCAGAAAGGCTAATTAGAGCCGAGACGTTTCCATGACAATGGTAGGAGCTTAAATTTGTTGCCAATATTTTACTCGCAACACGTGTTTGTAGTACGACGTGCGGGCGAACAAGTTCTATACGCATGGTTTTTTTTTTTTTTTTTTTTTTTTTTTGAATCTTTGATAACGCTGCAGCAGAAACAGTACCCTGCTGCTTACTAACAGGTAGAGATTGTGCATCAGCAACTTCCTTTACATCCGATTGGTGGCAATTTGTCTTGGGTTACGTGTTAAATAATAATGATAATAATAATAATAATAATAATAATAATAATAATAATAATAATAATAATAATAATAATAATAATAATAATAATAATAATAATAATAATAATAATAATAATAATAATAATAATAATAATAATAATAATAATAATAATAATAATAATAATAATAATAATAATAATAATAATAATAATAATAATAATAATAATAATAATAATAATAATAATAATAATAATAATAATAATAATAATAATAATAATAATAATAATAATAATAATAATAATAATAATAATAATAATAATAATAATAATAATAATAATAATAATAATAATAATAATAATAATAATAATAATAATAATAATAATAATAATAATAATAATAATAATAATAATAATAATAATAATAATAATAATAATAATAATAATAATAATAATAATAATAATAATAAGAATAAGAATAATAATAATAATAATAATAATAATAATAATAATAATAATAATAATAATAATAATAATAATAATAATAATAATAATAATAATAATAATAATAATAATAATAATAATAATAATAATAATAATAATAATAATAATAATAATAATAATAATAATAATAATAATAATAATAATAATAATAATAATAATAATAATAATAATAATAATAATAATAATAATAATAATAATAATAATAATAATAATAATAATAATAATAATAATAATAATAATAATAATAATAATAATAATAATAATAATAATAAAACTGGATTTGTAAGCACAATCAAAATGGTGAAATAAGCAAGCATACAAGCACGTAAAATGAAACAAATAAGAACCAAAAATAAACGAATTAAATATTAAAATTTAATCATAAATGTATTGTTTCGTAGATTTCTTACCTTACATAAGCTTATTAGAGTACACGAGGGAAGTTACCTTGAGATTTTCTTGTGTGAAGCTCCTGCGTTCGTCAGTGAGGAATTTTTTATACAGTGAAAATGATCTCTGATGTCACATGACGGTACTGGAACATATGAAAAGCACCACAGTTCTTCTTGAGTGAATTTCTCTTCGATGTACGATTTTGTACGAGAAAGCTTTTTAGAAATTTTACATAGTGTTTCCTAACCAGGGTTTTTCATTAATACCTTAATGAGTTTCTCAAATTTAATAACAATACCATGAGTCTCTGAAGACAAGGTTACTAAAATTGCATCTAAGAAACTGAATGTTCGAGCTTCCAATTGTGTTATAACAGGTATTTTTGAGAAACGGTTATGGATGTACTCTGTCTTATCTTGGATGCCAATGTTAGCAAAACATTCCTGTGCTGTGCCAATGCTGCATCATTTTCAGTGTTATTTCACATCCTGGGGCTTCCCCCTTTTACACTAATTAGTATGAACTACCTGAATGATAAAATGTTGGTTGGGAGTGAAAATTTACTTTTAAAGTTACATGATTTGGATAAAATAAGCTATTTTAATTAAAAATCATAAAATAATAATCTGTATTTCAGCAAAAAAAAAAAAAAAAAAAAAAAAAAAAGCATTGATAAGCATCTTTCTTAGAAATCTGGGCTCTAATAATAATACCCACTGCAGCCGCAACCCGATCACCTTCGTACACATACCTAACGCGCTCTCCACGCGGCAGCAATAAGCGGCAACATAGCCTCTCTCACCATACGAAACGTCAATCACTTTCTAGATTGGCGACCAATGTAATTGCATGGTTTATTCATAATGTGTATCACCATTGTACCGAGTTAGGATAGTTCTGCGTTGAGAAGTAATAATAATTTTGGAAATTTCAGTTATGCTCAAGTAGGGTGAACAAATTAAGTTTTTCAAAAGCAGGGCATTTTAAAAAAAATCCTAACCTCACATTTAATTCCGTTCATTCTTCGATCAAAAACATCATGCAAATACAGTACTAAAGCTATTCAACATTTGTTATTATTAATCTTTACAGTTAGAATCTTTCGGAAGGGAAAGGAAGTAAAGCTGGTGGTTCCATGTCGTAGTTTACGACACCCAAAGAAACCTCAAGCCTGTTAAAGAAGCCTCGAGCAAAATTAAGAGGTATTTCATATCCAATTTAAAATGGAACAGAGAAAACCACAGCTGTTAAAGAGCGCCCATAAATAAGCCAATTTCAATGTCAGTTAAAATGCTCTTTCACATTAGCACAAGAATCATAATTGAAGAAAGTAATCGAAAAATACATAAAAATGTTTCGAAACAGTTAATATTCATAACTCGCCCAAAAATCTACTGCATTGAATATAATTTTGTTTCCAAAGAAATGTGGGTGTTGTGGCAGTCGGCCGGAAGCAGGGACAACACACAGCTTTCTCGACTAGCAAAATTCCATTTAAAATTCGTAATTATTACTGCCACATAAGTATATACTGTTGACCAAGATGTTCTCTTATATTCTCGATTACAAAATTTAGCATATTAGTTGTTGAAAGTCAAAACGCCTGGCATTTTGACTTTATCGTAAAAATCCGGCCGAATGCTTAAAAATACTACTATAAAAGCAGGTCATGTCCGACTAAATAAAAATGTTTGGTTACATTATGCTTGAGTATAATAGCAAATTGACTCTGTCAGTTTGTATCTAAGTGTATAGTAATTTTCCTTTTGTAACCTAATCTATTTAGAGGTATAATTTTAATAACCGAGATTTATTTTGAAATGTAATTACACAGGGAAAAATAAGTGGAAATTAGTGAAAAAATTAGGATAGAAATTTTCGCTGAAGTCAACAGCAATACGGAACATAGAAGTTTAACCAATATTCTGATCTGAATTCTCCTCCCCACCTTCAAGCTCATTCCTTCACAGCTATAATTGCTTTGATTATTATCGGTGAACTTTTCTACCAAACATATTATTCTAATTCGTTGATCATCATATTGTCGATTGATTGGTTGACAGGTGTTTAGAGTGAAGGAGATAATGGTTTAAAACTCCCACATCAGATGGCAGCATTCCAACCTTGGGGAAAAATAACCGAATGAAATCTTAAAAGCAAATGAAACATCTAATGCAGACGGAAATTACCAAATAATTAGATTTTTGATGACTATCGAATCATTCGACGGTTTTCATTTGTCAACACTATTTATAAATATTGTGCAATTTCTTTAAAAGTTTATCTGAATTATCATTAGTAGGCAGAAGAATAAATTAGCGTTATGATAGTTTGTAGAAACTATTTACAAATGAATGATAGTGGCTAAAGGAATTCTTGTGAGTGTAACAAATACGCCTCATTTTTCTCTCAGGTGGATAAACGTCACTCACTTTTTCTTGTGCTTATGTAAAGAGTAAAAGCAAATAACTTTTTAAAAATGTGACTATCGTCTTATAAATACAATGAAGTGCATAAATGTGTATGAAGTTTTTTTCTCAATTAACAAGTAATGAGCTCTTGAAAGAAAAAATTTGCAGAAGAGTAGTAAAGTAAGTTGTGTGAATGAAACACATCAAATTTGCAGTATTAACTTGTCTTAATGTTTTCTTTCAATCTTTTTATTTTACGTCACTTCAACGATGGATTCTGTTACCTTGTGGATGGTATGTGGCGGACAGTTAGCCCTCTAGAGCTCATCGCTGTACTATACCATCCTGCTTCGTTATTTGCCCCCAGAGGAATTTGTGCTAGGCAACTGTACCTCTGCTTCTATGACAGGCAGATGGCAGCTTTGATTAGTGTTCACAGATCTTAGCTCCAGGCAACTGCATCTCAACTTATACACAAGGCGGGCAGATGGTTTTATTATCTGTGGATAGATGGCGGCACTTTCATTACCATAATTTTAAACTTTACTATTGTTTTGGACTTAAGTTGGAACTTTTGGTTGTGTTATTATATATCCAATCCGGTATTTAACTCGGCGACTGGGGGAAACCACGAACATCTAGTCAGATTGGTCGACACACACAACATGGGTCACAGACATTACCAACTGAGTTTTGTGTGCTTATAGGAGAATATAACAAATGTTAAAGCATAAAACAATATTAATAATGTGCCAAACTGACAGATTCCTATCGTTTTGGTGATTAAGGACACGAAGGTCTTAGTTGACAGTAGCGTTTCTGTATGTTGAGTTGATTTACCATTGATTGTACCCTTTTAACTTGTTGTTTAATGTTCCATCCCATTTCTATGCTGCCTTTAATATGTCTCATATTTCAACATTTTGCCTTGGGAGCAATTGCTCATCAGCCTTGATATTCACTCGCTTACAGAGGTGTTAACCTTCGGGTTGGTATACCTTTGGATTTTCTGTTGTAATTTTAAGTCCTCCAACGTTAAATCATATCGGACGATGAATGAAATGGGTGAAATGATGCTCAAATGAGCCCAGGATCCATAGAGGTTAGAGGCACTCGATCATCTTTCAGGATAAGGGGAAACCCCGAAAAAACACCCTTGTCCAGATAAATTACCCTGAGATTCGAACTCGGGACCTCTTGGACGTGAAGCAGACACACTGCCATGTGTTCTTTGGTTGTTACATTAAATTTATACACTTACTCACATTCTCAATGGTATTTCCATACTCTCTGGAGAATGAAGAATAATCTTGGTTAAACAAAATTCGTATCCTCCAGCCGCGAATCAAAGCCGCGACCTCTAGAATTGGAGGATGCATCTTAACCGCAGAGAGTGGACTTGGACTGGATATCGGAACGTAGGCGAGTAGCAACACGAACCGGTCCTTGTCCTCGATGCTGCTGAAAGTGAAGGTTTTTGCGTAACTAGGGATGAGGCGATGCAAACTTCAAACAAATCGATGCTGTAAACATTCTAAGCATCCCGCAGAAAAGGAAAACACGAAAAATAAGAGGAAAGAATGTAGGCGGCGAGTTGTGTGCTACAGAGCTCCGGGAGACTTGCATTTGAAAGGCCTCATTGACATTTAAGCATTTCACAGGAAAGCGGTTCTTGAACTGAAACGGCATCCCCGTTTTGCATCACTAATGATGGTTTCCTATGTAATAAATTGCTACTTCAACCGCCGCTCAAACCGGAAAATGATTAACTAATGTTATTCAGCTTGTTGAGTGGTTAAAGGAACGTTACATCAGCCTGTTTTAAAAATAAAATATTGCTTGTTATTCATTAACAACATGCGGGTCGGCAAGCTTAAAGGTTGTGCTCTACTTTCTTCAAGAAATGCCTGTGTTTCCAAGGGAACATAGTCACATTAATATTACAGATCGAGCTGGAAATTCTTAAACAAAGTATGATGTCGAATTTTCGAACATTTTTCTATGTAAAGAGCAGGTTGTGGTGGGGAAATTTTCTTGAAAATCTTGGTGGCACATTGGAGAACTTAATATACACACAAGGGAACTATCACTATGCTCATACCTGTATTTGCTTGAGAGCTTTATGACACCAATTCTGCTTTATGTGGGGCCTGTGTGCCAAAATAGCTGCAAGTACCCAAAAATGAGTCCAGAATACGTAGGAATATACAGGTTGTTTCGAAATGACACCAAACGAATATAGCCGTTTCGTAATTTATAACTTAACTAGTCCGAATTACGGTGTCACAGCTTTGAAATTCTCTTGGGTATAATTTTATGCAGCATTAAATATTACATTATTTTGTGCTTAGGCAGCGCAGGAACCGCCCGCCTCGGTGGCGTAGATGGTAGCGTGTCTGCCTCATGTTTAAGAGGTCCCGCGTTCGAATCTCGGTTAGGGTGAGTTACCTGGATAAGGTTTTCTCCGCGGTTTTCCATTACGCTGAATGATGAATATCAGGTACCTCTAAGCTCCATGGACTCCGGACTCATTTGAGCATCATTTCACCCATTTCATTCATCGTCCGATATGATTTAACGTTGGAGGACGTAAATTAAAAAAATGGCGCAGGAACCAATGGTGTACGAACCGGTCACGATAACAAAGCATTACTCCTTGCTCGTTATCTGTGACCCTAGACTCACTTTCAGGTAATGGGGCAAAGGGCAGTTACTTGTGGAAAAAGTCGACTAATGACTCGGACAGTTTCAAGGTTGCTCTTTTTGTGATGATCTTGCTTGTAAAATGCTCGCCTCGTTGCATAAGGCATTTAGTTTTGGTTAACTTTATCTACAATTCTTTGATATTATTCTCTGTTCTTTTTATCATTTAATGCTTCCATCTTCAAGCTTACTAACATTAACTTTCCTCTAAAAGGTTTAAGTTGCATATGCCCACCAGCTTATTTGCCGTCATCGACTGTTATGACGGAATGTTGGAACACGTTAAACACCCATAAACAAATAACTAAGGAATACCTTCTTTATTGTGCTTTACAAACTGCTACAACAGGCAGCACGGTGTGTCTCCAAACTGCGATTCCTTCGATAGCGTTAGGCACGCGGCATTGTTCCTGCCACTGCCTAATACACGATCATTTTGGAGCGTTTTTATGGGGCTTATTTGGTGGTAAAAACTATCTATATGTGTTACATAGAAGCTGACAATTACTTCTACATATTCGTTCGGTGTCGTTTCGAAATAGCCTGTATAAGTATAACACAGCGTTGTACAAGAGGGACTGTCTAACTCTGCGGCAGCGGTTACGCACATCCATACGTAAGGAGCGCCAGTACAGCGCTCACGAGAAATGTACAACGGCTAGTTGCAAGTGTTGGCATGGGGCACCTTGCATGCTTCGGTTTTGGGCGTTGCGGTTCTACTCCGCAGCAGATTTTTGGCACACAGGCTCCACAGAGAGCAGAGATGATACCATCAAACTCTCAAGCGAATACAGGTGTGAGCATAACGATAGTTCCGTTGTAAGTTCATTTCTGAGTTATTCTTCTCATAGAGAGACAGAAAGACAGACGTACATACACACACACTCACGCACGCACGCACACCACACACACGCACCCACAGACCTTTTTCTAAAATGCCTTTTTAGGTTCAGCGAGTCTCAGAACATATACTTCTGGAGAACTCTCGGAAACGAAGTTTTGGGTACAGTACAATATTTCCTCCACTTATTGTAAGCTGATAGTAATAAAAAGTAAATATTTGTCTTGTAACGGAAACAAAGCAATACAAACATTAGTATAATTATTCGAAATACAGGCTGAAATTAATGTTCTTTTATTTCTTTGTATTATTTTGTTGATTTTTGTTTAAACATTTAAGTGGATGTACCACTAAAATGCTATTTTTTAGTTTGTTCAGTCAATTTGGCTGAAAAAGAATAATGTCCAGATTCTCTTATATAAAAACAAAATGGCTCAAAATTTTGTTTCGGTGTACGTTTTAGTTTGCAATTTATTGAGTTTCAGAAATCAAAAAGTATGTATTCTCCGAAACGGCCCAAAATTGGGGAATGTGAGGCAGTGGAAAATATCAAATAATAATATCAGCTCCAATGATGATGATGTTGATGATGATGATGATGATAATAATAATAATAATAATAATAATAATAATAATAATAATAATAATAATAATAATAATAATAATAATAATAATAATAATAATA
Source organism: Mantis religiosa (assembly GCA_030765055.1). Lineage (NCBI taxonomy): Eukaryota > Metazoa > Arthropoda > Insecta > Mantodea > Mantidae > Mantis > Mantis religiosa. The sequence continues at coordinate 211,777,305 of CM060950.1, forward strand.
ATAATAATAATAATAATAATAATAATAATAATAATAATAATAATAATAATAATAATAATAATAATAATAATAATAATAATAATAATAATAATAATAATAATAATAATAATAATAATAATAATAATAATAATAATAATAATAATAATAATAATAATAATAATAATAATAATAATAATAATAATAATAATAATAATAATAATAATAATAATAATAATAATAATAATAATAATAATAATAATAATAATAATAATAATAATAATAATAATAATAATAATAATAATAATAATAATAATAATAATAATAATAATAATAATAATAATAATAATAATAATAATAATAATAATAATAATAATAATAATAATAATAATAATAATAATAATAATAATAATAATAATAATAATAATAATAATAATAATAATAATAATAATAATGAAACTGTAGTTTTATAAATAGCTTTAGAGATGTAGCTAAACTAAACTTGCAAACAAACAACAACTCGCATTTCTGCCTTAGTGTTATATCAGGAGTCATCAACCCTTAGTTTGCCCGCCTCGGTAGCGTATATGGTAGCGTGTCTGCCTCACGTTCAAGAGGTCCCGAGTTCGAATCTCGATCAGGGCGAGTTACTTGGATAAGGTTTTTCCGGGGTTTTCCCTTATCCTGAAAGACGAATGTCTGGTAACTCTAAGCTCTATGGATCCTGGGATTATTTGAGCATCATTTAATCCATTCCACTCATCGTCCGATATGACTTAACGTTGGAGGACGTAAGTTAACACAAAAACCATAGTAGTGCACGGGATGTTTGATTGCTCTTGCCTGTCCTTCAAACGGTGCATATATCTGCAAATGGAAAGGGAGGAAGCAAATACAGAACAACGGACTGGTCAGGGTATCGTGTGAATCTGCAAATATCATCATCATCATCATCATCATCATCAACCTTCAAGATAGGCCAGATAGGCCTGTATCGGCTCAGAAAGGGTCTTCCTAGGGTCTCCGTGGTCTCCCAACATCTCTAATACCAACTGGTTTATACTGCAAGGGCTGTTTGGTGAGTCTTTCTTCTGGCATTCGAGAGAGATGATCTTGCCATTTCAGTTGTACTCCCTGAGTTTATCATTTAAAGTAAATATATTTAGTTGTTCTCTTATTGCTTAACTTTTAATGCGATCTTTAGGACTACAGCCAGCTACGTACCTCAAAAATTTCATTTCAGCCGTTTCAATTATTCTTTTATCAGTTCTGTTGCAGGTCCAGGTCTCGACTCTATAAGATATAACAGGCCCTGCCATGGTTTTATAAAACTTTAATATGGTATCTCTTCTTGTTTTGTTTTTCAATGTTCATTTTATAGCGCCAAATATGTTGTGAAATTTATAGATCTTTTGTTTTAAATCTCTGTAACATTTATAGGAAATATCACATCCTAAGTAATTAAAATATTTAACTTGTTCTAGTATTTTGTCTTTGAGGAGCATTTTAGACCGTGCTGGGTATTTACCAATAAAAGCCATCACTTTCGTTTTCCCTGCTTAAATGATAAAATTATATTTTGACATTGTTTTGTCGAGCTGTTACAAAGCTATTTGTAACTTGTCTTCAGTGTGTGCCAGAATGACCTGATCATCTGGAAACAGGACTGTGTTTAGATTGTACGACCGAACTTAAAATCTACTTTCAACTGAGCTTGCCATTCGGTGACACTGGGCAGCCCTGTCTTACACTTAGGTTGATAGTTCCTTCTTAAAACCATTATCCATGCTAATACAAGTCCCTTCGTACATGTTCTTTATCATTAAAATTAAATGTTGATGATATCCGTTTTCAGTCATTATATCCCATAACTTTTGCCGTATAACTTTGTCGAATGCTTTTACGTAATCAACAAATAATATATGGGTCTCTAAATTAAATTCTCTTCTCTTTTGTATTATTTGTTTTATTGTTAAGACGCAATCATCACAGGATCCGCCTTGCCCGAATCCGTGTTGTTTATTATTGAGTAGTGATTCAGTTATTATATTTAATCTTTTTGTTAAAATTTGTGCTAATATTTTATAGCTTGTATTTAAGAGACTGATTCCTCTATAATTTTTACATTCATCTCTGTCTCCCTTTATAAATATTGGCTTTGTTACAGCCATTTTCCATTCTTCTGAAATACTTAGCTGGACCAACAAACATTTGAAAAATTTAGTAGTCGTATTTTAAAATTGTTTGATGCATACGTTATCAATTCCATATTAATTCCATCTTTTCCTGGTGTTTTATGATGTTTAAATGAAGTTAATATAGTTTATAATTCCTCTACTGTAATAGGGTCTACTTCTTCATATGTAGTATTTAATTGTTGTATTTCACTATCCGCCGAATAATTCCATAGTTTTTTTTTTAAGTATTGAAGTCGCTCTTCTTCTGAAATATTATGTAATTCTACTGCATCTTTTTCCGATTTATTTAAGTATCTCATGATTTTATATGCTCTTATCTGATTACCATGTATATTATATTCTATATCTGATATGTATTTATCCCAACTTTCTCGTTGTAATTTTCTTGACTCTGTATTAGCTATTGCACATTTTCTTCTATATTCCATTAAGTTCTCTTCGGTATTTGTATTTAAATATTTCAAATATGCTTCTTTCTATTCTTATATTAAAAGCGCTATATGGTCATTCCATATTCGTAATCTTTTAGTATTAAACTTTTTCCTTCTTCTTCTCAATGCTTCAGTTGCAGCCTTTATCAATATTTGTTTAAGGTCTTCCCATTCTGTATTGACATTAAAATTCATCGCTCGCTGATCTAATTTCTCATCTAGTCGTTGGCAGTATAATCTCCTTATACTGTCATGTGGTCCGCTTATCCCGGCAGTCTCTCGGCTATCACACGAAATACCAAATAACTTTTATTTTGAGGGAAAGCAAGTTAGAAATTGTCATGCAGTTTAACAATAAAACTATTATTTCTTTTTCATCATCATCATCATCATCATCATCATCATCATCATCATCATCATCATCATCATCATCATCATCATCATCATCATCATCATCATCATCATCATCATCATCATCATCATCATCATCATCATCATCATCATCATCATCATCATCATCATCATCATCATCACCACCACCATCATCATCGTCGTCGTCGTCGTCCTCATCATCATCATCGTCGTCGTCCTCCTCCTCCTCCTCCTCCTCCTCATCATCATCATCGTAATCGTCATTATTATTATTATTATTATTATTATTATTATTATTATTATTATTATTATTATTATTATTATTATTATTATTATTATTATTATTATTATTATTATTATTATTATTATTATTATTATTATTATTATTATTATTATTATTATTATTATTATTATTATTATTATTATTATTATTATTATTATTATTATTATTATTATTATTATTATTATTATTATTATTATTATTATTATTATTATTATTATTATTATTATTATTATTATTATTATTATTATTATTATTATTATTATTATTATTATTATTATTATTATTATTATTATTATTATTATTATTATTATTATTATTATTATTATTATTATTATTATTATTATTATTATTATTATTATTATTATTATTATTATTATTATTATTATTATTATTATTATTATTATTATTATTATTATTATTATTATTATTATTATTATTATTATTATTATTATTATTATTATTATTATTATTATTATTATTATTATTATTATTATTATTATTATTATTATTATTATTATTATTATTATTATTATTATTATTATTATTATTATTATTATTATTATTATTATTATTATTATTATTATTATTATTATTATTATTATTATTATTATTATTATTATTATTATTATTATTATTATTATTATTATTATTATTATTATTATTATTATTATTATTATTATTATGTTTGGCGGAAATCGCCCCTTTAAGTAGCTGAGAATAACAAAAATATGTATTTTCTATGGCATAACAAGTAAATGTGGGAAAAATGGATGTTCCAATAATATTGTAACACATGTTCACATACAAAGAGAGAAAATTTGTACGTGTGTTTATGTTATTGTTTATGTGGGGGAAGTTAAACATTCCACTCAGTACTTGACGCTTTTCATAATTATTTCACCGTTGAAATGCCCACTTCATTCTGATGGACACAGGACTATTAAACACCTCATTTAATTTCATAAATTACCAAATGATTAAGAAGGGCTTAAAAATCCTTATACTTGAATACGAAAACATGCTATAAACATCACTGTGAAATTTCTGGATGCCAATACTTAAAAAGGGGTATATTAAGGGTTTTAGCTCTTTTGTAACAAGGTTTTACTTTATTTCCTTTGTATTTTTATTATAATCAGGTTCGTTAGATATGCATGCCAAATAACTGTGTAAGGAAATCAATGATGCGTTATTTTATAATAACGAGAAGATTATTTTTCTTGGCGGTGGCAGAAGACTATGTATAGATAATTTCCAGAGATTACCTTGGTAGACTGAGATCTTATTTCCTTGCATTAGATATGTTAAGTATTTCTGCATTATGTAGCTTCTATGTTATTAAATAACTACCAGACCAAAAAGAATGGGCAACGTTTAGAAATTTAACCTGTTATTGCGGCCGAGAATTCCTCAACCGCCTTGTATATATAGAATTGGGAAGGCAGTCGGGGGAGGTTGACAAACTTTGATGTTCTACACTTTTTACATGGGATCGGGTATTTGCTCATTTTTTGGAGTAATCGTGCTGTGTGAAATTTATAAGGAGTAAAGTGAACGATTTGATATATGTAATCCTCTAGAGCATTGCAAATAACACCATAACGAGGTAGCTAAGTTAAATTGGTTTAGATTGTTCGAGAGGATTCAGGGAGTCTTTTGTACCTAAGTCCCCAAGTGGGGTACGCCTGGGAGGGAGGATGAGATAAGACAAGGGCAACCGACCCAAAAGGTCACTACAGTTCACAGGGCGGGGTCCCTACACTTTACTATATAGGAACTTCCCGGAGGTCCAGGACAATCATCATCGCACCTACCGTGGCCCCTAACCAGTCACGAGGCCGGTTCGGAGACTTGAGGCCGCCCTCCACCCCAGACCAAGGGGGACTCCAGCCAGGATGGCACAACCGGCTTCTCGCCAGCAGCGTTCATGAATCGGCCCACTGGGCCATCTCGGAGACCGGAGTCCGTCCCGCCGGAGGAGAAAGTGTTCACTCAGAGCATATCATCCACCGAGACACCCGCCGGTGAGGGATGTAATTAACCTACCCGGCATTCGCCTTGTGATCCGGGAAAACCCCAGAAAAACCCATGAGTTAGGTAGGTCGGATTATTCATACCGAGCCGGAGGTTTATGTAGCCCGCATTCGGGAGGCCGAAGTTCCATTCCCGTAGCCCATCTACCTTATCAATGGGTTTTTCAGCGGTTTTCGCGGGTCGCTAGGCGAATGCCGGGTAGTTTAATTACATCCCAGGAATTTCTCGTCTCTCCATTTCAGCTCCATTATCATTTCACAACATCTTTCTTCTTATGGTCTCTTTCAGGGTAGAAGTGCCGGCGAATGTCTCAGTGTAGTCGTGACTCCTTGGGTCGGCGGCCCTCTGTCTCCTCTCACCTCATCCTTCTTCCCAGGCATGCCCAACTTGGGGCTTAGGTACATTAAACCGCAGGTTTCGGTACCGAATCCCCTCAATAGTAATCCTAATCAGGTAGGTCGGTCACGGGAATCTAACCCGGGCCTCCCTAATGCGAGCCAAAGATGAAACCGCCACAGCCATGTCGCTCGGTTAAATTAGATTAATTAATCTATTTTGTAACTGAAAACGCTAACATACCTACTATGTGTTTCAAATGGGAAGAGTTCTGACTTGTAGCGAATCACATGCGTTAGAGCCTTCAGCGTTGCCACCTCGTTATCCCCACTCTTTTTATATTTCCCTCTCTCTCGCACACTTGCGAGTCTTCTTGGCGCTAGACGTAAGGGAACGGAAATTGAATTTTTCAAAGCTTTATAATAATGCAGTTGTTCAAATCACAATTGCAACATGGATATTCGTATATTACGCACATGTTTTAAATATTTAGTTGAAAAAATAATTATACTTTATGAATTACCTATTTTCTAATCCAACGAAACTGCCAACGGCGCATCCATATATCTATGAATGTTAATTTCGTTAACAGACAATTCGTCATTGTCACTTGTCTTCATCGTCTCAGTGTTGCAAGTCGACGATGATAGGCTCCAAAATCTCGTCACGTGCCATTTTTTGTCCAGAAACAGTGTTCTTGTTTTAATTTATCTGCATATCTCATTTAGTTTTCCCAGTCTTGTGCAACCTTCTCAATTTCGTGGTGAATAAGTCGTCCAGCGTCAGTCAGTTTAAAAGTATTATTTATGTTTGCAACATAATTTGACCCCACGTCAACTCAATTGCATTGTTCTGGCAGTGGTAAGGGGGAAGGTGGTTTATAATACCTCGTGTCTCATTTCAATTGCAAGCTGATCCAGCTGATACACTTTCCCTGGTTTTTAAACGAAGAACAACTGAATAATACTGCTTTGAACTGTCTGGAGTAAATAGAGATTACTTACGTACGACTCATATACAAACATATAGCGTAACAAGTCACGTTCTGCCGATGCACCATTGTACAAACCAGCAGGAAGTGTATTGTTTGTTTTCACTCGAATTTAACAAACACCTTGCCTTATTTAAAGTAATTCTTTTGTCACGTCATGTCAAACGTTAATGTTTCAGTTCTGAGTAATTATAAATATACGTACACGCGTACATGCCCACCAATAATGATATCCATTACAATCCTAACGTCGCGATGTAATGTTTTAACAGTACTTTATTTATTTGTATTAGGAAAACTATTTGATCTAAAAAATATGGGGTTTTTGCGGTTATGTTAAACACATTAGTCTATAACTTCCTTATGGATCAGTTTTTGCAAAATCGAATTTTTGTCTTAGCGCGTATAGTATTTGTTAGAGATTGATTAGGTTGGCCCCCGGCACACACCACTTAGGAGGAATGCCATTCAACACCGCAGGACTCCGATTGGTTGCTCGTCTAGTAGCGCTCAAGGACAAATATCATCCCATTTGAAACACATAATAAACTAGCTAGTATCTAAAAGAGTTCTGAACGTACAAAATAATAAAAGTTACATCCAATATGAAATTAATATTCAGTTTTGCATCCTTAATGGTTTGTATTTAATTGCATTTTTAATTTTTTTTTTGTTCAATTACAGGGTTTTAAGTGTTTTACTTAAATCGGGAAGTATTAACATTTACTTAAATGTTTCTCAGTAGAAAAGAGCTTACTAAGCTTTAGAAATAATAAACTGGAGCTGATCATGATTTTTGTTTCAACAATGAATACGTTAATGTTTGAAAACAAGCTAACTCATTTGGAAGATACTATCTTGAGGGCATTCCAGAAGGTGAGTGCAGCCGATCATCACCTTTACATTATATGTGGCTCGCATCGTGTCGAAAACAATCGATAGCAGGCTGCGGGCTCTCATTTCTTGCATGACAGAGATGTTCATTATCGAACAGCCTGTTGAAACCTGGGATACATCTTCTTCCTCCTCACAGTTCGGTAGTTTCTGCAGCGTGGTTCGACTCTCTTACGGGTCATGGAACATCGCGAGATCTCCCGAACCACCTTTCTAGTGTTTTTCTCTTTTAGAAAAAAAAAAAATCCTTTAGAGTTTACGTCTGATATATTATTCACGCACAGCTTGTTACACGTTTTACATTTTCAATGGTTGCCTGTCATGCATAGTATGCCTCATCTTGTGATGATACTGAATTTATGACACATAAATAACCAAGGTATTGGGACTTACCGAATTTAGAGGTATACCATGCAATAAACATAAGCGAATTTTTACGTTGTTTCAGTAACGTTTGACTGCGGCCGTCCTCTGTGGTAGAGTGGATGCCATGTTATCCTCTACTTTCCATGATCACCATTTCAAGCTTTATAGAAGACAATGGCATTTTATTGTTTTCAAAAGTTCTTAGCATGCTTTATGAGGATAGAAAGTAAAACCGTTAGTCCTATATGTATAAATTCTCGGAAATTTTGTAATCGCAAATGGCTGCATGAATATTACTCCCAAAAATTCGGGTAGTCAAAATCGTTACAATTAAATACGATGTTTTATATTAGTGGACACAGAAGAAACAGCAAACACTTCTCGATATATAAGATAAACAAAGAAAATATATTTTCAAAATTGCTTTTATCTTATTAAATTGTGAACGGAAAAAATTTGCAGTAAAGGACTTTTAAGTGTAACCACAAATTTTCAGCCCTGCGCCGTGGCGTAGTAGGCTTTGGTTCACTCCGTCCAGAATGCACGCGGGATCGATCCCGGGATTTTAAGCCCCAGGTATGGGACCAGTACCCACTCAGCATCGTGTGGAAAAAATAGCGACCCTGGTCTAAAAAGCCAACTTTCCGGCTGGGGGTGCCGTGTTGCTGACCACATCTCCTCCCCGTATCGGTTGGATGATCGCTTAAATGTGCCCTTTGTATGTGGGCGTGTGGTCGACAGTCGGGTTGGCAGGCTCAGGTCCACTTTTTCTATTACGCCATGGGTTAGGTTTAAATAAAATTTTCATTAGTAATAAAATCATTTTTAAAATAAATAAAATGGCATAGGTATGGCATGGCTAAATTAAGGGAAAGTCTCCCAAAATTAAAACCTTCTAGTTTATAAATGTTCCCCATAATCATTCGGGAGTATTCCCATATACATTTCTTTCTGTAGGAGTACTCTTGCGATGCAACGCTATTAACACAAAATATTTCGGCACAGGCATAACTTACAAAAACAAGGGAGGCATTTGCACTCCCCAATACTTCTTACTTAAAACACTATTGGTTACTTTAAATAAAAACATAAAATTATATTTTATAATTATGTATTTAAATTAATAAAGTGGTCCTCGATGATTATGAACTTACTATCGCAATTGCTCTAGAATGATAAAAAGTTCAGGCTAACATCGATATTCGATTCTGATGCGCGTTTATATTTCCTTGTCATTATGTTGGAAGTGGCGTAAAAATATGACATTTTTTGACGAGCAATACATTTCAACAACTTCTGTAGTGCCGGAAGGTGGAGGTTAAGTGTCGCAAACCAACAGAGTTTACTTGGTTTCTTTTTCAGTAGCTCTGTCTCTTTATGACGTCATGACTAACATCGACTTGGGTTTTAGTAGGTTCAGCGGACTAACTCTTATTATAAACTTCGTGAAACATTCATTTTGCACATATGATAAGCACCAGGACACAAAAGGGTAATATATAAGTTAACTTTCCTATGAATAATTTGAAGACTATGGAAATAAACCCAAAGAAAGTGCTGAAATATGATGGAAAATTAATTTTATACAGATTTTATTCTGCACCCATGAATACCAGAGTTCCAGAGTGAAACTCTCTGCTAATTTTTAGTCGCTGCTTTTCATGAAAGCTCTCTAGCGTCTGCCTTGAACTAATTATGTACTGTTATTGAATCAGGCTGCTGGGAGTACCCGGAAATTGACTGATTATAAAGACATTCTCATTATATCCTACTTCGAGAGACAGGTTTGTTTGAACGCATATTATGGTTACGCCTTATCAACTTGATGGCTTGTTTTGGAATTCTCAGACGCTTAACATCAATATTCTTGAACAAACATAAGACTTGTTTCCTGCGAAATGAAATCAAATGTGTAGTGTTTAACGCCCGCTTTTACTACATACGGCACCGCAGGCGATGACACTGATGATACATGAGATGAAGATGGAGCACCGGTGGAATGAGATGGCGGGGGAAACCGGAGGTCCCGGAGAAAACACGCCCCAACGCCGTGTTGTCCACCACAAATCTCACTTTGCGGTCGCCTGGGATCGAACCCGGGCCGCCTTGGTGATGTTTCCTGCGAGTTTGGCCTGACAAGAAAGCAGCAAAAGATAAGTTCATAAGCTATTCCCAGACGTTTTACTTATCAGGTAAATGTATTTAGTAATATTTGCTATTTTAATCAAAATCGTTAAGAGCCAGTTTGAGAAATTCAGAGTTTTGAAAATGTTTTCTATGTATAGGGTTTTGGGTAATTTTATTTAAAACCCCCATGCCATATCTTTGTAAGATACTCAACTTAAATACCAAGTTTTATTCTTATTCGACATTTCATTTTTGAGTTTTACTGTTAAAACACATTTACACGTTAATTGTAAATTCAGCAAGCCTTAAAGCGTGAATTTTGGTGAAATATGGGTTTTGAATTGTTGGGTGAAATGCAGTTATTCCTCTGCCTACTATAGGTAGGTAGTAAAGAAAATAAGACGTTAAAGAAAAAATAGTATATTTCGAGAAAAAATATGGTTGGGGAGTTATATAGGAAGAACACTCGAAAAAATCCCTAGTGTGGTCTATTTTATTAAATGGACATCGTAACTAAGTTGTTTACAGCAGTAAAGTGAAACCAGCTACTGCACCCAGGGAAGATATTCTGATGTCTCTAGTTGGCTGAAGTTAGATATGAATCTATTCCTAATGGATGGAAGCCGGTAGCAACGAGCTCTACTTCAGTCAATGAAGGATGGAGATTTAGACGCTGTCAGTCTAATTATGAAATGAACTATATATGGCCATCTTGATCTACGAGAACTAACTATACTGTGCAGTAATCACAGTTAAGGCGCTACATCAGTAGTGATGTAAGAATTTGCCTCCAACTCAGACGCTACTGTGGGTTTGAATCAACTCTGTTAGTCAATTTCACTGCAAGTTCTATACTCCACTGGTTGTTTCGGTTACTGTCACGGCAATGAATGCTAATAAAGTGGACGAGATAAGTATGTGCAGATATTGCAAACAAGCTTACCAGATTGGACTCACAAACACCAATAAACACATAGCCCATGCATTTGAGTCTGCTGTATCAGCCGGTCAATCAACGGGAGAGAGCTGTAGCTTTAGATACTAAACAAGTTCATGGTCAAAGCCAAAACGTGTGAGAAAATTGTCCTCACCTAACAAATTTATAACGATGGACGTTTAAAATAAAATGTATATATAAAACCAATTTTTAAAGCAGGAAAGCAGGAACACTTAACTCTACCACTTGCTAGTTATGCAATACATGTTTTCATCTGGGTGTTATTTCCAGAGTAGTCAATTAATAGGGTCTTGAGTATAACAAAGCACATAGGATATTCCATTCAGCGTTATTATCAATAGGTAAATAGTATTAAAAAGTGAAGTTAACCGAAATGGAAATTGAGGAAGGATGTCGTGTATATACAGCCAAAGGGGAAAAAAAATAGAGCAGCTACTAGAAACAAAGTTCGATTCGGAAAACATCGGAAGCACTCGATGAAGCTGCGTTCACAATATACCCTTTGGAAAGGTAGAGTCAGACTTAAAAGTTCAATGATTTGAATCCCGACTATCGCATTGAAGTTTTGTGTCTTTCCATATTTTGGCCTACACACGACTAGTGTGAAAGAATAACTATTTTTTCCAATATACGCTTTGATACCACTCTGGCTTCATTTCAAGGGTATGGGATAAACAGGGAGATGCTTTGCGGCTTGGCCGTGTGCTTGGTAGCCGAGTGGTGAAACGCATGAGTGGTAAGTGGTCCAACATGAGTTCGAATTGTTGATGTGCTTTTCTTATTATTGCTATTTTAATAGCAAATGCCTTATGTTTTTCTGGCAGAAGAAAAGTAATAATAATATTTTAAACACATTCATTTATAAAAACGCATATAATACATTCTTGTCATTTTCAAAATAAATGTAATTTTATTATAAAATTGCCTTAATATTGGTTGTGTAAACACACGGGCTCATTCATTTGTTATGAATGGTGCTGGCATATAATGCGAAGTATCCTCTCATGAAAATTTCACTAGGTATTTGTTCTCATCCATACCTTGCAGAATTAGGGCAGTACAGAAGTAGAGTTTACACACCCACCACTAAGTTAATTTCCATTTTTATTAGATTTTACATATAGGAATAAAACAATTTATTTCAGTTAGTTTAAAAACACAAGAGTGTTTCAGTTTTTGTATGCGAGCATAAAAGCCGTAAAATTAAGTAAACCTTAGCGATTGGAAGTTATATTTACAATATGCGTAATACAAATTTCGTATTTCTGCAATAAAAATCAAAATGATGTTCGGGATTCGAACCTTTGTAGGTTCTAGCTCCTACATACCTGTCTATAACAGCTCAGCATTCATTGCACATTTAGGATCTGAGAGTAAATTATGAGTCAATTATGAGACTCAATTTTCGCACACATTACGATGTACGAAAAATGGAAGTATTCTCTCTGTCTTTCTCTCTTTCTCTTTCTTTCTTTCTTTCTTTCTCTCTTTCTTTCTTTCTTTCTTTCTTTCTTTCTTTCTTTCTTTCTTTCTCTTTCTTTCTTTCTTTCTTTCCTTTCTCTTTCTTCTTTCTTTCTTTCTTTCTCTCTTTTTTCATTCTTTCTTTCTTTCTCTTCTCTTTCTTTCTTTCTTTCTTTCTTTCTTTCTTTCTTTCTTTCTTTCTTTCTTTCTTTCTTTCTTTCTTTCTTTCTTTCTTTCTTTCTTTCTTTCTTTCTTTCTTTCTTTCTTTCTTCTTTCTTTCTTTCT
>CM060950.1:211792516-211835016 GCA_030765055.1 Mantis religiosa
CCGGTCTGAGGGAGTCACCAAAGGAGCCTCGGGCACCGCAGCGCCCCCAAAGAGGAACGGCGGAAAACCAAAGCAGCGTGACAGCAGCGCCTCGAACTGGAAGGGCAAGTAAAAAGGTGCCGGAGAGAAAACAAAACGGCTCAACCTATTGTATGAAATAAATCTGATGTGCGTGCTCTCATGATTTATTCTAAACACTTTTGTAGAAACTGTCCTTACAAGAGAGAGAGAGAGAGAGAGAGAGAGAGAGAGAGAGAGAGAGAGAGAGAGAGAGAGAGAGAGAGAGAGAGAGAGAGAGAGAGATCGGACCCATTCCCATTTTGAGAAAAAGCTAAGGACTGAAGAATGCAAACAATAATAAGGAATACCTACCTCAGAAATATTAACTACATAAAAAATTGTATGAGGTAAATTGAATGCTTTAGCAAGATTTACATCTTTGGTGTAGTAAAATTTTGTCTATCACTTTCGGTTTAACAATTATGCAATAATTATCCAGAATAAAATGGACTTCATAGATTGTTCCCAGCAAATTCAAGATATGCATTTCACTTCTATGAACATATCTTAAACAAGATTGTTAAAGTCATTTTGAGATAATCAGCATTTCCCTATAAAGTATAGATTGTGGTGTGGAAACCTTTTCCTAAGTAAGCTTTATTAGTTAGGGAGTCTCAAAAGTGTATTTCCGGTGAACTTTCTACATAGAAATTTTAGGTGAAATAAAATACTTCGTCTGTTTAGAGGAAAAAACATTTTTAGTTTACTGTTAATCAGAAAGAGATAACGAAGCCAAAATACTCTAGAATTTCATCGTAAACAACTTTTTATTTGTTTAGGTATACTAAATTTAGCATATTTGTTTGTTGCCACTTGCCTTTACGTTAGGAGCATGTTAAACGTCATCATGCACGCTTACCAACTCTGATATACGTGTAACAGAAACAAAATATATTTCTATGGCAGACGCAAAATTTAACGGCGGCTGAACGTTGACCACTAGCAGGGAAGCGCGACGTAGCCTTGCAAAGGGCGGGGAGAAGCTAGCTACATGCAGTAACAGGACGAAATGAAAACACTATAGGATATTAGTGTAGCTCTCAAGTAAACATAAACTTGGCGTACATGCTAATTTAACAAGTAATCTGAAAATCTTACCTTAAAGTGGTAACAAAAAGGTGTGCAGGCGAAGCAGAAAATTTCTTATTGCAAAGGTGTTGTATCTGCCTCATCATTGTATTGATCTTCATCCTGGCTTCCGACCGCGTCTGAATCATCCTCTAAGTTGATGATAATTGGCCGCAGTATTTCTTCCCGTTTTAAAGAAACAATATACACTGTAAATTATACTCCTGCTTTGGTGACGCAGCACTTCCCGTTTATGTATTATTGGTTAACTTTTACTGCTGGCACCGTGTTCACTATGTAACATTTTGACTAATCCAGCAAGGAATGTTAAACACCAATGAAACAATTCTTAACAATCAGTATAATTGAATTACGGCAACAAAAATTACCACCGTTAACACGAAAGCAGAAACACAAACTGAAGCTATAATAGTTTGAAGCTTTCAGTTGCCCTAGCCTTGTGGTTCTGTTATCTTTGTCGAGTCACAAGCTAAAACAATGAACAAAACAGTAGGTAGATTACGAAAGGATTTGTACATCTTAACAGAGCCCCTTTTAAAAGACGAATCCAGTGCACATTCATATATCTGCTACCAGTTAACATAGTCTGGTTGCTTAAAAAATGGTGTTAATGATCAAGCTACTCTTTTTCCTGCTGCGAAAGTAATTTTTGTGGGCACAGATGATATTCAATGATATTCGCGCTTTACAGCGCGACTTCAGAGCATTTTTTGTTGTTCCATTTATACCGTTAACTGTTTGTTAACTCGTACATGTTGGGTTGCTTGTAGTTTGTATTTTAACCGTTAGATCACGCACACATTCACACTCTCATTCATACAGCCATACGGTGAGGAAAATAGGAAATCATCTTGTTGGGAGAAAAATCCCCACCCCAGCCGGGAATCGAACCCAGGACCCGGTGCATAGTAGGCAGGTGCTCCACCGACTGAGTTACGGGGCCCGCACTTCAGAGCTTGTTGAACTATACATCACCGCATTGCGTGGCAAGCATTTAATTGGATGTTGTGCTAACCAGCACCTCCTGCCAACCGCCATTAAATTTTGCGTCTGCCACAATAATACCTTTAACAGTATTAAATGGTTACGAATTTCTGTTCGACAATTTGGTATTATAGTACATTTTTCCTACTTCTTTTCCTTGTTGTTTTTTCCTATTTACCCACACATATACTTAGACATTTACAAGCATAAAAACAATCACCACTCCGGCGGAACTTGAACCCACGATCCCCTGCATTATGAAGCATCAAAGCTAGGCATTTAAAAGAGTGCGGCCATGGGGACCTACCATAATTTAGGAGAAGGATCCAAGCAACATTGATTTTTAATCTTCTTTATACAGTTGACGAATTTTATGAAATAAATGTACCATGTACGTTTTCAATATGATTGTGGCAATATCACTGTCGTATATTATGTTCATGAACGTGGTAAAATCATATAAATTATGAATTATTTTAAAAGATGGAGTACGGTTTGTTTTGAACTGTTTAAGATTGCTAAAAAAATGCAGCCTTCTTTTAACACAGTTTTCTTTATACCTTTTTTTATAGTTTAGGCAGATGTTTTACAAATTGGGTGTATTTTAAGCGCTTACTTCTGCATTTTTGTTGCGCCTTTAATTTCAGTGAATTAGCCGAGGTGAACTATTAGCGTCCGTCAACTAGTTCGAATGAGTGGGGTAAGTTATATTCGCATTTGTACTTATAAGGACTTATACGCATCATCTTAAAACGTATGAATTTGCATGCCAAAAGCAACTGTTCTCAAAAGCAACTGTTCTAATGAAGGAATTCCATATATACATGTACAAGCACACTATGCTAATTTAATGTGTCACTTAATAAAATTAATAACACCAATAATAAATCTGCGGTTTTGTTACAAAATAAACCCTTTATAATTGTCCCGCAAGCAGCACAATTGGAAAACTATGGCATTGTTGCACTGGACAATTTAGTTAGCATCTCTCACCCCATTCCCATCATTGTTCGACCTTTGAATATTTACAATCTTGTGGATTTGTTTACCGATCTGCAGTGCGACCCACCTTATTCCGACGATGGGAAATCTGCAACGTTACAGTGTGTTACAGTTCGATTAATCGATGTGTGTCACCCAGGTCGACCGTCCGTCACTCTGCGTGCCGCGTCGATAATGTCCTCGATTTACCAGCCCAACTCTTCATTAAGCCGTAGATAACTGCCCAAGATTACCTCTAACATTGGCGCTTCAAACTTTATTTGTATCCAGTGCAAAACGAATTTAACTGTCAGAGCAAAACAAAACGCAATTGTTAAAGGAGGCTTTAGAATTGGCACGATACATTCGGTAAGTAACCACTACTAGATTTGAGTGTCAAAAGAATACAGGTTCCATTGTTATCAGGAGTTCACACTTCTCTTTGAATTTGCTTACTAAAGGGGCATTCAATATTAAAACGCAAATGTTAACGGAAAGACGCAAACGTATGTTGTAAGCACAAACGTAGAAAAGCATTCGCAATGGAATAACAGAAACCTAATTATAGCCAATCAGAAATTAGATGACTAAAATAGCTGCTAATCATGAAGTAACATTCATGCATGTTCAAAGAGTAGTAGCCAATTTACTCGGTGTACTATACCAATTTGAACAGAAAACGGTCCTCTCGGCATAGATGGTGGGTTTATCCCCTGAATCAAAGAAGAATTCATCCTGAAATGAGAGATGATCATCCAGTGCAGTTCCAAAGATACATGAGAATGACTCCTGCAAAATTTGATATCATATCAAACATAGTTGGCCTAGTTCAAAGCTACGTCTTTTATAAGATTTATCCGCGGTATCATACAGGCAAGCATAGCTCTGATACAATGCAATAAGCCTATTGTCAAAGGCAGCTATTTTACACTGTTTTCTTATTGGTGGATTTATTCGTCCTACATTAACGCAAACGTAGCACCTTGGAGTTTGCAAGAATTTGCGTTTGCCTCTACGAAATGAATTTCCGTTAACGTTTACGTTTTCATTATGAATAACCTTCATTAAATTAGCTGGTTGCAAGCTGTTGCATTTATGTTGCATTTGCGTTTACCTTTCATTGTGAATGACCCTTTACGTTCTGACATTCGAAAAGGAATCTCCTCAGTTGTACCCTGGAAGCGTGTTTAAGTTATATTTAATCGCATGACCCCATTAATATCTACAAACATACACGTGCACATACATTCTTCTGCGGAGGAGCTTTTTTCTTTTGCTTCTGAAATATAACGTGCAATATCCAAAGGAGCCGATATCCTTAATGTGGGGAATTGCATTAGTGCGTTATATACGAGAGATCCAAGTGTCAATCTTAGTTTAAAGTTTTTCCCGTATTTGCGCTCATGCATTGGAGACAACGCTGGGTAACTCTATGGGCCCCAACTTCACGGGATTCATTCACCAATCGATACGACTTACCCGATTAAAATGCAAAAGCATTGAGATTAAAGTACCCAAGTACATTATATGTTTAGTTAAACATAAAAAAAAACTAGAACAAACAAAAAAGACGGTTGTATTGCTGTCTTTCAGTGTTGCATAAACAAGATTCCAACGTATTTGCTGCGTTTGAGGTATTTAATTTTTGAAAAGTTCACTTACCAATTTTTCTACATCAACAGTGTAAGTTTAACACAAATAATAATGTGGCGTGCAACTGTGAATATTTAGCTGACAACAGCTAATTCATTCATCTTCACCATTATGGTATCGGTAGGTTCAATGCCATTTAAATCAACATTCAAAATCATTTTGGTATCAAAGTAATCTATCACAGAGTTGGGATTAGGATTAGTATTACTAAGGAGGAGATTTGGCGCCGAAACCTTTGGTTTATTGTACCTAAGCTCTAAGCGGGGCATCCCTGGGAAGAAGTATGAGGCAGGAGGGGACAGAGGGCGGCCGACCTAAGGAGTCACGACAGCGCCGAGATAGCCACCGAAACTTCCAGCTGGAAGAGACCATGATGATGTGAACTTTTAAGGAGATGAAACAGGGGATCAGGAAATTCGGGGGATGTCTGGCGGCCCAGGGAAAAATCCAAAAATCCATGGATCAGGAAGGTCGGCCACGGGAATAGAACCCGAGCCTACCGAATGCGGAAAGCAGACGAAACCTCCTGAATCATCCCGCTCTGCATCACAGTATTAATAATAATAATAATAATAATAATAATAATAATAATAATAATAATAATAATAATAATAATAATAATAATAATAATAATAATAATAATAATGATGATGATGATGATGATGATGATGATGATGATGATGATGATGATGATGATGATGATGATGATGATGATGATGATGAGAAGAAGAAGAAGAAGAAGAAGAAGAAGAAGAAGAAGAAGAAGAAGAAGAAGAAGAAGAAGAAGAAGAAGAAGAAGAAGAAGAAGAAATCCAAAACACTTCATTCACTTTTTCATTGGGTGAGTTACTTGGATAAGGTTTTTCCGGGGTTTCCCTTATCCTGAAAGACGTATGTCGGGTATCTCTAAGCTCTGTGGATCCTGGGTTCATTCGAGCATAATTTCACCTATTCCATTCATCGTCCGACATGACTTAACGTTGGGGGACGTAAATTACAACAAAAAAAATCTTTCTAACGATACCTATATCTTTATTTGCAATGTGGAATAACTGAAATACCTGAAACAGGATGAGAGGGGTAAATGCAGCCCTCTTGGATGATCATATGTACAAAGACAAATTTAAAATTGTAACACTCGTTTTAGACGTATAACTCTTACTTCACTAGAAAAGAATAAGTTTTCCAAATTTTCATCGGAGTATAATCCACACATAGAAAGGTTAAGGCAAATCCTACCGAAGTATAACAACAGCTCATCTTGATTATTCGTTAAGCACTTCGTTTCACTGTAATTCAGCAGTTTTCATACTTATTTAATTTACACAAATTCCCAACAACGACTAAATAACAGATCACACACATTTGATTGGATTGTTCGGAGGGTATTCGGCACCTAGATCAGACTGGTCTTTTATACCTCATCGGGGGGGGGGGGGGGAGGATGAGGTGAGAGGAGGCAGAGGGTGGCCGACCCCAGGGAGTCACCACAATACAGAGCACGGGGTCCCTACACTTTACTAGATAGAAACTCCCGGTGGTCCAGGACAATCGTCATACCATGGCCTCGAAAGAGTCACGAGGCCGGTTAGGAGACCGGAGGCTGTTCTTCCTCAGAGCAGGGGACTCCAACCGGTATTTTGCCAGCCGCGTTCCTGAATCCGCCCACAAGGCCGTCTCACGGACTGAAATCCACCTGCCTGAGGGGAAAGTGTTCACTCAGAGCATATCATTCTGTCATGCACCGCCGAGACTCCCGCCGACACTTCCTCCTGAAACATACCACCAGATGAGAGATGTGAAATGATAATGGAAGTCAAATGGAGGGATTTGAAATTTGGGGACTGTAATTAACCCACCCAGCATTCGCCTGGCGGCCCCGAAAAAAACAAAACCGCCTGAGCCATCCAGCTCGGTAGATTACACACATGTGTCATATGACTGTGGTTATCTCTTGCCTTTTCGTTATCATGTCACCTTTTTATTGACACAATTATCAACAGTTTACGTTAATTTTATTTCCTTTCATTGAATGTTAAAGTAAAACTAAATTAGTTATGCAGAATGATAGTTAATACAAGGCTACAGCGGGGATTTGAACCACGGATCTTCAACTTACTGGCCGTTGCTCCAACTAACTGAACTACCATGGGAACGTGACCGGCACGACATTAAACTAACCTTAGTCACGTTTTTTTTTCGGTAAACGCAAGCCGTTCTCAAATTCATTATGAGATGGTGACATAGTACAATGGCGACTGGTAGTTACTCTAATTCCTGAGTTTCATCGTTAAACTTTATCTACTTAGCCAGTTACTGATATTAATTTTTCTCCCACTCAGACTACGTGTAGGCTTTCTTGTTTCCATTTATAACGCGCCTTTAGCTGCAGTGATCATATCGGCTGCCGTTCTCCTTTGGAACACATCGATTGTACTTTATATTTTAATCATTAGATCACGCACACATTATTCACACTCTCATTCACACTTCCAGACAATGGGGGAGATCGGGAATCATCTTAGTTTGAGAAAAATCCACACCCCCAGCCGGGAGTCGAAACCGGGACCCCTTTCACAGCAGGCATGTGCTCTACTGCCTGAGTTACGGGGCCAGCCCTAGGCTAACTTTCGAAAGGAAGAGAGAACTTCATTACCATAACCAAGATTTGAACCAGGAGTCTTTAACTTCGTTTGCCGTAGCTCTAATCAACCTAGCTACCGTGGAAGCATGCTGACACAGCATTAATGAACAAAAATAAGATAGTTTGATTATTAGTCAGGTTTATTAAATGCTCAAATAAACTAATTTACTTTACTTTATTGCATTTGTTTAAAGTGTTAAGTAAAATATCTATTTTACTTTATTTGTTCTCACTGAATGTTGCGATAAAACCTGAACGTTTTAACATTTTAAAGCCATTAAATTACTGCGGCTATTAGCTCTTACATTAAATGCATAACAACTAAACTTAGTTTAACATTATATTTTATTGTTTCGTTAATTTTTAAACTTACGTGGTCGGTTTATTACCATATTTAACGTTAAATGTTGTACAGAAAATTACAAAAAGATCTAGTTCTAGTAACAGGAATTTCGCAGTGATGTCAGAAAAATACCTCGTATTTGGGCGTACCTAATCTTACCCTTGATACCTGATTTTCCCACCAAATTATGAGGGAAACATCACTGTTGCCGAAAGCTCTTTTTGGAAATAAAAATTTAATTTATGTAGGCTCTGTAACGGCTATGGTTCTCAATGTCCCATTCACTAATGGGCACAAAATGTTGCTTAAATCTGTTCAGAGGCCTCTTCATCAGGTTTAAGGTTCTTTTATATGCCGTAAATCTATTATAAGGAACCACCGACTTTACTTTCCTTGCGAAGTAAGTCATTGTAAGGATGTTTACGTCCGAAAAAAACATCCATATTCCTCCGCAGGGTTTGAACCTGTTCTCTAGAACCAGAGGCTAGCATGTTATCCTTAGAGCACGGAGATGTATGAAATGAAATGTGTAGTGTTTAACGCCCGCTTTTATTACATACGGCACTGCAGGCGGTGACACTGATGATACATGAGATGAAGATGGAGCACCGGTGGAATGAGATGGCGGGGGAAACCGGAGATCCCCGAGAAAACCCGCCCCAGCGCGGTGTTGCCCACTACAAGGAGATGTATGCGTGGAAGTGTGTAAGGAGTGAGGATAAAGCTCATTTGGGATAATCGTGAACAAAGAATTGATTTTGCCAGTTAACGAAGTCATTAAAGTGATCATACTGATTCTCTTACGAAGTAATAATACAGGTATATTGCAAGTGTTCCTTTGTCGATGAAAGATTGACATTATTTATTGGAAATATATTGAAGCAAAACCCAATATCTTGGAGGCCGTATCGCGACTAACGAGAGCTTAAGTGTGTAAATTGCCCATAGGCCTTTGTTTTCACCCATGACTTTAATTGAAGTAGAGGGACATCGGCTTTACATCAGGCTTTAGTTATTGCAAAAGGCCGAAATATTGGTTGTACAAAGTATGCCTGCTGAGCCAAAAATTCAGAAGTGTATATATCATATAAGCTCAAATAAACAATATCTATTTCAAAATACTTATATAATAATGAACAAAACGAAAATTCTAGTTTATCATAAGAAATAGCAGATTCAAAATAGATTATTAATGAACAAATACCTTAAATTTACATAAATTTGTTCATTATTATTCTGGTAATTTAAATTCAACATATTAATTTACAATTCTTGATTTCGCATTGAGTAGCTGAACATATACAATATGCCCGCCTCTTCAAATTTCACTAAATCTCCTGCACAATCAGAGAGCGTTCCGTTAAAGTACTAGCTCTCTCTTTCTTTCCTCCCATATGTTTACAGCGTGATCGTTCTAGTTTTGTGACAAATTATAAGCACATCCAGATCGCAGCATTCGTAAGAAAGCTTCCTGGGATGTTGTTGCCGGATATATTTACATATGTTTGTTTCAGCAGCCTCCTTTGATAGCTGTGCAGTTCCTACCAATGCATTTCATATAATGTTGGCTGTCCATAAAACAGAATTTGGTGTACGTTGTGTACCGTGGATAAACTCGACCTAAATTTGTAATTTAACTATGACGACATGGCATACGAGTATGTGCACTCAAGCCAAGTGGGATGACTCAGGCGTTTTCGTCTGTGGCTCGCATTAGGGAGACACGGGTTCGATTCCCATGGACGACCTGCCTGAACCAGGGTTTTTTCAGGTTTTTCCCGGGTCGCCAGGCGAATGACTAGGTAGATTAATTATATATCCCGAATTTTCTGCCTCTCCATTTCATCTCCAACCTGGTTTTCTCTTTCACGGTATAAGTGTCGGCGGATATCTCAGTGGTGCATGGCAGGATGATATGCTCTTAGTGAACCACTTGCTCCTTCGGTAGCTCGGTTGCCGGTCTCCGAACCGGCTGGTAGGAGCGATACTCAATCTCAGTATGGTGGAAAATCGTCCTGGCCTACTGGGGGAGGTTTCTATCTAAGTCAGCGGTCACTAAGTGGATCGATTTTGTTCTAGAACAAATGACATTGAACTGTGCACTGCCGCGAGTGCCGTGCGGCTTCAGTTTGAGACAAGATGTGGAATTGGAGAGCAGTGTTATCTCGTCTCTTGCAGTTTTTTTTCCCGTAAACATGTTTGTTGGATAATGTAATGTGACACGTAGGACATCTACTCCTACATTTATGCCTTCATGGGAAGAGTGTTTCTTTTTTGTAGAAAGTCATAGTATCAGAGCATTCAAAATGAAACTATCCTTATGGGAAAGGCAGTTAACCTCAAAGAACTTGGTACATTTCCCAAAGCTCTCAACAGTTCAGCAGTTTGTTCAGGTAATGGACTTGCAAGAATATGTTCAAATATTAAGAGAGTTGATCCAAGAATTTCAGAAAAGGTTTCAAGACGTGGTGCAATTACAGCCAATTTTCCAAATATTTGCTGAGCTTTACTCTACAGATGTTGATAATGTTCCATCTGAATTGCAACTTGAACTTATCGATTTTCAATGCAATCGTCAAATGAAAAATAAATTCCAAAATAGAATTAGTTTGAGTGATTTCTATTCACATTTTCCAAGAATACATTTCCTCGACTACATAGAAATGCCGCTCGTTTTCTGAGTATGTTCGAATCCATATATGTGAACAATTTTTTTCGCTAATGAAATTAAACAAAATCCGATGCAGAATTCAATTGTCGGATCAGAACTTGAAATGTCAACTTAGACTAGCTGCTGCACAAACATTGATACCTAATTTTGAAAAATTAGTGTGTCAAAAGAGACAACAAAAATCTAGAAAACTAGGTTCCACTTCTGAGTAATATGTTGTGTTTATTGCTTTTCTCGAGCTATTATTTAATACTGCTGTATTGTAAGTAGATTGTCGATTATTCTTGTTTTGTTTAAACTATCAATTTATTGTTCATTTGTTTTTTATTAAAATAAAGGTACATAGTTGAATGATAATGAAAGAAACAATTATATCCTTCATATTAAAATTCGATTATTATTGCTGCACAGTCAATTGTGCATTTAAATTGCAAAATCAGCATTCCGCCACTGCTCTGAAGGCTACGGAGTGCACGGTAGACTATTCCGGCGTGCAACGGGTAACTTGCACAACCTATTGTGCACACCGTGCATTGAGATGGTGGCCACTGATCTAAGTAAAATGTAGGGACCCTTATTCCCGCGTACTAGCCAGCATAGCTAGTAGAAGGTGTGCTAGATCACCAGGCGGCCCCACCGAGGTCATATCGGTAGCGTTCCCATTTTGGTGTTGGTGCGCGTAAGTGGCGTATTCACTTCCATCCCGTCTTGAGTCCACAGGAACAGATGCGGGGGCTTGTTAGTCTCTAAGTCTTGCTCTATGGATAGAGCCTCGGAGGCGCCGGGCGCCCTTTCGGGACAGCTCGGTAACTCCCTGGTAGAAGGAGGCACGGGTCTTTGGTCCTACGGGTCCTTTGTCTTACGGGTCCAGTACTAATGGGAGTAAATCCTCTGGCAGGAATTGTCCTCTACACTGTCCTGGAGTCTTGGAACGGGCGCCCTGTCTCCTCTCGCCTCATCCTTCCTCCCGGGGATGCTCCACTTGGGGGTATAGGTCAAGACTGGTCACCGTGCCGAATCCCCTCATTAGCAATCCTAACTCTAACGAGCACTCAAAGAGTACAGTTAAGGTACTGCACTCTAATCTCTTATAAACATTGCTCAAGTTTCAAATTTACATTCTAGAACCAATCGACTTTTGCATCATTCAGGTTTCACGTCAGTAAACCAAATGATAACGAAAGAAATCCAGCAAAATCTTTGCTGATGTTTTCGTTTTATATTCTTTAATTGGGAAAACGTAATATTTTTTTTATAAAACTATATTCGTTTATGTTCTTTCAATAGAATGTTTAAACGAAAACGAAGAGGTCAGGGAAATACGAACTGTAAATTGTTTCCTAACAAGAAATTATGAGTTTATCAGACAAAATCCTGCAATTAGTTATCTGGATTGATAATTGTTAAGATTGATGGGTTAAAAATAGCTTGTTTGGGGTTCCAGCCAAGTCATACCCAAGGAGAATAGAGGTACTTCTGAGCAATTTCAGAGACTAAGTCCAGTGAAGAAAGATGAAAAAAGAGAGGATAATGATGATGCTTTAATAAAACAACTAACGTAGTGTCCTGTGGACCCCTCTTAAAGTGCATCCTCCGTAGTTTTTATGACTATCCATACAATTGTCAAGGCAAGTAATGACGTTGGAGATTTTTACTAAAAACAATTACATAAGTACTTATGCATTGGAATTGGATTGGATTCTTCGGAGAGGAGTCGGTTCCTCGACCAGACTAGTCCTTTTTACCTATGCCCCAAGTGGGGAAACCCTGGGAGGGAGGACGAGATGTGAGAAGACAGAGGGCGGCCGACCCCCAAGGAGTCACTACAGGACAGAGGGCGAGGTTCTTACACTTTATCAGATATACTTCTCGGCAGTGGGTTTAGGATAATCGTCATCCCACCTGCTGAAGCCGGTTCGGAGACTGGCGGCCTCCTCTCCAGAGCCGAATACACCAGGCAGGCTTGTACATACAACTGGCATCCCGCCTGCCGCGCTGTTGAATCGGCCCACTAGGCCGGCTCGGAGAACGAAGTCCGTCCCGCCGGAGGGTAAAGCGCTTTCCTCAGAGCATATCATCCCGTAATGCTCCGCCGAGACTCCCGCCGACACTTCTACCTTGAAAGAGATCACCAGATGAGAGATGACATGAAATGATAATGAAGTTGAAATGAAAGGGCAGGAAATTCGGGGGATGTAGTTAACCTACCCAGCATTTGTCTAGTGACTCGGAGAATCTCCGAAAAAACCCATGGGTCAGGTAGTCGGCCACTGGAATCGAACCCGGGCCTCCGAATGCGGGCCACAGACGAAACCCCCTGGGCCATCCCGCTCGGTTATGTATTGGAATACTCGAGAATGTTCTGTTATGTTTATTGCTTAAGCTTTGCTTAAAGAGGCACATATATACGTAAAATCTCCTTATGACTACCTATCCGTATCCATATAACACAACAGTACCTTGTGTGTAGCCGTCGAACAATTTACGTGTGTATACTGCTAGCATCACCTTACACACTGTTTGTACTGCTAAAACTGACTGAAACAGGACTACAGGACTGCATATGTCTAGTAGAACGTCTCGCATGGTGTAAAAAAAAAAAAATAGCCAAGCTTGCTTCTAACGAATTCAGCGTTCATGCAAATGACACTGGATGTTTTACTGCCTTAAGAGCATTCTTAAAGTTGAGATAAACCAAAGCAACGTAAAATCTACGAACAAATAATTTAAATATATACTGTTACTTTCCAAAGTAGTTCAAAGTAGTTCAAGCAAAAGTTTTGTGAAATGTCTGCCTCATTGCGGTGAAAAGAATTTGGAATGATGCAGAACATAATCCAGCGTATGCAGGGCGCGCTTCAGGGCAGTAGGCGGCCCCTCCCCCAGGCACCAGGAAGATATATTACAGTTAGAAGTGCCTGTGGAACATGATTCATGCAGTGCATTTCCTTCTGGAAGAGACAGACGAATGACGGTACCGATAATCAATGGCGAAGCAAAGTAAACAAGGCAGAGCTTGGCCGGGACGCACGGCCGGGCTTGGGCTGGGCCTCGCTGCCAGTCTTCGCTATCGAACGGCCGTGTCACCTGTGGCGTTGCTTACCAGGGTCGCGTTCTTCCTATCGCATCTATTGTGTATCATATACACCTCGCAAACTGTTGACCTCATACTTTATATTTTCTGGGCATTTGTCCCTCTGGTGATAAACCAAAAAAGTTTAAAGTAATTTTAGAAATTTTATACAATTCCTACTTTGATGAAAATATGTTCCACATTTAAAAATATGAAAGTTTAAATTGACTGAGATTGTAGTTTATATAAGTTTGTCTTGTGATTAGTCATAGCTACATGTTTACTATGTTCCAAAAATGTATTTGAGAGAGATGGTTTGCGCAGGTAGATAAACATAGTATGCAAAAGTGTCGGAAATAGAATATTTCTGATCCTGTCACTGTAGTTACACCATGGAAATAATTAAGATAATATAAGTCGAGATAAGAATATGAGACTTTTGTTTTGAATTCTTGTCGGCCTCGAAATAATTAACATTACATAACTGTGATTAAATTGCCACACAAAGTTGCACTAAAATCACTTTATTTGTCACTAGAATCGTTAACTCAATGCTAACTTACAATCACTTTCACTTTTTGCAAGTACATGGAGCAAGCACGCCAGTCTAATGTTTCTCTGTGTCTCTGTTGGACACAATAACTTGGGATGCTCGAAACTTCTCGACGTTCACTACTCGCAGACCTATACTCTCACTTTTACACTGCTGTGCTTGCCGACTCTGACAACTTTCAACAGACTTGGTCGTTCACTTCCCTGGCTGCCTGACCCATTCGTAACTCCGATACTTACTGGGAAATCGTGACTACTAACTGCTCGACGCTGGTTTTAGCACACCCCGCTATTCACGGAAGAAATGTTCTGGCAACCAACATTTTTAGAATTGAAGAAATGGAAGATTGTCGAATCTTCTGGATCTGATGAAATCGAACGATATGAAACATCCAGCGCGGTACAATAACGGTTTCTTGAAGTCAGCTGATGACTGTCCTATAATGTTCCATTTTGTTTGCTTCTCTCGGTGCCGTCGTGATATAAGTATAATGTGTGCATGTCTTTGATAAGTCAATGTTTGTGTACATTTTAGTTACTAAAATTAAATAATATAATTATTCGTTATAAATAAGCAGCGTACCTTCAATAATTCCATCTTATTCGAAGCTGTTTCAGTCTCATTTATGATGTCCGACCGGGCTTATGCCTTCCAAAGTTGGTATTGCTTCTCTTTGCGTACTTCTGACTAGGCCAAAGACTTTTATTGAATTTGGTACCAAATCATGTGTTTTACTGATAATTTTTACCCCTAAAGGACTTTCCCAATTTTACGTTTAGTGAAAATAAACCAAAAGTATACCAGTAGCCGTAGCATTTTATGCCCAGGCTATAAATCCAAGCAAGCTAAATGACTTTCATTGTTTCCTTTAGCTATCACTAAACGCAGTAGCTGAAACTTTGATTTAGGCATTTTTCAGGTATATCAAAGTTGTCTTCCTATGCGTATTGTAGGATAGCTAATGAACTAATGTTCTTGCTTCCTTGTGTCGCAATAACGAATTTAAATAAGCAATAGGCATTAAATAACTTAAAATAGGCAGACAAATAGACAAAAGTTCAAAATCAGGACCAAAGTAGGCGTTGCCAGTAATAATAAGTGCTGAATTATGCACAATTCTTTACCCATTTACCACCACACAATTGGACATGAAAGAATAGCACAGAAATCTCAAATAATCATATGCCATATATTAAATTTACTGAATTCTACTTAGTGAAGTGTATAAACATTTACTTAAATGTTCACTCCTCAATTACTATGTAATTTTTAAGGCAGATCGAATTTATCAGTTCTTATGCAATTTCTGTCTTGAACACGTTATACACTTAACCCGGTCCAGAATGATGGTTTTTATGTGTGCTTAAAAGCGACAGTCCTATGTCGGCAGATTTACTGGCATGAAAAAAGGGACGAAATTCCAACACACAGGCCCCGCTGAATCATCCTGACAATAATTAACAGCTTCAATAACAAAAGTTATTATTATTATTATTATTATTATTATTATTATTATTATTATTATTATTATTATTATTATTATTATTATTATTATTATTATTATTATTATTATTATTATTATTATTATTATTATTATTATTATTATTATTATTATTATTATTATTATTATTATTATTATTATTATTATTATTATTATTATTATTATTATTATTATTATTATTATTATTATTATTATTATTATTATTATTATTATTATTATTATTATTATTATTATTATTATTATTATTATTATTATTATTATTATTATTATTATTATTATTATTATTATTATTATTATTATTATTATTATTATTATTATTATTATTATTATTATTATTATTATTACACTCATGTGGGTTTGTAGTTTTTATTAAAGAGACTACTGTTGTGTGTATATGAAATTAAGCTAGTCTGTTAGGTCGGGACGTCAGGTCATTTGGCCTCCAAGCGAGTTGACTGCGCGATAGACGAGAGGCTCGATTTCTAAGACCACGGTTCAGATACCACCACAATCGTCCTCGCTTGCTTAGCATTTTTCGAAGCTTGCTTCAGCCCTCAATGTTTTTAAATTCCGGGGATGTACCTTTGATTTGTGGTGGAACATTTCCTGACCAAATATATTTTATCGGATGCATCATCAGTCCTCACTGCCTGTTGTGCTGTATGTAGGATAAGCGGACTTTAAACACTGCTAAAAGCAATAATGTCGTAAATAAGTGAGATACACAAGTGGATCGGATGCACATTTATAGATTTATTAGATGCTATTGACCAATAAAGTCGTCTTGTCTGTGTGAATATTAATGCGCGCAATGTAGCCAATGACATAATACGAAGTGCAGCAGACCTAGTAAATGAAACTCCATGGTAAACTGTTTTTCGTGCTGTAACTTAAAGTCACGGAGTTACCACAGAAAAGTTACCTTAAAACGACAGTCCATGCCATTCAGAACCAGTTACATTTCCAGAAGCGCATATTAAGGGCTGCCCATTCCACTGTTCACTGGTAGCACTGTGGAGCAAATTGTAGCCATGGGTCTGCAACGGGAATGGCAGCTAGATTGGACAGCAAGCAAACATGACTTTCGGCTTGTGTTTTGTTCCTGTGGTTGAAATTAGACATACTCTTGATAACGAAAGTAAGAATTGCAATGTATAAAGAATCGTAATGGATTTCAAAGGAGTCTTGTATCTTTGTTACGATACGAACAGGTGCAGTTGTTTGAGTCGTGTAACAAAAGACACGGGAAAAACAGAATTCTAAGGGATAACACTTGACTTTGTTTGAAGAGGGCATTCTTCGGACCCTTAATAATGGCATGACAAAATATTCACAAAGGGAATGTTTGTGTGTATAAAGGGCTTCGAGAAAGTGAAAGTTACACACCCACGCGCAGCTGTGTGGTCATTCAGTCCGAGGCGTGAGGCCGATTAGGGCAGTCCTCTTCTGTCTTGGTCGAGGGCAGACCAGAAGTGATGAGAGAACATATTTGTCGGTTCATATGTACGTGAAGAACGAGTTAAGTTTTATCGAGTAATAGGCATTTCATAAACAGTATCTAAACAGTGAGATTGGTAGCCCTTGGTCGGCAACTTCAAGTTTGATGTTCTGATAAAAGAGCAGTCATTAAACCAGTTTGAAACGGGCATTCCAGTGTCATTAGAACCATCCTTCTCACATATATCCACGCATACCTTGAGAGAAACCTCATTGCTTTACCCTGAGCTAAACACCATTTGCTTCAAACTGTAGCGCCAACGTGGAGCTCTTTGCTCGCCAACTTATTTGCTTCACTCTGAATTTCATAGTCTAAAAGTGTGATGGCAACTTATAGGCATTATTGGCATATGTGGATCGGATATATGTACATCATCAGTGTGCATGGGAGGAAGACGAAGATATCCTCTGGAATATGGAATGTATATATTGTGTTTATGTGAACAAACAAGTAATTTGGCTAAGGCATAAAAGGGTCGTCTAATAAACCTAAACTATAACCTGAAGATCAATATCGAGACAGTATGATATAGGTTGATCATAATTAACAATTAAATCATAACAAAATGCCTAATTATTCCTTCTCTTTCATCTAACCCACGAATTTTATAATATCCTGCATGCATAACTCTGTAATCCACGCATATTGTTACATCCACGCATATTGTTACTGAAAATAAGGGACGAAATTGGTTCGAATCAGTAGTTTCACACATTATCACAGGGAAATTCTTAAAAAATTACGGTCAAATGATTTGGATGATCAAATGTGAAATGACAGGTCACACAGTAACACAATGGAAGGTAGCACGTTCATTCAGATTAATGCCGCACCTTATCGTGATAGTGGGTTTGTACACCATCTTGTTAAAACAGCCATTAATTGTGGTGTAACTGTTTTCCTTACTCCAATAAATAAGGCTCTCTTCTAGTAATTCACAATTTTGACAACTTCCAGCAATATTGTTCCTGATGGAATAAAGGAATATATTTAAAGGCACCAACTGCAGCTATATGCTTGTGAAACCTTTTTCTTCAGTTACGCTTCGCATGTTTTCTGCAATAAATAGTTTCCCCATTGGTTATTATGGAAAGTTATTTCTGGCAGTTAAAATTACTACTTATTTGAAGAAACTTGGTACTTTTGTTGTAGGTAAGAGCTGCGTGATATGAAGCAGTACTTAAAAGAGTATTGTGTCTGTCGGATATTTATGTGGCGGCAGTGAAATCAATTGTCACTTTAGTAGGAAACTGTGTTGTCTTGAAAACGTTTACGGTTTTAGCCCTTTGTCATTAGAAGAAAATACATTGACCAGTCTCGTGCTGTTGGTTTAAAAGTTGCCAGTAATGGGAGATCAGATAAATCCAACTGCACAGCATAAGTCACGTGTGGGACGAAGAAATGGCTAAAGGTTTGATAACGTGCATAATAAAAGAGAAAGCAGTTCGTGCGGGGCAGAAAGAAGGATAGATGGAAGATTACAGTCCGCTGTCATGTCGCTGGCCACAATCGAGCCTGTTCTGGTGTGTCATTTTTTGTGTTCAGCTGAGAGATTATACTACTCTTGCTTCCTCGGGCAACAGGCCTTAGGCCCATTCGGCTTTTCAAACAAAAGATCGTCGGCTATGGGAAATCGATAGAGCTTTACCACAAGCATCCTCATCTGCTGCATGTGCAACGCAGGACATTGAACCATGCAAGTGAATTTTCATTCAAAATTTGGCTCTTTTCCTCCCGCTCATTTCGAAAATTTAGGATAGTGCTTTTTATAGCCACCCATTTGAGCTAAAGAAATGAAGCACTTTTTGAAAATATAACATTTACGTTTACTCATGGTATGAAGGATTACGCTTTTGTATTTAAGTTCAGCATTTCAAGGAGATTGGCAAAAATATTCCATTTTGAATTGTTCATTGCTTCACATGATTTAAACCTTATATTTTCAATAAAAGAGAACGCCCAATGTGCATTTCGCCCTTTAAGACGTATAAAGTACGTTTAACTACCCCGCTTTCCTTCTTTCCAGCTATTTAGACTAATACATTGCGCAATAAATATATTTATTAGTAGAGGCACAGACCCTCCGTTACTATTTTCACTTACAAAATAAATGTT
Organism: Mantis religiosa; assembly: GCA_030765055.1. NCBI lineage: Eukaryota > Metazoa > Arthropoda > Insecta > Mantodea > Mantidae > Mantis > Mantis religiosa. The sequence continues at coordinate 211,811,682 of CM060950.1, forward strand.
ACTATTACAAATGACCTGAGGACACATTTTATAATACTATTTTGATAAAAATAGGGCTGTAGAGTTAGTTTCATACTCCGCTCTGCAGATTTGAGGTCTAAGTTAACATTTATACTTTGATATCTTGACAGAGAGGAAGACTATTTTATTTTATTGACCGATATTATTTCATATAAATATTTTTTATACATGATATTAATTGGCTGTTTCAAGCAGAATGCGGTTTTTGAAGTAAAGAAATAAGTATGTATTTTTTTTTAATTTATTTAAGGTCGATTTAACTTCCCGGGTCATATCGCCACCATTTTTACAAAATAATACAATTAGTAACATATATAAAATTTACATTCAATATACAGGATTACAATCAAACATATAAAATATACACATTAATAACATTAATTATGAAAACAATTTACATTAAATACAGATAACTGAAAACAAAGACAAAAACATATATAAGTTAACAACACTATTTTTCAAAACAAAAATTTGATTACTTTAACACCATTGTGTAGATTATGAATTACAATTGATTAAAATATATTGCACATAATTTATATTAATTTCCAAATGCCTATATCCTGTAGGTAAGTAAACGGATTGCGGCGAGCAGTGCGGAGATATCCTGTGGGATTCCGTGTTGTTTTCTGTTTCTTTTATATTCATTGCATTCTATGAGAAGGTCGCAAATGGTAAGGTTTTTATTATATCCTTTACACGTAGGCTGCGGCTGTCTTGAGAGAAGATATGAATGAGAGAGGCTAGAGTGACCAATTCGTAGACGGGTGAGAATGACTTATTCTTTTCTAGTAAGCGGCTTGGTTGGGTGAAGAGCGGTGGATCCATTACGTACTTGGTGTAATTTTCCTGGTTGTTGTTGATTCCATTCAGATTTACATTTTTGTACTTGCATTTTGGAGACATGATTTATAATATCTGAATATGGAATTTGGACGTTCGTTTGTTGGCGTAGTGATGTGGCGTTTTTAGCAGCTTCGTCCCCTCATTCATTCCCTGCTATTCCTTGATGGGGAGGGATCCAAATGAAAACCACGTCTTTACCAACGTCGGTGATGTTACTGAATAGTGTCTGTGTGCCCTGATCTAATTTGTTGTCTGTTGTGTAGTTCTTCATGCTCTGCAAGGTACTCAGGCAGTCAGAGCATATTGCATAGCAGTTGTGCTGTGCTGTCAGTATGTAACTGCTTGATAAATGGCGTATAGTTCAGAACTGTAGGTGGAATAATAGTCAGGTAACCGCTGCTGTAGAATTTTATCAGGAGTTATTGTTACACATGCAGTACCATGATCCGTTTTTGATCCATCAGTGTAAATAAACTGATAATTGGGGAAATTGTTGTACATTTCATAAAATAATGTTTGGTAAACAATTGCAGCGGGATTCCATTTCTGGTGAAATGTTAGGTCGGTATATATCTTGGGAATTTTGAGTTTCCAGTATGGTCCTTCATGGAAGTATTTAAATAGTTAGCAAGTCGTTGATAGAAAGGTAAGGAGTGCATTTTTGTATGATAGGTCTTGATGCTTTCTGTATTGGGGAAAACATGTGAATGGATACTTGAATGAGGTCTTGCTGCTATTTTGATTCCATATTTTATGCTTAACTGTATTCTCCTGGTGGTTGGTTGGCTTCTATCAGTAGGCTAGAGACCGGACTGGTACGATATGCTCGTAATATAATCCTTATAGCATAGTTTAAGTATGTATTACACTATTAACTGAAACTGTTAACTGTTTGCAAAAAAGGACGATCTTGAAATACGTTAAATAATTTGTTATTTCATAAGTTGATATACTTTTACTGTGCATATCTCTATAAGTACTAAAACACATTCAAAGCAACCTAAGTTTCAGTATTCTACAATGCAGGGAGTTAAATTCAAGAGAAGAATATGAATACTTTCAACGATAACAAGACCATGTAAACTGGCTCTCAATAGAATCCAATTCGTTTTCTGATAGAAATCTGCAGAGGCTTCTCTTATCTCCCATTTTATGGGGATTCACCTCGGAATAAGGCAATGGTTATGTAAAGCACATCGATTTCCAGCTATAGCCCTATACGTTGTGACCAAGAAGGGTCGGTGTTATATGTATGTACACCTTCTTCATGTAAGTGTCGTGTTTTGACAAATTAGTATGGTTAAATGTACACAATTTTCTCAAAATTCGTTTTCCATAACTATTTTAAAAGGCGATGGTACCTAACGTCCTACGGAATGGTGTTGTGGTTTAGAGCGCAGTCCTCCGGTTTGCAGAGGAATACACAACAATATACAGGGATTCGAGGCAGTCAGTGGGTGAGGATTTTTCAGCTTATGTATAGGATCGGTGCCCACTCATTGGTGATAGTTTGAGTAGGTACGATAGGTAGCGATCTGTAACTGAGCTGAGTGGTTCGGACAGAAACGCTTAAAAGTGACATTTGAGAGCTCGCGAGTTCGATTTCCGGTCTCCAATCAATCTTACCAAAGCTTATTATGCGGTCTTCCTTCATCTCCAGGCGAATGCTAAGTTCCATACTTTCACTATCTGACTTTCCATCCCTATATTTCATCTTCAGTTCAATCCGGTCTTTTCGACGTTAAAGGCGAGTATGGCTTTGCTGTGTGGAAAATTTCCTGTAACTGCTGTTGTCGGCGTAGGAGATGTGGCATTCTCCTGTCCTGCTGGGGGTGGTATCGAAACCCATGTGGCTGGCAGCTGCACGAAGAAATCTGTCGTCGAGATAAAAATCACCAGATCATGTTAGAGACGCCATGCTGTCTTGTATTCCCTAGACCAGGTTCCGGCACCTTCGTAGAGTGCTTCCGTCTTAACCCTTTCTCTCATAGGCCTCAATGACCTAATTGTCGACGAGCTCTTAAATCATACACACTCACTCTATTCCTCACAGGTGTCTGCCCTACAATAGCGTGCCTGTAGGCACTATGTGTAAGCTTTTCCGCTCAGTCCATCTGTTGGACATTCCTCATAACTTCACCATCTCAGAAATTATGAATTTTTGCCTTGCGCACGTCGGCGTAAGGTGGGCAGGTGGGCAGCTGAGGTTTAGGCCAAGGCACAAAAGGGCTTTATATAGCGTCGAAGATTTAGCTTTGATGGTATCTAACAGGAAGAAAGTAACAGACTATAACATAGGAGAAAATCTATGCCCGCCAACGTGAAAAAACAAAAGAAAAAAAAAAGAAAACAAGTATAGCAGCATCAGTTATTGAGATTTATTTTTAAAAGACTAGATAAGCCTAATTAAAATGCGTATTTGCACATATGTCCCTTATGCTAGACTTTTTTAATAACCAAAATTCAGCATTCTTCTCTGAGTTCTAAAAACTAGCCCTAATTACTAAATATATGTATATTTAAATCAGCAAATTTCATGTTATCTCAGAGAAAAGGAAACATAAAATTAAGAAATTTAACATTGGAAGCCCTTTGAAACCCCTAAAATTTTAAATGTAATTCATGCACATCTCTACACTGCCGCGAGCAGCGGGGAAAAACGTCTATGGAAAGTTATACTATATCTCGTTAGAGGTCTATGGCTTAGGTTTTTGTCCAAGTTCCCTTATGATCCAATTCGCGGGTCGGATTTGGATTTGTCGAGGTTTGTCGATGAAAAGACAGAAAAAGAGTATGTTGGTGCCCTTGATAATAATGAATTTTATAAAGACGTGACAAGTGCATACTAGTAATAAAATAATAATCGCAATTTCGTTACGATTTTTTTTTTTTCAAATTTTGGACAAACGGTCTTCCGACTTCGTGGTAAACAATATCGTATCCTTGGACTTAGTTCTATCCACTAAAGAGCAAGCCAGCGTGGAATACTACTTGCACACTTTATCTTCAACTCCCAGAAGACGTCAAGACTTTTTATGTCTTTTACGCATTAAAATGTATTATAAAGTTTGGTCAATAAAATATAACTGTGGGATTACGTTGATCCTGATAGTTCTGCATCTGCTTCAGCCATTTGGTGTAAAGTTGATGTTTATACAGGTTAAACCCAAAGGTAAATCTGTGTGATGACGTAAGGAAACAGCAATAAAGGTAACGCAATCATAAACACAAAAACTAGTCCACTGTTTTCGAAGCCTACTATGAAAAGTGCAAGTGGATCACTGAAGTATGGATAACACTGCTTATTTGTTACTTCGGCGAAGCACCGACCTTCTTTACTCGGACCGTTCATAACATAGATTCCAGGGCTCAAGATAGAAGTATGCGAAAGAATATAAAAATCTCCTCTCTTAGACCTTCATCTCCTGTTAAATGGCACAGTTTTCGTGCGGATCTCTGTCTTTATGTCTTTAGTGATGTAGAGACATTAGTTTTTCCTTCATGCACCTACCCATAATAGAAGTAGCCCGGGGCTGTAAATCCGAGAGCGTGATAACCTAATGAACTCACCGAAGTGCAGCGACATACATGCATGCAGAATGAAGCTTAGCGTTGTAGTTTTGGAAGCAACGTTTAAGCATCAACTCAATATCTTCATAACGTGTGTTTGAATATCTACTCTTCCTGAACTGCCTAAATTTTTGGCGCCACGGCCATGCAGAAACCTGCAGTAAAGACCATAGTGGCTAAGAACATTCAAATAAAGCGAATAAATATGCGAAGGCACACAGAAATAAAACTTTATACTGACATTCAACTTTAACTTTTATGGAGCAACCGGTAACGAAATAATCCCATCCATCTCGTAATTTGATTGTTCAGTACCAGATTCTCTGTCAGTGTATCAAATGTTCCTACAGTGAGCTTTCTAAAGCCACCAGAACACACCTGTAACAGAGATGTTTGACTTTTCTCTCTGTGAGTGTATCAAACACATGCTTCGTAGAGGTTTGCCCATTCGATAACACTAAACAACCATAGGAGACTCTGCCGTTATGTAGTAATTACTAATTATACACGAACACATTCACTAGTTATTAACTCTTGCATTCAGTACTACTTATAGCGTTTGAATGACATTGTATGACATACTCTGTGCGTAAAATGCAACGTCAGGCGCAAAATCTAATTTTGTTATCGATCTGACGATCGATATGAAAACACTTTCATGATAAATACACGTAGAGACAGGTTTAAAACGAAATATTCTTCTATTTGTTGATTATATTTCACATGTATTCTGACTTCATTAACCTCCCCAGAGAGTCTTCCATGTTCTAGAAATGCTGAATAGCGTATGTCGCCACCTGGTGGTGCTTGGTCGTTGGTCGGATAATTTTTAGATAATTTCATTTTAAAGCTTTCTTCCTTAATTTATAGTTCCGTAGTTATTTAATAACACAAAAGCGACATAGTTTTCAAATAATTCAAAAACCCTTAAACGATATAAGATTTTATACTCCCAAGAACCCAAGATAATCTCTTTGAAAAAGACATATAGCCTGAGTTCATTGAGGGAAAACGATCTTCTCAGTAGATACAAGCTATCGGTTCATTAATTTATAATGTTAGAAATTTTCTCTCATTATAAAATTATTTAGCAAGTTCTGCTAACGACTTTAATTACTATATAAGTACAGAGAAAATTAACACTTATATGCGAGGATTCATTAGAAGCTTTAGAAATTCATAAATTTCAGTGCATACATCTACAGAATTAGAATAAATGTTATTTCGAGATTTTGATGATGTTTCACCTTCAGTATATGATAAATCGAAATTAAAGAAAGAAATATATCACAAGATCGACTGCCACTTGTAAACTGTCTTTCCTTTCCTGAAATATAAGGCGCTGAGAACCATAAAATCAGAATTTCCATTACGGAGTACTACTTGCGAACTTAATGTAAAGTGTGGATTATGTTGGCAACACTAGATAAAAATTGAACAGCCTAGAGCAAAATAGAAAAACTGATACTCTATGCTTTGAGCCCTTATGTATCTGAATATCTTTTACAGTGTTTATTGTGCATATTCCAAAATTTTACAATTTACAACTTTTGGCTACATTTATTTGTCTTTACCTTGTTGCTACCTTGGCCTGCACGACACCCTGCTCTTCTGCTCTGCCAAGTAGCTCTTAAACTCCATACCTCCTTGATTACTTAATTAGTCCCTTTCTTCCCCCTCATCTTCCTTTCCTATATTCTTTACATTTCTGGCCCATTTTTCTTTTACTTTCTGCAAGAACTCACCAATACTTCTTACCTTCTTTTCCTCCCTGCCCGTTAACACTTTTATAGCTACTATCCTCTTCTCTACTTTCTCCCATTTTTCTTCCCAAACTTTTTTCTTCCATATTGCAACCTCCTCGCATTCTGTGTAACTGAATATCAGGAAAAACTTGCGAGACAGTTTTTTTTACAAATGTTTCATTAAATCAAAGAGGGCCTAAAGTACAGCTGCAGTGGGTTGACCACAAGGTTGGCAAATGTCAGGAGCATGTATACATGTTAAAATCTCAAAATCGACGATGTTATGCTTTGGCCCTTATGGTTGTAAGCACCTCATATATATTCGGTCCAATAAAATGTAACTACTTTAATACTCTGTGGAGTCTAGAACTATTAATGTTCGATGTAGAAATGATTATATTTACTATTTTCGGCATTCTCAACTTAACACAAGGCGTTCTTCGTAATGTTCTTTTGTAACTCCAGTGAAATCTATGTTGTTTAATTCCCGCTTTTACTACATACGGACCACAGGTGCTGACACTGATGTTAAATGAGATGAAGATGGAGCACCGGTGAAATGACATGGCGGAGGAAACCGGAGATCCCGGAGAAAACCCGCCCCAGCTCTGTGTGTCCACCACAAATCTCACTTTGCGGTCGTCTGGGATCGAACCCGACCGTCTTGGTGAGATCCGAGTGGTTTAACCACTGAGTCACGGTGTAGCCTTAACGGATTGGAAAATACTTGTTAACCTTTCAGTAATGTATAAAATGAAATTAACAGGGTGTTTTATAGCCCTGTATTAGTCAGAATGGTGAATGATTAGCCTATATGCACAAAACATTTTCTCCTTTTATATTATTAGTATAGATAAACGATGACAAATATGAAACTAGTTTGTATGGAAGAACAATTATTTCACGACAGCAGCCAATGAGAGAATGAAAGTTAAGAGATGTGAAGTAATCATACTGAGGAGACTTTAATCAGCTGTGGTAGCTGAGAAATACTCCTTATCTGCAGCCAATAATCGTGACATTTTCGGGGCGACGGTAAGTGGGATGACGATTGTCCTGGACCACCGGGGAGTTTCTATCTAGTAAAGTGTAGGAACCTCACCCTCCGTACTGTAGTGACTCCTTGGGGTCGGCTACCCTCTATCTCCGCTCACCTTAACTTGTCTCCTGGTGTTGGCCACTTGGGACATAGGTGTAAAAGACCAGTCTGGAGGAAATGCTGAATACTCTCCGAACAATCCAATCCATTACTTGAAAGTTGTTTATGGCAGTGTTAATTCAAAGAGTGAAGGATGTTATGGTAGATGCAACGTGTGTGTATATATATATATATATATATATATATATATATATATATATATATTTGAGATAAGGTTTTGAATCGATATTTCTATTACAACTGCACAACACTGGAAAGAAGTTTATCGTTCTAGAGCACCGTTGTTATGGCTGACAATGGGTTTTTACATTAGGTTTATAAAATCAAAAGCATGTGAATTAGAGACTCGTTTTAGTCAAGCCTGGAAGTTGGATCTGAAGTGCAGCATCATACGATTCTCGCAGAAAAGGCGCTTTGCAAAGAGCATTTGGAGAATACAGCCTATAACTGTTCTTTCGTAACAGAAATCTCTGGCTTTGGCCGGAAACTCGTAAAATGAGAACGAAAGTCGTAGCTAGAGCAGTTACTTCCAACGCCTCTCAGGAAAGCGATAAAGCCTGCTTTCCTAGGCAATGAAAACAACTTGATGTGATGTCCGCTTAACCGCATGCTGCTCCCGTAGACAAAACTATTGTCCTTTTCTCACTTTTAAAACTCTAGGCCACAACGATCCGTTTCTTGTCTAACGAGCTCCATAAAACCAAGACGATCTATATAAAGTACGCGAAGTCTGGCCATAAGGAGCTCCTAGTTTGGGGATCTACAGTATTCCTTATTTTGTGGTGCTGAAACCATGAGCTATACAATAAAATAAAACAGAATCCACAATTCTATATCCTGGCTCCCGAGTCTATATCAAGAGGTCTCATACCAAATGTTATATTTTATTTACCTTAAGCAAAACTTACATGTATTCTTATTTTATTAAACCATTTTGTATATGTTGTCTTAATTTAATATTACCAATCTATTTACCTAAATTATATTAAAATCGTATATTAAATTTTATCTGGAATTTAACATTTCACAGCAATGTATCCAAAATTAAGTAGTACTGTAAAGTAGTAACAATGCTTACTGCTGGAAAGGCGGCAGTAACTGTATTTTAATCTTAATCTTCTTATCTCATATTAAGTAAGTAAAACATTCGCGATTTTAATACTATTAATAAACTAATCAAAAATATTTATTTAGGTAATGTAAATTCTTATTGTGTTTTCAGTTAGAATTACTTCTAGAATTCCTTAAGTATTACCTTATGATAATCTTAATCTGTGTATAGTTAGGTTACATGATTGTTTATTTCCAACTCCACTTCTTTTATTATAATTTATCTCACCTTTACGATATTATTACATTCAGTATTATTTTGATTTAAAATAAAATACATACTATTGCTCATAATTATACCCCTATCATTTTCCACTTACCTTCCCAGAAATATTAAATTGCCATAAATTTCTTCACTGTTGTATCACATTTTACTTTAGTACTGCTTTATCTAGTGCTTAATTAAAAATAAAATATTCTTAGAACTTATGATTGTACTCCAGCTTTTACTCGCAGCTTGGAAATGCAGAAACCACAAACCACTTCACTATTTTCATCAATTTCATTTCAATATAACTTTCAAGAACATTAACTGATATAAAATATAAGGATGGTATGTAGCGACATTGTGCAGGTTTCTGGGAACAGTTGCTCACGGCCAGAGACGCTGAAATGATGGACGCCGTACGCAAATCTGGACGGTTTTTATTTATTTCATTTTCGTCAATTGTTTTATGCAAATTTGAAAAGACTGTACAAAATCTAATTACCTAACTCCTTTAATGCGGAAGGACACAAATATGCTGTTTCCTTAAATCATTTTACCATGGAAAAAGCTTTTTGTTGATATCATCAGCGCGCATACCCCACAGTAGTGATAAAGGACAAGAAAATAATAATGGCAACGATACCATTTACTATGAATGACAGAGGCATTTTTATTTTAATATTATTGAAGATGTTTTGCAAGGTGCCATTGTCACCGCGATGTCGCACATTCATCTGCGAATTTTTTAGCGAAAATATATAGAAGGATGCCAGTATCTATGTTTTCTTTCCCATATGAGGAAAGCATTACAGAGTTTTACTTTGTAACGGCTGACTTAGCCTGTTTCCCGCTCTGTGATCAGCTAAATACCTGTGACGGATTAATAAATTTCGCCCCGCACCTACTGGCAAGACAGCACTAAAGATAATTCACAAACAAGAGCGAAGAGAAATCCACTGCAATTACTCTTTCTTCCTCGTTGATGGGCGCCTGTACCTTTTTGTAAGTTCTCTCGTTCAATACTTCTTAATCACACTATTATTATGTCACGCTAATTTGAAATAGTAATTTATCGTGTCAAACTTGGGCCTATATGGCTTTTCTGATTGATTAATTTTGAATTATTGAGTACTATACCAATTCAGTAAAACACTATTGCTCTACAATTTCTTCCTTTCACACTGATCTACGAAAAAATAAAAACCTTAGTAAACCAGATATCAACCCTGAAAACAGTCACTAAAATCAAAACGTGAACACAATGATGGCAGGCCAGAGATCGCGCCGTTAGGCAGACAGCACATTTATTTGTCAAATTTATTGTTTTCAAGCATCGAAGCATACTTAGTATATTATAGTGAGCCCAGTATTCGTCTTCATATATATATATATATATATATATATATATATATACACGTAAGGGAAAATCTCAGTTTAACGTGGAAAATGAACAAACGGTATTACACTTCACGTTTTTTTCATATTTCCAGTTTTCTGTTATTGTTTGAATTTAGCACAGAATGCCCTACTTTTTCTGTAAGCGGTGATTATAAAAGTTTTTTACGTGCATTTGGCACAGAAGTTTTTTATATAACATATGTTAATAGTAGGAAATATGAGGAAAACAGAGAAAGGAACTCGTATAGTTGCAAAAAGTGAGATGATGATGATGATGATGATGATAATAATAATAATAATAATAATAATAATAATAATAATAATAATAATAATAATAATAATAATAATAATAATAATAATAATAATAATAATAATAATAATAATAATAATAATAATAATAACAATAACAATAATAATAATAATAATAATAATAATAATAATAATAATAATAATAATAATAATAATAATAATAATAATAATAATAATAATAATAATAATAATAATAATAATAATAATAATAATAATAATAATAATAATAATAATAATAATAATAATAATAATAATAATAATAATAATAATAATAATAATAATAATAATAATAATAATAATAATAATAATAATAATAATAATAATAATAATAATAATAATAATAATAATAATAATAATAATAATAATAATAATAATAATAATAATAATAATAATAATAATAATAATAATAATAATAATAATAATAATAATAATAATAATAATAATAATAATAATAATAATAATAATAATAATAATAATAATAATAATAATAATAATAATAATAATAATAATAATAATAATAATAATAATAATAATAATAATAATAATAATAATAATAATAATAATAATAATAATAATAATAATAATAATATAGTACAATTTTCGAAAATATTATAAAATAATAAAATTAGTAAAATTTCAGAACCTGTAAATTATAACACTAAAAGACTTTTTGTATATTAGACATTACAATTTTCTCTCAGTTAAATTGGTGGCTAGAACAATGCTATTTGTGGTGATTGTAAATAAATACGAACGAAGAGGTGGATATTGTTAGAGAACGTGACTGAAGATCAGTGATGTCCTACCTTATGTGAAAAAGGGGAGGACCGATTTCCCTCCACCTACTCTTTGCCAATCTATGATGTATTATTGCATTAAAAATGGCTCTGACTTAAGTATTAGGTGTTGGGGTAGTATGTCTACTTCACATTCACGAGGTACCGTGTTTATACCTCGGTTAGGTTGAGTTATCCGGATACGTTCTTTCTGGAATTTTCGCTTATCCTGAGAAATCAAATGTCGGATTGCTTTAAGCTCTATTCAACCGGTCTGATTTGAGCATCATTTCACTCATTGCATTTATTCATCTTCCGATATGACTTGCCCGGTTAAAAGGTCTAATAATTTGTTTCCTGAGTGAGTTAAGGAGAAAAATTTCATCACAAAACGAAAGAAATGGAGTAAGGCGATAAACTGATGTCATTAGATCAGTTGGGCCCCGCCAGATATGATCAAATGAAATTAACTTGTTTGTCCCCATTAGCATTATCATAATGGTTATCACCACCTTCCTCATTTCTGTTCAAGGATTAGATGCAATAACTGCTTCCAATTCATTTTGCAAGCCATCTTTTGCATGTCTTCCAACTCAATAGCCCTTTGGTCCATAATTGCTTCAGTAAACTGGTCTAGTGTTCTTCATTATTTTCAAAGTGATATTCCTTATTATTCCTAGTTTATCCAATAATTTGAATAAAATATAAGTTTGATACAATATAAGTATATCTTACGTGAACACTTAAAATGCAGCCTCAAACATATTTTAAAAATTACATTTTGAATGAACATTTTTTTACCGAATTTTGATTGTATTTCCTTCAGGGTTTTCTTCTAATCCCTTTTCAACGACGTATACTGAACTACACAGGAAAATAGATGTTTCCTGGTCATCGAAAACAGTAGACAAACCAAACAAACCTAAATACTTAGCTTGTTATAAACAATGATGTGGACATGTATTTACTTTCAAAATTAAGGTTCCTGCAACAGTTTTCTTCAACGGAGCATGCAAGAAGAAATGACAGTTAAAAGATATGTTTTATTTTCTGAATGTGTTATCATAAGCTTGCATCTCTGAGCACGCAAGCGGCTACACGTTTATATTTTGAAATTAACAAATATAATGTTTGTATAATTCTCTAAGCACACATTTCTCTTATAATTTTGCATAGCCAACTTTTTTACAGTTATTTTCAGTATATACTTTACTAACATGCATCTTGTTTTTTTAAATATATACAGTTATTTTTCTAACGAGTTGTGGGTTGTGTAAAGAAAACAACGTGTACCTTTATTTAATTTTAGTGCCTTATAATAAAATAAAAGCTCTATGCACTTTATTTTAAGTTCTTATTTTTATAATTTCTGCTTCAGATCATTGACAAATGAATGAATATGAAATTGTGTTTTATATTGCTAAACTCATTACATAATGTAATCCCTGAAATATGATCCTGATATCTTGTCCCAAAGGAATTCATAAATACAGGCTGTGACACAAAATTTATTATCCCAGATATTATTACATTTCTGCGAGCATTAAATAAACAAGATATTAACTTTCATTTACTGTCCCATTCCGTTTATTTTTAACATTCCAAAGATATTCCCTCTGATTTGTATTCAGTTTAGATGGTCCTAGCAGAAACGTATCTGCTTTTCATTATGTTGGATGTTTTACCTTTACATATTTAATTATTATTTATACGATTTAGCACGTAGGCATTTAAGATCTGCTTATCCAACTTAAAACTGTGAATATTTTAGAAAATGTTAATGTATTTTAAGTTATATAACGTAAGTATTGTCTTTATAACTTTTTTGGTACTTATTTGCTTTATTTACTGCGAAGCTGTAGAATTATTTTCGGTTTTCTTTATACGTACATTCATTGCCATCTTATGTAACGGAAATTACTTCAGCTGCAATTAATAAGGATACTTATATGAGAAACTGTAGCTGCCAATTATAATTCTATACTTTTCAGTCAATTTAAGCTGTAAAATTAGTAATTGGAGAATATGGTAAAATAAATTCATCCTCTGGGTGTTTAATCAATCCCTTTGTATCGTCAGCTTCTTCCAGGTGATCTGTAACAGGACAAGAAAACAACATCGAACGAAAAAATGGGCTGCAAAGTAGGCTAGCTCGAACATAAATCGAGTTGAGACACATAAAACGCTTTGGATTGGCGAAACATTTAGTGGTAACTGTCTTTTTGAATGTTTTATCTGCACAGCAATCACAAGAACGGAGTGAGGGTGATGCCTTGGGGTGCAGTAAATCTCGTGAACAACCCCGGATCAGGTTTATCGAGAACTACACACAGCCCTCGCAAATGGTTGCCGAAACGCGATGCAACAATGGATCGATACAGCTGTTGATATAGACGGGACACGCACATTTACACAATTTCTCTCGCGAATAGAGCTAATTAATCCATCATTTTACCACATCAGTGACATTTAGCACCGCCTTTGTCACCGAACGTGGTTTTTCATATCGTCGTTTATGTGACAGCAGTATACGTGGCGACTTCACAAACTCCATTTCCTGAAACGTTTGTTTCAAGTGAATTAATAGCACAATTTGTGAAATCAAATGAGCTATTGGCTCCAGTAATGGTTTTCTGAGGTTCAAACATAAGCGGGGTTACTAGATTTGTGTACAATTCCGGTCATTCTTAAATTTCAACTTTGTTTTGTGTGTTTCTTTTTAATATATGTATACGCCCCCTTTAACTTGTATAGCACCTCCTTGTTAGTTATAGGTTTCTAAATTAATCCAGATTTAAAATTAAAAAGCATTCACATTCACTCCCATATGTAAGCATCCATAGATTCTATAGAATCTAGAAAGACTCTATTTAAAGAAAGAATTCCTCTGCCAGCCGGGAATTGAAATGAACACTATTGGGGAGAGAAGCCAGAATACTGAGAACTCGACCATAAGGCATTATGACTAACGTGTGTGGGGAATTTATGGAATTTTATAAAGTTCTGCAGCTATTTATACATTCATAATTCGTTAGTTTTAAGAGGATAAAGGCCCAAAAACATGAAATAAACCGAAATTGACGATAACAACCGTACTATTTTCAAATATCACATGTACACGGGTCTTACTTGATATCATAGACGAAGGAAATTAATTGTTCTTCCATATTAGCCGTGAGTAGAATAAGGTTTCGAAAGATTGAGGCAGACTTGGAAAATTCAGTGCCATAGCCAGGAGAACAAAATCCCGCCTAGTAGTAGCAATAGTAGGAATTACATGCCAAGCCATGTGACTGCAAGCTTAGCAGAACAAATAATATGATTATATATATATATATATATATATATATATATATATATATATATATATATATATATATATATAAGGGCGCTCAACTACGGCGGTCATCAGCGCCCTTTAAAAAACTAGTCATGGCAAAAGCCAGATATAAAACTTTCTAAAAACTATAAAAGTGTAACAAAACCTATTAAAAACACACGTACATAAAAAACATCAATCAAAACCTACTAAAAACTTCGTTCACTAAATCCTAAACTCTAAGCTAGACAAGAATCTAAAAACCTTCTCCACGGTCTCCACGCACGGCCTACACGTGGGTGGGCCTGTTGACCGTCTCCCTCAACCACGAAGAGGAGCCCACACGAGGGAGACTGTTGGCTCGGGACCCCGGGTGCGCCAAACCCGTACCTACCCAAGTAGGCCCCTGGGGGAGCAGAACAAATAAGCGGTGATTGTTGGGCGCGTAAATTAACTGTTTAGAAATTGTGGAAAAGAGCTGCGTTGACTCCACTGCATCATAAAAAGACGCTGAAAACCAAACAAAGAACATGCGCGAGAGCTTAACTGTGAAATAACAGACAAAACTTCACCATATTAGACTAAAAATAACAATAATATAACAATAATAACATTAATACTACTACTAATAATAATAACAATAATAATAATGATGATGATGATGATGATGATGATGATGATAATAATAATAATAATAATAATAATAATAATAATAATAATAATAATAATAATAATAATAATAATAATAATAATAATAATAATAATAATAATAATAATAATAATAATAATAATAATAATAATAATAATAATAATAATAATAATAATAATAATAATAATAATAATAATAATAATAATAATAATAATAATAATAATAATAATAATAATAATAATAATAATAATAATAATAATAATAATAATAATAATAATAATAATAATAATAATAATAATAATAATAATAATAATAATAATAATAATAATAATAATAATAATAATAATAATAATAATAATAATAATAATAATAATAATAATAATAATAATATTAATAACAATAATAGAGTGCTTTCGATGTTTTCCGAAACGAACTTTGTTTCTGGTAGCGGCTCACTTTTTTTCTAAGGCTTCATGTGAAACAGGTGTACACAGCTATAATTAATTTCCGAAGGCTCCGGTAACTGTCATTCCCAGTTGAAGATGAGTGTTTTAAATCCTCGTGAAGTTACGACTAAACACAGAATACGTAACTTGTTTTCTATAACCTGGATTTTATAAAACTATTCTACAATTAAAAGCGAACTGCATGGACATTCCCAAATGTCAAGAAGACAATTCTGTTTCAGCTACTAATGATTGCACTAAAATTAAGACATAGATATCAAATATGCGTACAGTAAACTTTTGTCTGCATTTTTAAAGAAAATTAAACAAATTATATTAAAAACCATATACATTAATTTCTATCTCATTGTATTCAAATTTATGATTTTAGTTAGTTGCATCCAAATCTGTTTTTGTACATTTTACTTTAAAATCTTCCGGTTGTATTAACTTTACACTATTTATTATTAAAATATTTGAAGTGAAAAATGTGATTATTTTACGAGTAGGTGCTAATATAGGGCAGTAAGGAATTTTGTAGAACAAACTTAATATTAGATATTCCTCTTTGCTACAAGTAACATTTGGTTACATAGTGTAACTATTATGGATATTATAGCAGTACTTCATTTCGTGGTTGCCCAATCTAATCCCTTAAAACAATTCCGAAACTTTTAAATACAAACTGTTTGTAGTATAAATTATAATTTGCTGACATTGAGGTTCTCACATTCAATGCAAAGGTCATATGATTATAGGGAAGCTGATATAGTTTACTTAGTTCTAAACAAACTGTGGAAATTTTAATCACATGTTAGGAAGGCTGTTAGCTAATTATGTTCAATCTTTCGTAAGCATGGTGAAAACACTTTAAGCACAAACTATAAGGTACTACCTTTTGGATAACAAAAAGTATTCACTCCTCAATATGCTTGAATATTTAATTTATATATTTAATCAGATAGTGAACGCAGCTAACAAACTGCGTACAAAGAAGCATTAAGGCATATTGAATATTGTGCAAAGAAAATATTGTAATGGTTGGCTAGCCTGATTAGTTCTGTAGCTGAATGACAACTTGGAAATGGGAGTTTCAGGTTTTTACTTGGTTGTGTTCCAAGATCTACACTCAGAATACCCTGATGACCTCAATCATTAGTTACAAAACTAGAAAAACCTGTATTGTTATATAATTTTGTGTATGTCAGTTTCATTTTGCAAAGTTCTCCATACAACGCGGTTTTTTAATATCATTACTTTATTTGGCTAATTTAATCTGTGACAGTTTTCAAACTGTTTAAAAGCATATTGAAATAAATACCTTTAATGTAATGCTAGGCTTCCCAGAGTGCTCATTATCAAAGGGTTAAACATGATAAAACATTTGATAATATCGCATGGCAATAAATTATTTTAAAAAGCTTCTAGTGAGATGATTGCCAATAATAATCACGGAGTAACTCGTATGGGTTGAGAGATTCTTTTTGGTATTCGATAATTAAATTGAATAGCACTCGATTTAAAATATTCATAAATACAGGCAGCTCATATTTTGTTATGTAATAAGCATAAATAAACAACGTTTTTTTTTTTAATTCGATCAAGTTATTAGCGGCGTTATATGGTGAGATTAAATGTTTTGTATCACACTTACGGCTTACAACACATGCTGGTTCATACTCTACGATGCCTGTTTATAATACCCGCTCATTCGAGGCCAATTGGTGTGTCTTAGGTGGCCTACAACAACAACTACTACTACTAGCACCACTACTACTACTACTACTACTACTACTACTACTACTACTACTACTACTACTACTACTACCACTAGCACCACTACTACCACTCCTACTACCGCCAACAATACTTCTACTACTACTACTACTACTACCACCACTACTACTACTACTAGCACCACTACTACTACTACTACTACTGCTAGTACTACTACTAGCACCACTACTACTACTACTACTACTACTAGCACCACTACTACTACTACTACTACTAGCACCACTACTACTACTACTAGCACCACTACTACTACTACTACTACTACTACTACTACTACCACTAGCACCACTACTACCACTCCTACTACCGCCAACAATACTTCTACTACTACTACTACTACTACTAGCACCACTACTACTACTACTACTACTGCTAGTACTACTACTACTAGCACCACTACTACTACTACTACTACTACTACTAGCACCACTACTACTACTACTACTACTACTACTACTAGCACCACTACTACTACTACTACTAGCACCACTACTACCACTCCTACTACCGCCAACAATACTTCTACTACTACTACTAGCACCACTACTACTACTACTACTAGCACCACTACTACTACTACTACTACTACTACTACTACTACTACTACTACTAGCACCACTACTACTACTACTACTACTAGCACCACTACTACCACTCCTACTACCGCCAACAATACTTCTACTACTACTACTACTACTACTACTACTACTAGCACCACTACTACTACTACTACTACTACTACTATTACTAGCACCACTACTACTACTAGCACCACTACTACCACTCCTACTACCGCCAACAATACTTCTACTACTACTACTAGCACCACTACTACTACTACTACTAGCACCACTACTACTACTACTACTACTACTAGCACCACTACTACTACTACTACTAGCACCACTACTACCACTCCTACTACCGCCAACAATACTTCTACTACTACTACTACTACTACTACTACTACTACTACTACTAGCACCACTACTACAACTCCTACTACCGCCAACAATACTTCTACTACTACTACTACTACTACTACTAGCACCACTACTACCACTCCTACTACCGCCAGCAATACTTCTACTACTACTACTACTACTACTACTAGCACCACTACTACTACTCCTACTACCGCCAACAATACTTCTACTACTACTACTACTAGCACCACTACTACCACTCCTACTACCGCCAACAATACTTCTACTACTACTACTACTACTACTACTAGCACCACTACTACCACTCCTACTACCGCCAGCAATACTTCTACTACTACTACTACTACTACTACTAGCACCACTACTACCACTACTACTACCACCAGCAATACTTCTACTACTACTACTACTACTACTAGCACCACTACTACCACTCCTACTACCGCCAGCAATACTTCTACTACTACCACTACTACTACTACTACTAGCACCACTACTACCACTCCTACTACCGCCAGCAATACTTCTACTACTACTACTACTACTACTACTACTAGCACCACTACTACAACTCCTACTACCGCCAACAATACTTCTACTACTACTACTACTACTACTAGCACCACTACTACCACTCCTACTACCGCCAGCAATACTTCTACTACTACTACTACTACTACTACTACTACTAGCACCACTACTACCACTACTACTACCACCAACGATACTTCTACTACTACTACTACTACTAGCACCACTACTACCACTACTACTACCACCAACAATACTTCTACTACTACTACTACTACTAGCACCACTACTACTACTACTACTACTACTACTACTAGCACCACTACTACTACTACTAGCACCACTACTACTACTACTAGCACCACTACTACCACTCCTACTACCGCCAACAATACTTCTACTACTACTACTAGCACCACTACTACTACTACTAGCACCACTACTACTACTACTACTACTAGCACCACTACTACTACTACTACTAGCACCACTACTACTACTACTACTACTAGCACCACTACTACTACTACTACTAGCACTACTACTACTACTAGCACCACTACTACCACTCCTACTACCGCCAACAATACTTCTACTACTACTACTACTAGCACCACTACTACTACTAGCACCACTACTACTACTACTACTACTACTACTACTACTAGCACCACTACTACTACTACTACTAGCACCACTACTACTACTACTACTACTACTACTACTACTACTACTAGCACCACTACTACTACTACTACTAGCACCACTACTACTACTACTACTACTAGCACCACTACTACTACTACTAGCACCACTACTACCACTCCTACTACCGCCAACAATACTTCTACTACTACTACTACTACTACTACTACTAGCACCACTACTACAACTCCTACTACCGCCAACAATACTTCTACTACTACTACTACTACTACTACTAGCACCACTACTACCACTCCTACTACCGCCAACAATACTTCTACTACTACTACTACTACTAGCACCACTACTACCACTCCTACTACCGCCAACAATACTTCTACTACTACTACTACTACTACTACTACTAGCACCACTACTACCACTCCTACTACCGCCAGCAATACTTCTACTACTACTACTACTACTACTACTACTACTACTAGCACCACTACTACCACTACTACTACCACCAGCAATACTTCTACTACTACTACTACTACTACTACTAGCACCACTACTACCATTCCTACTACCGCCAGCAATACTTCTACTACTACCACTACTACTACTACTACTAGCACCACTACTACCACTCCTACTACCGCCAGCAATACTTCTACTACTACTACTACTATTACTACTACTAGCACCACTACTACAACTCCTACTACCGCCAACAATACTTCTACTACTACTACTACTACTAGCACCACTACTACCACTCCTACTACCGCCAGCAATACTTCTACTACTACTACTATTACTACTAGCACCACTACTACCACTACTACTACCACCAACGATACTTCTACTACTACTACTACTAGCACCACTACTACCACTACTACTACCACCAACAATACTTCTACTACTACTACTACTACTACTACTACTACTACTACTAGCACTACTACTACTACTACTACTACTACTACTACTAGCACCACTACTACTACTACTACTAGCACCACTACTACTACTACTAGCACCACTACTACCACTCCTACTACACGCCAACAATACTTCTACTACTACTACTAGCACCACTACTACTACTACTAGCACCACTACTACTACTACTACTACTACTACTAGCACACACTACTACTCACTACTAGCACCACTACTACTACTACTACTACTACTACTAGCACCACTACACACTACTACTAGCACCACTACTACCACTCCTACTACCGCCAACAATACTTCTACTACTACTACTAGCACCACTACTACTACTACTAGCACCACTACTACTACTACTACTACTACTACTACTAGCACCACTACTACTACTACTAGCACCACTACTACTACTACTACTAGCACCACTACTACTACTACTACTACTACTAGCACCACTACTACTACTACTACTAGCACCACTACTACCACTCCTACTGACCGCCAACAATACTTCTACTACTACTACTACTACTACTACTACTACTACTACTAGCACCACTACTACAACTCCTACTACCGCCAACAATACTTCTACTACTACTACTACTACTACTACTACTACTACTAGCACCACTACTACCACTCCTACTACCGCCAGCAATACTTCTACTACTACTACTACTACTACTAGCACCACTACTACTACTCCTACTACCGCCAACAATACTTCTACTACTACTACTACTACTACTACTAGCACCACTACTACTACTCACTACTACCTACTACACTACTACTAGACAATACTTCTACTACTACCAGCAATACTTCTACTACTACAACTACTACTACTACTAGCACACTACTACTCTCCTACACCGCCAACAATACTTCTACTACTACTACTACTACTCTAGCACCACTACTACTACTCCTACTACCGCCAACAATACTCTACTACTACTACTACTACTACTACTAGCACCACTACTACTACTACTCCTACTACCGCCAACAATACTTCTACTACTACTACTACTACTACTACTACTACTCAGCACCACTACTACTACTCCTACTACCGCCAACAATACTTCTACTACTACTACTACTACTACTACTACTTAGCACCACTACTACTTACTCCTACTACCGCCAGCAATACTTCTACTACTACTACTACTACTACTACTACTACTACTACTAGCACCACTACTACTACTCCTACTACCGCCAACAATACTTCTACTATACTACTACTACTACACTACTACTCTACTACTACTAGCACCACTACTACTAACTCCTACTACCGCCAACAATACTTCTTCTACTACTACTACTAGCTACTACTAGCACCACTACTACTACTCTACTACCAGCCAACAATACTTCTACTACTACTACTACTAGACTACTACTACCTACTACTACCAACCAATACTTCTACTACTACTAACTACTACTACTACTAGCATCCTACTACTACTACCAAGCTCACTACTACTACTACCTACTACACTACTACTACCAACAATACTTTACTACTACTAGTACTAGCACCACTACTACTACTCTACTATCGCCAAGCACTACTACCTACTACTACCCTACTAGCACTCCTATACCTACTACTACTACTACTTACAACGATACTTCTACTACTTACTCTACTAGCCACTCACTACTACCTACCACTCACAACGATACTTCTACTACTTACTACTACTAGACACCACTACTACAACTCCTACTACCAGCCAACAATACTTCTACTACTACTACTACTACTAGCACCACTACTACTACTACTACTCCACTACTACTACCTACTCTACTATACTACTACTACTACTACACTACACCACTACTACCACTACTACTACCACAACGATACTTCTACTACTACTACTACTACTAGCACCAACTACACTACTACTCACATACTTCTACTACTACTACTACTACTTGCACCACTTACTTCTACTCTACTACTACTACTCACTACTACTACTACTACTACTACTACTACTAGCTACTACTCCTACACTCTACTACTACGCAACAATACTACTACTACTACTACTACTACCACCACTACTACCACTCCTACTACCAGCCAACAATACTTCTACTACTCTACTACTACTACTACCACTCACTACTACCCACTCCTACTACCGCCAACAATACTTCTACTACTACTACTACTACTAGCACCACTACTACCACTCCTACTACCTGCCAACAATACTTCTACTACTACTACTACTACTACTACTAGACACTACTACTACTCCTACTACCGCCAACAATACTTCTACTACTACTACTACTACTACCACTACTACTCTCCTACTACTTCTACTACGCCAACAATACTTTCTACTACTATCTACCTATCTACTACCTACTACCACTACTACCTACCACTACTCCTACTACCGCCAACAATACTTCTACTACTACTACTACTACTACTACTCTAGCACCACTACTACCACTCCTACTACCGCCAACAATACTTCTACTACTACTACTACTCTACTACCACTCTACTACTCACTACTACGCACACCACTACTACTACTCCTACTACCGCCAACAATACTTCTACTACCTACTACTACTACTACTACTACTACTCAGCACCACACTACTACCACTACTACTACCGCCAACAATACTTCTACTACTACTACTACTACTACTACAACTACTACACTACTACTACTACTACTCACCACCGCCAACAATACTTCTACTACTACTACTACTACCACCACTACTACCACTCCTACTACCGCCAACAATACTTCTACTACTACTACTACTACTACTACTACTACTAGCACCACTACTACCACTACTACTACCGCCAACAATACTT
>CM060950.1:211840016-211897516 GCA_030765055.1 Mantis religiosa
ATAATACCTTTCTCTGGACTCTCTGCATTTCTTTTGCATATTTCTTCTTTTCTAAGGCTGAATGTCAGATCGGTGCAGCATAAAGCATAATTGAGTAAACAACTCCACATAACATTTGTCGTTTGATTGAATGCGGTCCACCTATATTTGGCATTACTACTACTACTACTACTACTACTACTACTACTACTACTACTACTACTACTACTACTACTACTACTACTACTACTACTACTACTACTACTACTACTGATCAAAGATGTACTAAGATTTACTACTAATCTGTAAAGATGTCTTCTACAGGATCTCTTTCATACAAACCTGATGTGCCTTAGTAGACTATGCGAAAGTCCTCCCCAAATTATTAGTATATTAGTATTACTCAATGGATCACATTTGACATAATGGAATAGTTTAACTCCTAGGATGGACAGGAATGATTACATGAGTTCTAAACCTAACATGTTTTGTGCTGTACTTTACGTGACCACGTTTTACGTGGCTGAGTGGTTAGACAGCTTGGCTCTCACCAAGGCTTTCTCCGGATCCTTCGTTTTCCCCCACCAGCATTCCACCAATTGCTCAAATTCATTTCGCCCTCATTCATCATCCTCTTCTCTCACTTTCATACCAGCCATCGGGCTGATCACCTATACTGGATTCTATCTCTAACTGATTAAGAGATACCGTTCCTCAACCCACATAAGAGTTAAGAGAGGAGCAACAATACCGTGACACCACGTAGTGGTATAAGAGGGCAGTTAAAGAAGAAGTATTTTACGTAATTTTGAAACAAGATTTAAATTGAAGGGTAACTGTTGAACTTTAAATTCTACTTCGACAGTTTTGTTTTGTTTTGTAGCCATGGTACTGAAATAAACAAATCATTGCAACTTGCGTGCAAAAAACGTTTTGTGTTCCGGAATTTGCGAAATATAATTCAATGGTTATATAGTGTTGCGAGCGTATACGCGAAGACACGATCTTAACGCCCCTTCCGGTGGTACAAACAGATCTAAACGATAGGATGTCTCTGTAAAGAAGAGAGCGCCGTGTATGGGAATGAGGACAGACATCTGTTTTAGTGCTCATTTCACTCACCACTACCTACAGACCTGAATTGAGGCAGGGGAACAGAAGGAGCAATTACACTAGACATCGTAACGTTAGTGTAACATGACGGCTGGATGTATGTCGTGCTTCAAATGGATCCCATATTTAACACCCGTAATTTGTGTTGGCTATTTTATCAGCTTTTCTTCAATTGAGGTTATGATTCCTAATTGTATTTTAAGTTTAAAACACGTTTAAACATTTATGTAATTCCTCTGCACTATGTGGTAAAGCTTGCTTCTTTTGGTTCCACACTAAACGTGTATTGCTTATATGTCCAGTTTACAATGTTTAGTTGAGCATGGCGCTTTTGCGTAATTACGTACGAGGTGTGTTCAAGATGTAACAGCTATTTCTTCAGGTCTGGGACCAGATAGGAACTTCTGTTTTTCTTTTAAAATATACGTGGACTCTTTGTGAATGCGTGACAGATATGGCAGCACTGTAGAGTGCATAGAAGTGGCAGTGACGAGAGCTAGGACTGTTTTTGATACTTAAAATGGCGATTTTTTTTTTCAAGAACAGCGTATAATAATTCGTTTTCTCCATTTTCGTGGTGCGACACCTATTGAAATTCATCGCCAGATGAGTGAGGCATGTAGTGATGGTATCCTGGATGTGTCTAATGTGGATTCCTGGATGTGCATTATTATTATTATTATTATTATTATTATTATTATTATTATTATTATTATTATTATTATTATTATTATTATTATTATTATTATTATTATTATTATTATTATTATTATTATTATTATTATTATTATTATTATTATTATTATTATTATTATTATTATTATTATTATTATTATTATTATTATTATTATTATTATTATTATTATTATTATTATTATTATTATTATTATTATTATTATTATTATTATTATTATTATTATTATTATTATTATTATTATTATTATTATTATTATTATTATTATTATTATTATTATTATTATTATTATTATTATTATTATTATTATTATTATTATTATTATTATTATTATTATTATTATTATTATTATTATTATTATTATTATTATTATTATTATTATTATTATTATTATTATTATTATTATTATTATTATTATTATTATTATTATTATTATTATTATTATTATTATTATTATTATTATTATTATTATTGTTATTTGAAAATATGATAAAAAACATTTTTATTCTTGCAGTAATAGATAGATTTTCAGTTTTCTTTTGCATCAACTGTAGTACATAAGTTATCACCAGATGGCAGTAATGGCAGTGATTAACAAATTGGCAGTTAGTGGTAAAGACAAAATTTTTATAGTTTGAATACCATCACCGATTCGTTACCAAAGTCCAGCGCCATTTTCGGATAAAATACAGGAAGGAGCCTTCTTCCGACAACTCTATTCACAGATGGCACCACAACTTATGGATACAGGCTGTTTGTGCAAAGGGAAAAGCATTGGGTGTCCCGCTGTGTCAGAAGCGGATGTGAATCGGATTAGGAACGTTTATTTCCCTAGTCCTAAGAAATCAACTACGAGATATAGCAGGGAACTGCAAGTTCCTCAAACCAGAGTATGGCATGAGTTGCGAAGGCGCGTAAAGGTAGCCTTATGGCTTACAATTCCGTCAGGAAGTGAAGCAGCGCACCCAAACATTACTATTATTATTCTGATATTCAAGACTATAAAAAGCTTTGGCTTTAACACTAACTGCCAATTTGTTAAACACTGCTATTACTGCAATCTGGTGATAGCTTGTGTACTGCAGTTGATGCAAAAGAAAACTGAAAATTGATCTGTAACTGTACTTGCTTAGGCTTTCACGGCCGGCGTTAATCCAATGGAATGTATTTCCCGGGCTTTTGGCCGTGGTCTAAAGCATGAAACTTTTCCTAACGTTTCGCTCATAGCTCCGACGAGCATCTTCAGATGATCATCCTCTGAAGATGCTCGTCGGATTTACGCGTGAAACGTCAGAAGAAGTTTCATCCATTGGACCACGGCCCACAAGCCCGGGAAATACATTTTATTGGATTATCTGTTACTGCAAAAATAAAAATGTTTTTTCCAAATTTACAAATAACAACAACAACAACAACAACAATAATAATAATAATAATAATAATAATAATAATAATAATAATAATAATAATAATAATAATAATAATAATAATAATAATAATAATAATAATAATAATAATAATAATAATAATAACAACAACAACAACAACAACAACAACAACAACAACAACAACAACAACAACAACAACAACAACAACAACAACAACAACAACAACAACAACAACAATAATAATAATAATAATAATAATAATAATAATAATAATAATAATAATAATAATAATAATAATAATAATAATAATAATAATAATAATAATAATAATAATAATAATAATAATAATAATAATAATAATAATAATAATAATAATAATAATAATAATAATAATAATAATAATAATAATAATAATAATAATAATAATAATAATAATAATAATAATAATAATAATAATAATAATAATAATAATAATAATAATAATAATAATAATAATAATAATAATAATAATAATAATAATAATAATAATAATAATAATAATAATAATAATAATAATAATAATAATAATAATAATAATAATAATAATAATAATAATAATAATAATAATAATAATAATAATAATGCACATTTAGTATTACATTTTGTTTCGTCGAGGTGTAAGTCACATAAGTTTCAGATTATCACATTTCAAGAGAAGAAACTCTTGAACAAAATATCCGCGATTTGTTGAGATATTCCTATGAAAACAATAACAATAAGCGAAGCTAGAAAACAGTAAACACTAAGAAAATATTCTTTGAGAAATACTAAGAAACACAAGTATAAACTTGACTGTTAAGTTAATAATTTGGAAGCATACATTATTTCAGTTGTTGAAATATGTGCATATTTTTCTGAAAGAGTAAGATCTAATTGAATTAATTCAGTTTGCAAGACATTTTCTGAATAATTAAATCTACATTTGGTATCTCTACTTATGTGATTATTCAAACAGCAACAACATAAATAACCTTGGTACCTAAAATTTGGTGCCCCGAGTACCATACTAAACCAATTATTTCATAACTGATGCATAACTGTGTGCCGAAAGAATTGGATTTGTGAAAACAAATTAACTAGTCAAAGAACATAATAGCACAGCGTAACAGAACCCCGTCAACATGATGTAGAAAATCAAAACCATCTGAAGCCGAAGATTCGAAGGATCTGCAACAGAGCAAGCGAAAACACTAAAAAAGAAGATAAGAAGGAAGACGTCCACGACATCTAGGACTTCGAAACATAAATTTCAAGACAATAATTTTAAAAAAGTTACAATTTCCAATCGGTATATTTGGTAGAATCCTAGTAAAATTCAACAACACTGCATGCATCCGAGAAGTGGTAGAGTAGTCCAAAATAAATCATAGAAAATGAATAGAGAAATAGAACAAGAAATGGACCTCAACGAAAACAGAGATAATCAAGATAGGATTGAACAGGGAAGAGTTAGCCAGGAGCATCTGAAATAATTATTTTGAGACAGATGAAACTGGATATATCAACAGAACGGAAAAATCAGCTAAGGGTAGCTGTGAAAAGCAGCTTAAATTAGCTGGGAGATCAGTGTAAAACAGACCGAAATATTTAGGGAAATCTCAATAAAACAGAGTCAGCTTGCTACTGATATCAGTAACAGACATAGCCAGTTAGCAGCTGATATGAATGTCAATGTCAAGGAAATCAGATCTGAATAATTTAATTTAGGCAGAAACAATGGTTGAAATAAAATGTATGTTTGAGAATAAAGCCAATGAAATTAGACAAGATTCTACCATAATGCATATAATCGTAAATAGTGAAATTGAGAGGTTCTAATAGAATTTTGAAAATATAGCTGATAGTGTAGTCAAGAAAATGCAAAATAACTGAAAGTTTAAATACTATCAGAACTGATATGTATGTAAAGGACTTAGTTAATAAAGTAGCAGGTTAAAGAAGAAATTAGTAAACCATTTTAAAAAATCACAAAAAAGTAAATCAGTCTATTGACAAATGAAAAAAATTACAAGAGATCATGGGCATACTTTATATTCATCATGTACCTGATAATATCTATAACAATATGAATAACGACAATGAGGATGTACTCAATAATGAACAGGAAATGTATAGCAATTACCGGTCGTCATATACATACTTATGAAATGTATCCTGAATACACAAACCACGCACTACACACAAACACACAGTTTTCACCTAGCAACGGAGTTTACTCCGAGCGCCTATGTCTGAGATTGTGGCTCCTTTTTTGATGGTGAGATGGGAGGCAGCACTGAAGAGATTCCTTATGTAGATCGAGGAGTATGTTAAAATAAAAATAATACCACAGGAACTGAAGCTGTACGTAATCAGAAAAAAACCTTTGAAAAGGACAGCAGTATGGTTAAGTATGCACTATCTAGTAATGAAACCTACAGCACGTTTGGGAATTTGTGTGGAACATGTGGGTAGTCCGCTTGAAAGCAAATCAGAATCAAACTAATCACAGGCGAATGCAATCCCGAATGCAACTTAACAGTGCCCAGTTATTCAATGTGTATAGCAAATAAAGCATGATACGAGATATATTTATAAACGTTAAGAAACTATATGCACAATAACCAGACATTTTCCAGAAAATATTAGGAACAATCTGATAAAAGCAAAACCTATAGGTTTTTCAGATATTATCGAATTTATAACTGCATTTCAACCCAAATAAAGATAACGCACGAGCAATGAAGTTTGCCACATAAATATCAAATAATAAAATAAAAATAGAACTAATGATAAGGGTAACTATGACACTGCAGAGCAGCCGAAATCAAAATCCCACATGCTTTTTTAGAATTAAAATTGCCGGAAGTGAAGAGAGGCGCAAATATCTCTTAGAAAGACCCAAATTTCCAACAATGGGAGAATACGTTATTGGAACACAATGCTACGAACTGGTGGGAAGAGAAACAATTAATTTTTACAGCAGGCTAACAATACTTGTAAAAGAAAGATATAAATTAATTGCATGACGTTTCAGAATGAAACAGCACCTATGAAAGTAAGGCATATCGCCGTACACGCTTCGGAGAATGTTTCCGAGAATCTGGGAGAAACTGTCGAATTCTGAGACTGGGAACCAAGAAATCTTTCAACGGCAAAAAGACGAAAACCTCGAATATGCTGAAAACGATACAGCAGAAATGTTGGCAGTGGCGTTAAAATTGCAAGAAGAATTGAAATGACATTGCAGGAAAATTTAGACCAAGGCTTCTGACCGTAACCTCGAACCATATAATGTGGACACATGGAGTCTTGTCAGTGCATAGGAAACACCATGACAAATATTAACACCACAGACATGCAGCTGGAATTATTAAATCCATCGCAAGTAAAGCTAGAGATAAATGCCATATTTTGTAATGTAATGATAGACACCGACCATCAATATATGTACGCAGCGATTCTGGTAATAAATCTATGCTAGTCGAACAGGCATTTACAATCTCTGTCTCTCTCTTTGTAATTCGTACTGTAGTGTAGCAGCTGGAACACATAATGAACGCATTAAACAACAAGCGATGTTAAATAAATGAATGACATGTGAATTAACTTCACTACTTGTAGGTAGACTACATACAAGCAGATCTGACATTACAATGCGATCTCCTATACATTTGGAGAGCCAAGCTAGAACTGGAGTGACGGGAAGTGTGAGAGACGTAGGTAAGACTGTAATGTTTTCCCTCCTATAAGAAGAATTTGACCTATAAAAACTTTGTGAGGAAATACCTACAATAGGTATCGTACGCGAAAGAGAATTGTAAGAGCGCTCCAAACACAGTTACACACAATAAAGCCGACAATCAATAGCAAGACGAAGAGAGCATCGTTAAGAGGCTTATATGTAGAAGAAACAAACTTTGAGGAAAGTAAAAACGCAGACGCACAATAGAAATGTTCGCTGGAAAATAAAAATGAGAGAAACATACCAGCATTCAGTAGGAAGCCACACAATTCCAATGTTTACAAACACAATGTTTAGGTCATAGACCTGAAACCATTTAATCAAAACACGACTGATTCTATTTACGATCAAGGGCAGGAGGTAACACCGACATTGAGTAAATGCAACCGTGTGCACAAAAAAGCGATATACACAAACATTTTACTTTGTATAAATATTGTATTATAATATTCTACTGGCCTTAGCAGTTAACACAAAAAAAAAAGTTTGAGCCTTTTGCGTTGTAAATATTATATTATTTTTACAATTACATTTTAGTATTCTTTATAGTTTAAAAACACAAAATCAGATCAATTGCAGTAAAATGATACCCCCTCAACATCCACGCGTGACATCACACCGATTATTTTCCGGTGGTCACTCCCCGTCCTTTATCACGAGCACATTTGACTACAGTTGCCGAGATTCGAACTCATGACGTTTGACTTTGAATGGATGGCAGTCCATTACCTATCCTTTTATCTTGAAACTTGGACATAAGATAGACAGAGCGAGCGCACTACTACCGTGCTGTCGTAGGTAACCTATGACTGCCTAATCCCATATCACATCGCTTGTATGTAAGTTTGTTTGGTTTATCTTGAAACATGGACATAAGATAGACAGAGCGAGCGCACTACTACCGCGCTGTCGTAGGTAACCTATGACTGCCTAATCCCATATCACATCACTTCTATGTGCAGTTTGTCTGGATTATCTTGAAACATGGACATAAGATAGAGAGAGCGAGCGCACTATTGCCGCGCTGTCGTAGGTAACCTATGACTGCCTAATCCCATATCACATCACTTCTATGTATAGTTTGTCTGGTTTATCTTGAAACATGGACATAAGATAGAGAGAGCGAGCGCACTATTGCCGCGCTGTCGTAGGTAACCTATGACTGCCTAATCCCATATCACATCACTTCTATGTACAGTTTGTCTGGTTTATCTTGAAACATGGACATAAGATAGAGAGAGCGAGCGCACTATTGCCGCGCTGGCGTAGGTAACCTATGACTGCCTAATCCCATATCACATCACATCTATATACAGTTTGTCTGGTTTATCTTGAAACATGGACATAAGATAGAGAGAGCAAGCGCACTATTGCCGCGCTGTCGTAGGTAACCTATGACTGCCTAATCCCATATCACATCACTTCTATGTACAGTTTGTCTGGTTTATCTTGAAACATGGACATAAGATAGAGAGAGCAAGCGCACTATTGCCGCGCTGTCGTAGGTAACCTATGACTGCCTAATCCCATATCACATCACATCTATATACAGTTTGTCTGGTTTATCTTGAAACATGGACATAAGATAGAGAGAGCGAGCACACTATTGCCGCGCTGTCGTAGGTAACCTATGACTGCCTAATCCCATATCACATCACATCTATATACAGTTTGTCTGGTTTATCTTGAAACATGGACATAAAATAGAGAGAGCGAGCGCACTATTGCCGCGCTGTCGTAGGTAACCTATGACTGCCTAATCCCATATCACATCACATCTATATACAGTTTGTCTGGTTTATCTTGAAACATGGACATAAGATAGAGAGAGCGAGCGCACTATTGCCGCGCTGTCGTAGGTAACCTATGACTGCCTAATCCCATATCACATCACTTCTATGTATAGTTTGTCTGGTTTGTCTTGAAACATGGACATAAGATAGAGAGAGCGAGCGCACTATTGCCGCGCTGTCGTATGTAACCTATGACTGCCTAATCCCATATCACATCACTTTTATGTATAGTTTGTCTGGTTTATCTTGAAACATGGACATAAGATAGAGAGAGCGAGCGCACTAGTGCCGCGCTGTCGTAGGTAACCTATGACTGCCTAATCCCACATCACATCACTTCTATGTATAGTTTGTCTGGTTTATCTTGAAACATGGACATAAGATAGAGAGAGCGAGCGCACTATTGCCGCGCTGTCGTAGGTAACCTATGACTGCCTAATCCCATATCACATCACTTCTATGTATAGTTTGTCTGGTTTATCTTGAAACATGGACATAAGATAGAGAGAGCGAGCGCACTATTGCCGCGCTGTCGTAGGTAACCTATGACTGCCTAATCCCATATCACATCACTTCTATGTATAGTTTGTCTGGTTTATCTTGAAACATGGACATAAGATAGAGAGAGCGAGCGCACTAGTGCCGCGCTGTCGTAGGTAACCTATGACTGCCTAATCCCATATCACATCACTTTTATGTATAGTTTGTCTGGTTTATCTTGAAACATGGACATAAGATAGAGAGAGCGCGCGCACTATTGCCGCGCTGTCGTAGGTAACCTATGACTGCCTAATCCCATATCACATCACTTCTATGTATAGTTTGTCTGGTTTATCTTGAAACATGGACATAAGATAGAGAGAGCGCGCGCACTATTGCCGCGCTGTCGTAGGTAACCTATGACTGCCTAATCCCACATCACATCACTTCTATGTATAGTTTGTCTGGTTTATCTTGAAACATGGACATAAGATAGAGAGAGCGAGCGCACTATTGCCGCGCTCTCGTAGGTAATCTATGACTGCCTAATCCCATATCACATCACTTCTATGTAAGTTTGTCTCGTTTATCTTGAAACATGGACATAAGATAGAGAGAGCGCGCGCACTATTGCCGCGCTGTCGTAGGTAACCTATGACTGCCTAATCCCACATCACATCGCTTGTATGTATAGTTTGTCTGGTTTATCTTGAAACATGGACATAAGATAGAGAGAGCGAGCGCACTATTGCCGCGCTGTCGTAGGTAACCTATGACTGCCTAATCCCGTATCACATCACTTCTATGTACAGTTTGTCTGGTTTATCTTGAAACATGGACATAAGATAGAGAGAGAGAGAGAGAGAGAGAGAGAGAGAGAGATAGAGCGAGCGCACTATTGCCGCGCTGTCGTAGGTAACCTATGACTGCCTAATCCCACATCACATCACTTCTATGTACAGTTTGTCTGGTTTATCTTGAAACATGGACATAAGAGAGAGAGATAGAGCGAGCGCACTATTGCCGCGCTGACGTAGGTAACCTATGACTGCCTAATCCCACATCACATCACTTCTATGTGTTTGTCTCGTTTATCTTGAAACATGGACATAAGATAGAGAGAGCGAGCGCACTATTGCCGCGCTGTCGTAGGTAACCTATGACTGCCTAATCCCATATCACATCACTTCTATGTACAGTTTGTCTCGTTTATCTTGAAACATGGACATAAGATAGAGAAAGAGCGAGCGCACTATTGCCGCGCTGTCGTAGGTAACCTATGACTGCCTAATCCCATATCACATCACTTCTATGTACAGTTTGTCTGGTTTATCTTGAAACATGGACATAAGATAGAGAGAGCGAGCGCACTATTGCCGCGCTGTCGTAGGTAACCTATGACTGCCTAATCCCATATCACATCACTTCTATGTACAGTTTGTCTGGTTTATCTTGAAACATGGACATAAGATAGAGAGAGCGAGCGCACTATTGCCGCGCTGTCGTAGGTAACCTATGACTGCCTAATCCCATATCACATCACTTCTATGTACAGTTTGTCTGGTTTATCTTGAAACATGGACATAAGATAGAGAGAGCGAGCGCACTATTGCCGCGCTGTCGTAGGTAACCTATGACTGCCTAATCCCATATCACATCACTTCTATGTACAGTTTGTCTGGTTTATCTTGAAACATGGACATAAGATAGAGAAAGAGCGAGCGCACTATTGCCGCGCTGTCGTAGGTAACCTATGACTGCCTAATCCCGTATCACATCACTTCTATGTATAGTTTGTCTGGTTTATCTTGAAACATAGACATAAGATAGAGAAAGAGCGAGCGCACTATTGCCGCGCTGTCGTAGGTAACCTATGACTGCCTAATCCCATATCACATCACTTCTATGTACAGTTTGTCTGGTTTATCTTGAAACATAGACATAAGATAGAGAAAGAGCGAGCGCACTATTGCCGCGCTGTCGTAGGTAGCCTATGACTGCCTAATCCCATATCACATCACTTCTATGTACAGTTTGTCTGGTTTATCTTGAAACATGGACATAAGATAGAGAGAGCGAGCGCACTATTGCCGCGCTGTCGTAGGTAACCTATGACTGCCTAATCCCATATCACATCACTTCTATGTATAGTCTGTCTGGTTTGTCTTGAAACATGGACATAAGATAGAGAGAGCAAGCGCACTATTGCCGCGCTGTCGTGTGTAACCTATGACTGCCTAATCCCATATCACATCACTTCTATGTAAGTTTGTCTGGTTTATCTTGAAACATGGACATAAGATAGAGAGAGCGAGCGCCCTATTGCCGCGCTGTCGTATGTAACCTATGACTGCCTAATCCCATATCACATCACTTCTATGTAAGTTTGTCTGGTTTGTCTTGAAACATGGACATAAGATAGAGAGAGCGAGCGCCCTATTGCCGCGCTGTCGTAGGTAACCTATGACTGCCTAATCCCATATCACATCACTTCTATGTAAGTTTGTCTCGTTTATCTTGAAACATGGACATAAGATAGAGAGAGCGAGCGCACTATTGCCGCGCTGTCGTAGGTAACCTATGACTGCCTAATCCCATATCACATCACTTCTATGTAAGTTTGTCTGGTTTATCTTGAAACATGGACATAAAATAGAGAGAGCGAGCGCACTATTGCCGCGCTGTCGTAGGTAACCTATGACTGCCTAATCCCATATCACATCACTTCTATGTACAGTTTGTCTGGTTTATCTTGAAACATGGACATAAGATAGAGAGAGCGAGCGCACTAGTGCCGCGCTGTCGTAGGTAACCTATGACTGCCTAATCCCATATCACATCACTTCTATGTATAGTCTGTCTGGTTTGTCTTGAAACATGGACATAAGATAGAGAGAGCGAGCGCACTACTACCGCGCTGTCGTAGGTAACCTATGACTGCCTAATCCCATATCACATCACTTCTATGTACAGTTTGTCTGGTTTATCTTGAAACATGGACATAAGATAGAGAGAGCGAGCGCACTATTGCCGCGCTGTCGTAGGTAACCTATGACTGCCTAATCCCATATCACATCACTTCTATGTACAGTTTCTCTGGTTTATCTTGAAACATGGACATAAGATAGAGAGAGCGAGCGCACTAGTGCCGCGCTGTCGTAGGTAACCTATGACTGCCTAATCCCATATCACATCACTTCTATGTATAGTCTGTCTGGTTTGTCTTGAAACATGGACATAAGATAGAGAGAGCGAGCGCACTATTGCCGCGCTGTCGTAGGTAACCTATGACTGCCTAATCCCATATCACATCACTTCTATGTATAGTCTGTCTGGTTTATCTTGAAACATGGACATAAGATAGAGAGAGCGAGCGCACTATTGCCGCGCTGTCGTAGGTAACCTATGACTGCCTAATCCCATATCACATCACTTCTATGTACAGTTTGTCTGGTTTATCTTGAAACATGGACATAAGATAGAGAGAGCGAGCGCACTATTGCCGCGCTGTCGTAGGTAACCTATGACTGCCTAATCCCATATCACATCACTTCTATGTATAGTCTGTCTGGTTTGTCTTGAAACATGGACATAAGATAGAGAGAGCGAGCGCACTATTGCCGCGCTGTCGTAGGTAACCTATGACTGCCTAATCCCATATCACATCACTTCTATGTATAGTCTGTCTGGTTTGTCTTGAAACATGGACATAAGATAGAGAGAGCGAGCGCACTATTGCCGCGCTGTCGTAGGTAACCTATGACTGCCTAATCCCATATCACATCACTTCTATGTAAGTTTGTCTCGTTTATCTTGAAACATGGACATAAGATAGAGAGAGCGAGCGCACTATTGCCGCGCTGACGTAGGTAACCTATGACTGCCTAATCCCATATCACATCACTTCTATGTACAGTTTGTCTGGTTTATCTTGAAACATGGACATAAGATAGAGAGAGCGAGCGCACTATTGCCGCGCTGTCGTATGTAACCTATGACTGCCTAATCCCATATCACATCACTTCTATGTATAGTCTGTCTGGTTTGTCTTGAAACATGGACATAATATAGAGAGAGCGAGCGCACTAGTGCCGCGCTGTCGTAGGTAACCTATGACTGCCTAATCCCATATCACATCACTTCTATGTATAGTCTGTCTGGTTTGTCTTGAAACATGGACATAAGATAGAGAGAGCGAGCGCACTAGTGCCGCGCTTTCGTAGGTAACCTATGACTGCCTAATCCCATATCACATCACTTCTATGTATAGTTTGTCTGGTTTATCTTGAAACATGGACATAAGATAGAGAGAGCGAGCGCACTATTGCCGCGCTGTCGTAGGTAACCTATGACTGCCTAATCCCATATCACATCACTTCTATGTATAGTCTGTCTGGTTTGTCTTGAAACATGGACATAATATAGAGAGAGCGAGCGCACTATTGCCGCGCTGTTTTAGGTAACCTATGACTGCCTAATCCCATATCACATCACTTCTATGTATAGTCTGTCTGGTTTGTCTTGAAACATGGACATAATATAGAGAGAGCGAGCGCACTATTGCCGCGCTGTCGTAGGTAACCTATGACTGCCTAATCCCATATCACATCACTTCTATGTATAGTCTGTCTGGTTTGTCTTGAAACATGGACATAAGATAGAGAGAGCGAGCGCACTATTGCCGCGCTGTCGTAGGTAACCTATGACTGCCTAATCCCATATCACATCACTTCTATGGATAGTCTGTCTGGTTTGTCTTGAAACATGGACATAATATAGAGAGAGCGAGCGCACTATTGCCGCGCTGTCGTAGGTAACCTATGACTGCCTAATCCCATATCACATCACTTCTATGTATAGTCTGTCTGGTTTGTCTTGAAACATGGACATAAGATAGAGAGAGCGAGCGCACTATTGCCGCGCTGTTTTAGGTAACCTATGACTGCCTAATCCCACATCACATCACTTCTATGTATAGTCTGTCTGGTTTGTCTTGAAACATGGACATAAGATAGAGAGAGCGAGCGCACTAGTGCCGCGCTGTTTTAGGTAACCTATGACTGCCTAATCCCACATCACATCACTTCTATGTATAGTCTGTCTGGTTTGTCTTGAAACATGGACATAATATAGAGAGAGCGAGCGCACTAGTGCCGCGCTGTCGTAGGTAACCTATGACTGCCTAATCCCATATCACATCACTTCTATG
Source organism: Mantis religiosa (assembly GCA_030765055.1). Classification (NCBI taxonomy): domain Eukaryota; kingdom Metazoa; phylum Arthropoda; class Insecta; order Mantodea; family Mantidae; genus Mantis; species Mantis religiosa. Next base: position 211,854,436 of record CM060950.1, read on the forward strand.
TATAGTCTGTCTGGTTTGTCTTGAAACATGGACATAAGATAGAGAGAGCGAGCGCACTAGTGCCGCGCTGTCGTAGGTAACCTATGACTGCCTAATCCCATATCACATCACTTCTATGTATAGTCTGTCTGGTTTATCTTGAAACATGGACATAAGATAGAGAGAGCAAGCGCACTATTGCCGCGCTGACGTAGGTAACCTATGACTGCCTAATCGCACATCACATCACTTCTATGTACAGTTTGTCTGGTTTATCTTGAAACATGGACATAAGATAGAGAGAGCGAGCGCACTATTGCCGCGCTGACGTAGGTAACCTATGACTGCCTAATCCCATATCACATCACTTCTATGTATAGTTTGTCTGGTTTATCTTGAAACATGGACATAAGATAGAGAGAGCGAGCGCACTAGTGCCGCGCTGTCGTAGGTAACCTATGACTGCCTAATCCCATATCACATCACTTCTATGTATAGTCTGTCTGGTTTGTCTTGAAACATGGACATAAGATAGAGAGAGCGAGCGCACTATTGCCGCGCTGACGTAGGTAACCTATGACTGCCTAATCCCATATCACATCACTTCTATGTATAGTCTGTCTGGTTTGTCTTGAAACATGGACATAAGATAGAGAGAGCGAGCGCACTAGTGCCGCGCTGTCGTAGGTAACCTATGACTGCCTAATCCCATATCACATCACTTCTATGTATAGTCTGTCTGGTTTATCTTGAAACATGGACATAAGATAGAGAGAGCAAGCGCACTATTGCCGCGCTGACGTAGGTAACCTATGACTGCCTAATCGCACATCACATCACTTCTATGTACAGTTTGTCTGGTTTATCTTGAAACATGGACATAAGATAGAGAGAGCGAGCGCACTATTGCCGCGCTGACGTAGGTAACCTATGACTGCCTAATCCCATATCACATCACTTCTATGTATAGTTTGTCTGGTTTATCTTGAAACATGGACATAAGATAGAGAGAGCGAGCGCACTATTGCCGCGCTGTTTTAGGTAACCTATGACTGCCTAATCCCACATCACATCACTTCTATGTATAGTCTGTCTGGTTTGTCTTGAAACATGGACATAAGATAGAGAGAGCGAGCGCACTATTGCCGCGCTGTTTTAGGTAACCTATGACTGCCTAATCCCACATCACATCACTTCTATGTATAGTCTGTCTGGTTTGTCTTGAAACATGGACATAATATAGAGAGAGCGAGCGCACTAGTGCCGCGCTGTCGTAGGTAACCTATGACTGCCTAATCCCATATCACATCACTTCTATGTATAGTCTGTCTGGTTTGTCTTGAAACATGTACATAAGATAGAGAGAGCGAGCGCACTAGTGCCGCGCTGTCGTAGGTAACCTATGACTGCCTAATCCCATATCACATCACTTCTATGTATAGTCTGTCTGGTTTGTCTTGAAACATGGACATAATATAGAGAGAGCGAGCGCACTATTGCCGCGCTGTTTTAGGTAACCTATGACTGCCTAATCCCATATCACATCACTTCTATGTATAGTCTGTCTGGTTTGTCTTGAAACATGGACATAATATAGACAGAGCGAGCGCACTACTACCGCGCTGTCGTAGGTAACCTATGACTGCCTAATCCCATATCACATCACTTCTATGTATAGTCTGTCTGGTTTGTCTTGAAACATGGACATAAGATAGACAGAGCGAGCGCACTACTACCGCGCTGTTTTAGGTAACCTATGACTGCCTAATCCCATATCACATCACTTCTATGTATAGTCTGTCTGGTTTATCTTGAAACATGGACATAAGATAGAGAGAGCGAGCGCCCTATTGCCGCGCTGTCGTAGGTAACCTATGACTGCCTAATCCCATATCACATCACTTCTATGTATAGTCTGTCTGGTTTATCTTGAAACATGGACATAAGATAGAGAGAGCAAGCGCACTATTGCCGCGCTGACGTAGGTAACCTATGACTGCCTAATCGCACATCACATCACTTCTATGTACAGTTTGTCTGGTTTATCTTGAAACATGGACATAAGATAGAGAGAGCGAGCGCACTATTGCCGCGCTGACGTAGGTAACCTATGACTGCCTAATCCCATATCACATCACTTCTATGTATAGTTTGTCTGGTTTATCTTGAAACATGGACATAAGATAGAGAGAGCGAGCGCACTAGTGCCGCGCTGTTTTAGGTAACCTATGACTGCCTAATCCCACATCACATCACTTCTATGTATAGTCTGTCTGGTTTGTCTTGAAACATGGACATAATATAGAGAGAGCGAGCGCACTAGTGCCGCGCTGTCGTAGGTAACCTATGACTGCCTAATCCCATATCACATCACTTCTATGTATAGTCTGTCTGGTTTGTCTTGAAACATGGACATAAGATAGAGAGAGCGAGCGCACTAGTGCCGCGCTTTCGTAGGTAACCTATGACTGCCTAATCCCATATCACATCACTTCTATGTATAGTCTGTCTGGTTTGTCTTGAAACATGGACATAATATAGAGAGAGCGAGCGCACTATTGCCGCGCTGTTTTAGGTAACCTATGACTGCCTAATCCCATATCACATCACTTCTATGTATAGTCTGTCTGGTTTGTCTTGAAACATGGACATAAGATAGACAGAGCGAGCGCACTACTACCGCGCTGTCGTAGGTAACCTATGACTGCCTAATCCCATATCACATCACTTCTATGTATAGTCTGTCTGGTTTGTCTTGAAACATGGACATAATATAGAGAGAGCGAGCGCACTATTGCCGCGCTGTTTTAGGTAACCTATGACTGCCTAATCCCATATCACATCACTTCTATGTATAGTCTGTCTGGTTTGTCTTGAAACATGGACATAAGATAGAGAGAGCGAGCGCCCTATTGCCGCGCTGTCGTAGGTAACCTATGACTGCCTAATCCCATATCACATCACTTCTATGTATAGTCTGTCTGGTTTATCTTGAAACATGGACATAAGATAGAGAGAGCAAGCGCACTATTGCCGCGCTGACGTAGGTAACCTATGACTGCCTAATCGCACATCACATCACTTCTATGTACAGTTTGTCTGGTTTATCTTGAAACATGGACATAAGATAGAGAGAGCGAGCGCACTATTGCCGCGCTGACGTAGGTAACCTATGACTGCCTAATCCCATATCACATCACTTCTATGTATAGTTTGTCTGGTTTATCTTGAAACATGGACATAAGATAGAGAGAGCGAGCGCACTATTGCCGCGCTGACGTAGGTAACCTATGACTGCCTAATCCCATATCACATCACTTCTATGTACAGTTTGTCTGGTTTATCTTGAAACATGGACATAAAATAGAGAGAGCGAGCGCACTATTGCCGCGATGTTGTAGGTAACCTATGACTGCCTAATTCCACATCGCATCACTTCTATGTAAGTTTGTCTGGTTTATCTTGAATCACGGGAATTAGATAGAAAGCGCACTATAGCCCGCGTAGTTGTAGGTAGCACATGACTGCCTAATCCTAAATCAAACCACTTCTATGTACAGTCTGTCTGGTTTATTTTGAAACATGGGAATTAGAGAGAGCACTATTGTCTGCGCTGTTGTAGATATCCCATGACTGCCTAATCCCACATCGCATCACTTCTTTGTACAATTTGTTTGACTTACCTTGAAGCAGGAAAATTCGAGAGAGACAGAGCGCGCCCTGTTGCCCTTGCTGTTGCAGGTAACCCATGACTGCCCTATGCAACATCCTATCACTTCTATGTACAGTTTTCTGTTTTAACTTGAAACATGCGAATTAGAGAGGGTGTAGTGTTTAACGCCCACTTTTACTGCATACGGCACCGCAGCCGGTGACACTGATGATACATGAGAGGAAGATGAAGCACCGGTGGAATAAGATGGCAGGGGAAACCGGAGATCTCGGAGAAAACCAGCCCCAGCGCCATGTTGTCCACCACAAATCTCACTTTGCTGTTGCCTGGGATCGATCCCGGGCCGCCTTGGTGTGAGCCAAGCGGTCTAACCACGTAGCCACGGCGCGGCACCCGGAATTAGAGAGAGAGAGAGAGAGAGAGAGAGAGAGAGAGAGAGAGAGAGAGAGAGAGAGAGAGAGAGAGAGAGAGCTCACTATTGCCCGCGCTGTTCTAGGTAACCCATGACTGCCTAATTCCATATCGCATTACTTGTATGTACAGTTTGTCTGGTTTATCTTGAAACATGGGAATTAGAGAGAGAGAGAGAGAGAGAGAGAGAGAGAGAGAGAGAGAGAGAGAGAGAGAGAGAGAGAGAGAGAGAGAGAGAGAGAGAGAGAGAGAGAGAGAGAGAGAGAGAGAGAGAGAGAGAGAGAGTGAGTGAGAGTGAGAGAGCGCTCTATAGCCCACGCTGTTCTAGGTAACCCATGAATGCCTATTCGCATATCACTTCGCCCGCCTCGGTAGCGTAGATGGTACCATGCCTGCCTCATGTTCAAGAGGTCCTGAGTTCGAATCTTAGTCAGGCCTAGTTACCTAGATTAAGGGTTCTTTCCGGGGTTTTCCCTTATCCTTAAAGACGAATGTCGGATAACTCTGAACTCCATGGCCCCCGGGGGCATTTGAGCATCATTTCAACAATTGCATATATCGTCCGATATGACTCAACGCTGGTGGACGTAAATTACAAAAAAAAAAAAAAAAAAAAAAAAATCATTTCTATGTACAGTTTGGTTTAGCTTGAAAGATGGAAATTAGAGAGAGAGAGAGAGAGAGAGAGAGAGAGAGAGAGAGAGAGAGAGAGAGAGAGAGCACTATTGCCCACGCTGTTCTAGGTAACCCAGAAATGCCTAATCCCATATCGCATCACTTCCATGTACAGTTTGTCTGGTTTATCTTGAAACATGGGAATTAGAAAGAGAGAGAGAGAGAGAGAGAGAGAGAGAGAGAGAGAGAGAGAGAGAGAGAGAGAGAGAGAGAGAGAGAATGTACTATAGCCCACGCTGATCTAGATAAACTATTACTGCCTAATCGCACATCGCATCACTTCTATGTACGAATATATAAATAAAAAAATAAATAGATAGATAGATAAATAAATAAATAATAAACAAACAAGCAAACAAACAAATAAATAAATAAATAAATAAATAAATAAATAAATAAATAAATAAATAAATAAATAAATAAATAAATAAATAAATAAATAAATAAATAAATAAATAAATAAATAAATAAATAAATAAATAAATAAATAAATAAATAAATATATAAATATATAAATAAATCAATAAATCAATAAATCAATCAATCAATCAATAATAAATAAATAAATAAATAAATAAATAAATAAATAAATAAATAGATAGATAGATAGATAGATAGATAGATAGATAGATAGATAGATAGATAGATAGATAGATAGATAGATAGATAGATAGATAGATAGATAGATAGATAGATAGATAGATAGATAGATAGATAGATAGATAGATAGATAGATAGATAGATAGATAGATAGATAGATAGATAGATAGATAGATAGATAGATAGATAGATAGATAGATAGATAGATAGATAGATAGATAGATAGATAGATAGATAGATAGATAGATAGATAGATAGATAGATAGATAGATAGATAGATAGATAGATAGATAGATAGATAGATAGATAGATAGATAGATAGATAGATAGATAGATAGATAGATAGATAGATAGATAGATAGATAGATAGATAGATAGATAGATAGATAGATAGATAGATAGATAGATAGATAGATAGATAGATAGATAGATAGATAGATAGATAGATAGATAGATAGATAGATAGATAGATAGATAGATAGATAGATAGATAGATAGATAGATAGATAGATAGATAGATAGATAGATAGATAGATAGATAGATAGATAGATAGATAGATAGATAGATAGATAGATAGATAGATAGATAGATAGATAGATAGATAGATAGATAGATAGATAGATAGATAGATAGATAGATAGATAGATAGATAGATAGATAGATAGATAGATAGATAGATAGATAGATAGATAGATAGATAGATAGATAGATAGATAGATAGATAGATAGATAGATAGATAGATAGATAGATAGATAGATAGATAGATAGATAGATAGATAGATAGATAGATAGATAGATAGATAGATAGATAGATAGATAGATAGATAGATAGATAGATAGATAGATAGATAGATAGATAGATAGATAGATAGATAGATAGATAGATAGATAGATAGATAGATAGATAGATAGATAGATAGATAGATAGATAGATAGATAGATAGATAGATAGATAGATAGATAGATAGATAGATAGATAGATAGATAGATAGATAGATAGATAGATAGATAGATAGATAGATAGATAGATAGATAGATAGATAGATAGATAGATAGATAGATAGATAGATAGATAGATAGATAGATAGATAGATAGATAGATAGATAGATAGATAGATAGATAGATAGATAGATAGATAGATAGATAGATAGATAGATAGATAGATAGATAGATAGATAGATAGATAGATAGATAGATAGATAGATAGATAGATAGATAGATAGATAGATAGATAGATAGATAGATAGATAGATAGATAGATAGATAGATAGATAGATAGATAGATAGATAGATAGATAGATAGATAGATAGATAGATAGATAGATAGATAGATAGATAGATAGATAGATAGATAGATAGATAGATAGATAGATAGATAGATAGATAGATAGATAGATAGATAGATAGATAGATAGATAGATAGATAGATAGATAGATAGATAGATAGATAGATAGATAGATAGATAGATAGATAGATAGATAGATAGATAGATAGATAGATAGATAGATAGATAGATAGATAGATAGATAGATAGATAGATAGATAGATAGATAGATAGATAGATAGATAGATAGATAGATAGATAGATAGATAGATAGATAGATAGATAGATAGATAGATAGATAGATAGATAGATAGATAGATAGATAGATAGATAGATAGATAGATAGATAGATAGATAGATAGACAAACAAACAAACAAACAAACAAACAAACAAACAAACAAATAAATAAATAAATAAATAAATAAATAAATAAATAAATAAATAAATAAATAAATAAATAAATAAATAAATAAATAAATAAATAAATAAGTCTGAAAATCTACATCCCGGTTTCTAATACCGGGACATGATTTCCAATTTCTTGTTTATTAAAACCAAAAAATTGCAAAGCTCTTCAATTACATTACAACATTTTTCAGATAATAAATTTTAAAAACAAATTAAAATAAAGGAAAATAAAATAAATAGAAATACAGAGCTTCCAATTACAAATATAAGATACATAACACAATAAGACTCGAATCTATTACCCAGTAAAACAATGAACTGTTATTCCGCTAAATTATAATATATATCTACAACTTGCTAAACTACCGGTATCCGGTACTATACATAATGATTACCAGTGCATTAAAACAATTCAATCAGCCCATATTATTATAACTTTAAAATTTAAACCAAAACATTTATAAAAATCAAAATTTTAAAATTTCTTCATTTCAAAAACTAATACCTAACAAACAAAGAATATAGAATCTTATATACTCTTTAAAATTTAAATTCGTTCACTCATAATATATTACTACACAAATTACTATGTTTTTACACATCTATTGAATCCAATTTTTTAAAAATGGATAAATAAATGTTCAAATTTCAACTGTTACACAAAAAAGAAAAACAAATATATTAAATATTTAACTAATCAACTTATAACAATAACATAATTTCTTCAACTTCATCATACATATTTACAAATAATAACTAACATAACTACATACATTATACTTTCAACTCAATATATAATACAAATTCATATCATTAGTAATCTCTTCCACTACACACTATACATTTCAAAAATCACTTAAAAATCACTCCTAAAGTTTACAAATTTTACTCTAAATAACCTTTACAGGATAAAAAACCAAAAGATAAACTGCAAAGTTTTATAATAAATCTTACATATAAATAAATCCAAATATCCAAAATTTAAGAATTTCTAATTATTTTCAACCACAAAAGCAATAACTTTCAATCAACTCAATTATCATATTTACTATATAATAACTTCATATAAAATACTCCTCAGCCTCAAACCAAAAACCACAAATCGTTCTCATCCCAATCCACCAATTTAAAAACTATTTGAAAAACTCTTTTATAAATATTCTAAAAACACAATTTACTTAAATTATATATAAAATTTCTTCAAAAACCAATAAACTCGCCGTCTCCTAAACTTCAAAATCACCACTTCACAAAACAAATCATCTTCTTTCACACACCACAACAAAATTAAAAATTTTCTCCGGGAAGGAAAAAAAGCCATCCCCAAAAATAATTTAACCCTACACAAACATCTTTATCCAAACTTCACAAATCAAAAATAAAATTATTCCGGGGAGGAAAATACCCATCCCCAAAAATAAATCTCCACAACACAGTCATCTTCTTCAACACAAAATAAACTCACTACGGGGAGTTAAGATCCCTCCCCTAAATAGGGAGGGGCAAACCCCGCCAAACATAAACAACAACTTTTTTGAGACCCCCCAAAAAAAACTTTAAAGGGGGAGGGTTCACCCCTCCCCTAAATAATATTCACACATGAATAAAAACTTTAACACACACAGAATTTACTTCATTTGCTGAACTTCGATAAATTCTTTGCCCAGATAGGTGCTGAAGATTAAGACACCATCGCAGGCCGTGGAATGGGTACCTGGATCATTCATGGGAGCTACTTCTATGCTTCCAGTTCTTCCTCCTCCGAGCTGGTCGTTGAAGTGGGATGTAGATGTCGCCATTCCTCAAGCCTTAATTTATAGTCTCTATAGGCTTCCTCAGATTGTCTAGCTGGTCTAGTTCTTCTGCTCTCTGCCCAATCACGTGTTCCCCGTCTTCTGTTGGTTAGTTATCGATTATCGACTTCTATGTCTTCGTTTGTGATGATGTTTCCATTATTCCTTCTGTTAATACATCTTTCAGATCTTAATTCTATTGTAGCTGGAACTTCTTGTCGTGGAATGATTTCATTTAATGGAATTTACCATGCTAATTCACTAACTATATTTGCCAGGTTTGATAGTATATAGCTCTGGTGATCTTATGATATCCCATAAATGATGTCTTGGAACGATTTCATTTAATGGAATTTGCCATGCTAATTCACTAACTATATTTGCCAGGTTTGATAGTATAGTATATAGCTCTGGTGATCTTATGATATCCCATAAATGATGTCGTGGAATGATTTCATTTAATGGAATTTATTATGATTATGGTTATTATTATTATTATTATTATTATTATTATTATTATTATTATTATTATTATTATTATTATTATTATTATTATTATTATTATTATTATTATTATTATTATTATTATTATTATTATTATTATTATTATTATTATTATTATTATTATTATTATTATTATTATTATTATTATTATTATTATTATTATTATTATTATTATTATTATTATTATTATTATTATTATTATTATTATTATTATTATTATTATTATTATTATTATTATTATTATTATTATTATTATTATTATTATTATTATTATTATTATTATTATTATTATTATTATTATTATTATTATTATTATTATTATTATTATTATTATTATTATTATTATTATTATTATTATTATTATTATTATTATTATTATTATTATTATTATTATTATTATTATTATTATTATTATTATTATTATTATTATTATTATTATTATTATTATTATTATTATTATTATTATTATTATTATTATTATTATTACTACTACTATTTTGTTTCGTTGAGGGTGTAGCGTCATATAATTTTTAAAGAATCACATTTCATTTCGACAGAAATTATCCGCGATTTCTTGAGAGGTTTTTTATAAGAAAACAATAAATAAAATGTATTTTATTTCTAGGAAAGAAATACGCAAGTAATGTGATAATGGTTTATAAAGATGCAATAAGTAAAGCATGACTTAATTTAGTAACATTATTTCGATAATACTTTTTACACAAAAGTAGATTTAATCACTTATAAACAATTAGGTACACGCAATACCTGTTTTACAAATATTAAAGGTGATGATATCCAATAATATGTTTTTTTTTCATTTTGCTTTGAATTTGCATAACAATTTTCTGCGTGTTTAGTCACTTATTATCATAATAAGATCAAAAGAATAGGAACAGATGTTAAAAATACTCTTTATAATTGAAAATAGCGGGTTGTTGCATGGATGAATTAAATGAACTTGTTATAAATTTAAAATAGCCAACTATGTTAATTCGTGGTAGACATTACTAAAAAAGGAGAAATAGAAAAGGATACATAAGAGGATTTTAAAAGGATTTTTAATTTAAGATAAACAATAAAAAACAAGGACACTGAACCAGTATCTCGCTATTATAGCACTTGCTTTTTCAAAGTAATTCTTTAGTGAAAGTCAGTGACCGACGCCATTTGGAGCCCTTGACATTGACGGCACCGGTTGCACCAGCCCAGTTACGCGTCAGCTTAACATTCTTTTTTCTATAGACACGGAACGTTATTTTTAAAGTCCTCCAACGTTAAGTCATGTCGGACGATGAATGAAATTGGTGAAATGATGCTCCGATGAGTCCAGGGTCTATGCTTAGAACTACCCAAAATGCGTCTCTCAGGATAAGGGAAAACTTTGGAAAAATCCTTATCCAGACAACTCACCCTGACCGAGATTTGAACTCGGGACCTCTTGAATGTGAGGTAGACACGCTACCATCTACACTATCGAGGCGGGCTTGGAACGTTGAGCGGATATACTATAGGACCTAATAAAAATTAGGAGCTTCCTTAGAACTGTAAGTAATTACCCTTACTATATTTTCCATCCCATATCTAGAAATCTGCAGGTCAGGTACAACAAAGCTAGTCTACAAATGCGTATAAAGATAGAGTAATAGATGCTCCATTGATGGTCTTCCAACATATACCTACCCTTAAGATTTAAAGGTTACGTAATGGACAAACAGAGATGCTCCCGCAACTGGAGTTGCTGGCCCTTTCTGCTTGTGGCCCTCCTATGGGGGAGGGGAAGCAATGATGGGAGAGACTTGAAGATCAACCAGATTCGGATGACGAGGGGGCAAGCATGAATGGGGTGCGGAACATTTCCAGTTCGAAGGCATCCAACCACACCCAAACTACTCAACACGGTCTCCTGGTCTTATAAGTCTGAACTAGATAACAACGAAGGAAATTATGGGTACAGGGAAGTCGTGATGGAAGAACACACTAGTATTCACTCCCGACATCGGATAAAGCAGAAAAAAACCATGAATCCAACTGGATGCTCGGAGGGTTTCGAACCTGGAACCTCCCGAATGCGAGGTGTCATACGTAACTCACTCGCTCCTCTGGATATTAAATCGAAGCAGAACATTCGAGAGTTTCAAATTTATATATTTATTGCCCTTTACCAACTGTCAATCGACGCCTGATAGATCCCACGAGACGTCAAATCCATGGTTTAATAGTACTTGAGGATAAAGTTGGCGCGGTAGCTGCGTGTTTCGACATAGCGAAAGCGGATTCAGTTGCTGTTAATGAGGTGCCAGAACACTGCTCTTTGTCTGTCATTACTCATCCCGCATTCCAGGACTGATTATTATAGCTTTTTTTCTGGACTTTCTGTTTGAAAAATGTCTCCCTGTCATGTTGCCAAATTACCAGCTTTACGTAGCTCTATGATGACGTTTGGAAAATGTTTGCGTCAAGCAGAACAGTAGTCCTTTCCAAAATAATGTATTTTTAGAAAATAACTGCAGTTCAAGTATATTTCCGAAACATTTCATTTGTATTACCTGTAAATTTTCTACCCCTTTGCAGAAATAAAATACCGTAGCTCCTACAAAATTTGGGCTTTAGCCCATCTTTTGGGGGAGTTTTATTCTTCAAATTGGCACTACTGTAGAGTGTGGTAGATTTTGTGTGATCAAGCTGTTTCTTTCTTTGTAAACATATGAGTTTGTTTTCACTATTGCTTTGAACAGGCTTTTCTGTGAATGAGGTTTTCTGGTATAAATGTCCCGCATTCTCGGTAACTATGCATATAGCTAATTTAAATTTTAGGAAGGCTATCCCACTTTTATTGCGTCACACTAATTTTGACCGATAAAACGCTACGATATGCTATGCTTCAGCCAATTTTATCATCTTCCTATCATTTGTCTATTTTTATCAGCTCTTCTAGCATTTGACTATCTTTATTATTTCCGTAGCATTTATATATGAGAACTCCTAACGGTTTATGGGAAAAATACGATTTGGAGAATTTGATGTCATATTGAGAGTTTGTCATGGTAGCTCAATGGTTAGTACAAGCGGACAGAGACCGAGATATCCGTGGTTCAAATCCCTACTATGGCATTGAAATCTTCGGTCTGACTGTGCCTCCCTTTAAATATATTTTGTGACCTTTTTGCTAGGCATTTAAATTAGGAAAGAGAGTGTGTGTGAGAGAGAGAGAGAGAGAGAGAGAGAGAGAGAGAGAGAGAGAGAGAGAGTAAAACTTGAATATTGGTAAGACTGAGAAATGTACATACCTAAACTATGGTTAAATTGTACAAGGTATAAGAACATCATCTCATAGATAAATAATATACCTGATAACTATTGTAATTTCTTAAAAATAATATTTTCTTTACAAAGTAAATTGTTTTAACATTTTATTGTTTCCAAATTATGGATCGTTTATGGTACAGCAGTTATAAATAGCGTCAGGCTCAACAAGAGATATATTTTGCTACAGCACTACAGTTCTGAAACAAAAGACGACTACATACGACAATGATATATGTGGTTCATACAATAATATAGTTCAAGTTGAGTTGGTTCATTACCCCAGAAACAGGAAGTTCCCCCTTCATAATTACTACTTCGTTTCCTTTCACTATTTTCGTTTATTTTGATTGAATTGTAATAAATATGTAAGTTTAAACTAAACTAATTGAAATAGTTTAATAACAATAAATTTAATAATAAATTTATAAAATAATTAAATAACAATAAATTTAGTAATATTATTAATACTTTAATAATAAATAAGATTAGTTTAACTTTGTATACTTGTTATTATTAGTTTGTAGTATTAGTTTTGTGTGAGCGATGTTGATATGAATGAAATATTATTGTATGATTTTATTTAGATTAATTTAAAATAATTATGTTTGTTTTATTTTATATATTTTTATTGTTTTTTTAATGCATAATAATTGTAATTTTTATTTTTATGTGTATAAATTTATATGTAAATTGTGTTGTATGTATGAATGTAGTGGGAATAAATGTTAAATAACATGCGTATTAGACCTGGTGTAAGAAATAAGGTGCATTTTTAAATTGCAAGACGATTATTTATTTTTATTGTTAATTTGTAATAATAATAATAATAATAATAATAATAATAATAATAATAATAATAATAATAATAATAATAATAATAATAATAATAATAATAATAATAATAATAATAATAATAATAATAATAATAATAATAATAATAATAATAATAATAATAATAATAATAATAATAATAATAATAATAATAATAATAATAATAATAATAATAATAATAATAATAATAATAATAATAATAATAATAAAAATAAAAATAATAATAATAATAATAATAATAATAAAAATAATAATAATAATAATAATAATAATAATAATAATAATAATAATAATAATAATAATAATAATAATAATAATAATAATAATAATAATAATAATAATAATAATAATAATAATAATAATAATAATAATAATAATAATAATAATAATAATAATAATAATAATAATAATAATAATAATAATAATAATAATAATAATAATAATAATAATAATAATAATAATAATAATAATAATAATAATAATAATAATAATAATAATAATAATAATAATAATAATAATAATAATAATAATAATAATAATAATAATAATAATAATAATAATAATAATAATAATAATAATAATAATAATAATAATAATAATAATAATAATAATAATAATAATAATAATAATAATAATAATAATAATAATAATAATAATAATAATAATAATAATAATAATAATAATAATAATAATAATAATAATAATAATAATAATAATAATAATAATAATAATAATAATAATAATAATAATAATAATAATAATAATAATAATAATAATAATAATAATAATAATAATAATAATAATAATAATAATAATAATAATAATAATAATAATAATAACGAAGTATCCGATTTGTTACAAAGAAATACTGTACGTGTAATAATGGGTATAAAAATGTAGCTTACGAAGGCGTATATTTCTACTTCATTTTAATGGATATAGCTATATCGTTTCAGAAATGTCTGCATTACAGATTTTTGTTAGAGGTACAAACGATTACAACTGGACTCTGTATGACATTAAAATTTTATTCTCTATTATGCAATCGCGAAGAAACAACTGAATATAAATAGGACTTAAATTGATTTGTATTGGACAATTCGAACTAATTAATAACGGATATCTTGGAAACGGCTTATGCCGTTTATTTTAATTAATCACGTGTTTTACAGAGATCTAGATTTTTTGAGTGCTTTTTCATCTATCCTTTGATGTTCACCAGTTATACACAACTATATAAAATATCTTCCGAATGAGCAGGACTTCACAGACTATTCCCAGAAAATTGAAGAAGAATCTAAGTACTGTTGGCTGCATTAGTAACTATATTCAAACGATTGGTATTTTATTGAAAATCGTTACAGTCATTTTTGAGAAATTAAACAATTTCAAAAGCGTTTCCAAATAGGCGGTATTGGGGTGAAGGATATTCCTGAAACTAGATATTCCTTGATATCTTTTCGAATTTTAATGTTTGAGTTACGCTGTTTGTAGATACAGACCAAACGCACGCACGCACACACAAACACGCACGCACATTCAATAATCGTTTCGTATAATGGCCTTTTAGATTCAAGAGACTCCAAAAGATGTATTTTCGATGAAATATTAATATGGAATTTATAGATGGAATGCAATACCCTGTTATAAAAAAAACACGACTAGGTTATCATTTTTGTTACAACTTTCCCATTTCTGTTCCTACAATATTCGTCTTCAAGATTATAGAGAACCAAATTTTTCTGAACTTAAATAATGATTAATCCACTATCAAGCTCCAGTTTTACCAACAAACAAATGTGAGTGAAAGACACAATGGGACATAGCTGGAAAAGGCGTTGCAGATGGTTTTCAAGTCACTGCCAGAAAATGGAACTCGGCTTCCTGTATGTGAAACGCGACTTGCCCATATTTGTGAATACATGAACTTTTGTTGCAGAGGAGAGAAAAAAGGAAAGAAAACAATGCCAAAGTTAGGAATTTAAAAGCTTTTAGTCAACTTCCTCATTAGTGTTCCAGTTTTTGTATCATAAATTTATTTTTCCTTTAGTTTAAATCAAACGTCAGTACTAGCAGGTATTATATTTTTATTATTTCTTTGTAATTTACGTCCTCGTACGTTAAGCCATATCGGACGATGAATGAAATGGGTGAAGTGGTGCTCAAATGAGTCCGCGGTCCATGGAGCTTAGAGTTACCCAACATTCGTCTATCAGGATAAGGGAAAACTCCGGAAAAAAACTTATCCAGGTAACTCACCATAACCGAGATTCGAACTCGAGATGTCTTGAACGTGAAGCAGACACGCTACCATCTACGCTACCGAGGCGGGCATCACACAACCCAGTCCACCAGGTAGAGGTAAGACATGTTGAAAATCTACGCTATTGAGGCGGGCACTGGCAGGTAAGTAGGTGTACAACATTTACATACAAAGGTTAAAAAAAGTTATGCAATTTTCAACTAAAATTTTTAAAACAAATACAATGAAAATTCTAGGAAAATCTGGAACAAGTAAACTGATACATCGTAGTCCTTTAGTCATATTAACAATCAGAAATGCATTAATTATAATTTTTATTAAGTATTGCTTCAAACATTCTGGAGTTCGAAGCTACAGATGTTTAAATGACAACTTCAAGGTCGTGTGCAAATTTGTGTTGTTTTTTGTTGAGTCACGTCAGCCCGTAGTCTCAAAGTGCGTTTTACTGCGCAATTTTACATGTTGCATGGATAGAAGCGTACACCAACTGGCAACGTGGCCATCTGATTTAGAATACGAGGGGTTTAGGTGAAAGTGATTAACCGCGTTTGTAGACATTAACATACCTTCTCGGACTGCAGACGACTAACAATCCCTGGAAAAACACATTTAAGTGTTAATAAATCTTGGCGAGAGTCCTGGTGACGGTTCAAAGCTCGCGAAGAGTGACTCCTAGATCCTCTCAGCGACACGGAAAATTTGGCAGACTGAGGTTCCGTATACGTTTTGTGTAAGCACGAGCCAAAATGAATATCTCTCATTTTACTGTCCGCAACATGTCCCAGTTTTCCGTACCTGCGTTGTGACATAACAAATGTCCAAATTTGCGTGTTACCCTAGCAGTTTCCATTTAAAGTTTAACCTACTTGTGCAGTAGCATGCATGTTATTTCATTCTGAGGTCGGAACCATAATTCCACATATTGCAATAACTTTTATTTTTTCTTAGCTTAATTACAAGAAGTTTTACATTCGACATCACGATTTTTTTTGTATTGATCCATTTACACCCCGGCTTTAACTACAATAGTACCGAGAAATGTGGCGCCGTGGTAACGTGTGCGACTAGCGGCTCACCTTTGTGAACCAGGTCTTTTTTGGAGATTCCCCGGGTCAATAGGCGAATGTTGGAAAGGCTAATTACCTCCTACGAATTACTTGTAGCCCCGTTTCATTCACTTCACCTTCACCCTGTCTAGCTGTTTCAGGGTTCTAAGCATAGGCCGGAGTCTCGGTTTTGCAGGCAGGGAATATCTCTCTATAAAACTGTATCCTCTTGATTGGGGGAGCTCTCGGAGTCTCGGCTGCCCAGTGGATGTGTAAGCCCGCAGGGGGGAGGTAAACTGGTCGCACCAGCGGTCACCGGGGAGTTTTAATCTATAAACTGTATCGAACCTGCCCTCTGCTGCCGTGTCTGTAGGTTCGTCAACTCTCTGTGTGCTCTCATCTCACCCCTCCCTTCTGTAGGATGGGGCGAAATACTGTATTTGACTGAGGAGTTTGACACAAGGAACCTGAGATTATTCATTCCTCTCCTTCCAATGTTTTACACTTTGTGCAACTTATCCTTTCTTCTTCCGGGACAATAAATATTACTCGAAGTGGTATCAATAATACATTATCTTAGCGTATTCAAACAAAATAATTATTATCATACTTTCAATAAGCAGATAAGATTGTATACCTGTAAAACATTATAACTATGACCAAACGAATGTCAAAATTATTTTAATACAGAGGATATGCATTGTAGACAATAAATTTGAACGTTGGCATAGTGCCAGGAACCGAGGACAAATACATTCTCTTGAGTAAATGAGAGTAAGTACAAAAGATCTTCCCTAGGTCTAGGTGCAAAGTCCTCCATCCATACCTCATATCTACAATGGCCATATCGACACCTATTTACTTTTGGAGCATATTGCCTTAGGCAATGGTGTTAACTCGTCTACAGCTGCTTTACATGTGATTTTGTATATTATCCCCCCCGCCACACACACACACACACACACACACACACACACACACACACACACACACACACACACACACACACACACACACACACACACACGTACGCACGCGCGCTCAGACTATTCGAGTAATCTCATACCTACAGACTCTGGAGAGCATAAGGAATAATGTTGACTAGAGAGAAATTCCCACCTCAGACGGGAAGCGTCCCACCCTGGTCTAATCGCGGAGTAGGAGGCTCTACCGGCTGAGCTACGTGGCCAGCCGACATCGAGATTTCCTTGGAGTCGCATTCCTAAAAAACTTAAGGACACCCATCTGTAAAAATTCCTCAAAAAGTACAAAAAATGACAACTTGTTTTGCCTAATTAAATAGAGAAATCCTTGTACTTTAATTTCCTATTCTTTTTAATGTCATGCGGCCCTTTAAACTGGCTCACGTGACGATTTAAGTGGCTGTTTGTAAATGGGCGTAGTGCTTTAAATCACCTAGTTTGGTAATTTTCTCGTGTTTTTAATTTTCAGCGCTTTTCAAAATATAAATTCCTCCACTAGATGGAGTTTAGGAAATGGAAGCTTGAACATTTTTGTGCTTTGATAAAAGCAGTACCGAAGGAAATTGATGAGATGATTTTTCATGTCACCAGAATTTGTGCAATTAAATGATATCGATCATATTTCACAAGCAAATATTAAAAATTAATAAAATGAAACTGAATAATTTTTTATCCCAAACCAAGGGTCATATTAAAATTTTATTTCATAAGTTTACTAATAATGCATTTATGAGTACAACTGCAAAGCATTATTTCTCTCAAACTAAAATTGCATCGTGCGGAACAGTTTAATTAAATGACAATAAAACACTGTAATATCACAAGAACTATTTTGCACAAAGGACTGAAAATAAGTATCTGAACTCTTTGTGATACTACAATAATTTTGTTAAAGTTTATAGTCTATCCAAGCAAAATTGTAGATTTAATGTATTTTATTGATGGGTGTCAAATTCGGCTGAATACCAAATCTTATATACCTACAGGATGTGGAATAACAATGAACAGAAACAGAAAATGTAAGCTTTCATAACCGAAGCTCCATTATGTATGTTACAACTCCATTATGTATGTTCTCCAGACTTGTAGAACGTGATCCAATGTTGTCCGTGCGGGGTCTTCAGGGAGATCGAAGCCAGAATGCAGCTCAGGTGTCTAGACAAGATTCTGTTAAAATGAAGGCTGCTTCTCGTTTGTATTCTAAAGGCAGTGTATATTTTTTCACTTTTACATGAGGGCTAGGAAGTTTTGATCAATACAATTAGTTATACATTTTATAACTGTACAC
Organism: Mantis religiosa; assembly: GCA_030765055.1. Lineage (NCBI taxonomy): Eukaryota > Metazoa > Arthropoda > Insecta > Mantodea > Mantidae > Mantis > Mantis religiosa. Next base: position 211,873,528 of record CM060950.1, read on the forward strand.
CAAAGTTGAATACAAATCATTAAACATTCTATAAATGATAATTTTGTCAATGCGGATGAAGTCATAATCCTCCACTATAACTGTCATTTTTAATACTGTGGATTCCGAACATACTTCACTTCAGGTTCACAGGATATTAGGAGCATTCTAGCGAGCTCACTGAGCTTGAATTATCACGGATGAATGATACAGGGACAAAGAAGTATAGCCCATCGGGGCGCAGTCAAAGAGCCAGAGAGAGAAGGACATTATTGCATATAGAGAGTGGAGAATGTACATTCTTGGAACTGGTATTTCATTAAAATTCACAGTACGGTATAGCACACCGCTACTGCTGTTCCCGAAGTCACGTTTTACCCAAGGCGTAGTTCCAAAGAACACAGCTGTTGCAGTTATACTCAACGAGTGCTTCACGTACGTAAGCAGCTCTAAGTGGTTTAATGAATAAACATTATTAATCCCGTCTTCTTCTAGACACTGATTAATTACGAGGTTTATAAAACAGCTTTAATACAGGGCTCATACATCAAAAGTTAAGCATAAAAATGGTTGTTAGAAGTAAATTGAGGCAGGTTACAAAAGCAGTGTACTCATATTGTTCTACTGCAGGAAGACAAAATACCAACGTTGATGTAATTAAGAACATTTGCTACAAACGTACGTCACATCTTTATTGCGCGAATGCAACCATGATCCTCAGCAAAGCAACTAATGTTTTATAATTTGGGAATGGAGTTTTAGGTGCTAAAACATAATTTTATTTATTTTTATGCATTAAAATTGAGAACATATTTATCAAAACACTCACATATTTACTAAAAGAGAAAAAAATATTGTCTTTTATTTTCCATAAGGAGAACTAATTATAATAAAAACAGTGTTCTAATAACCCACCAGTAATGAATTAATGACATCATGAAAATATGAATGTATGTATTGAAATTTCTCAGAAAGTCTACGTAGGTCTCTTCCTTCTGAATGACTTTTGTAGAATTTGATAAATCGTAAGGGACGGATAAAATCTTATTCTACAAAAAAGTGGATATCGTTAAATCATATAACTTCCGTGAAATTTGCCTGCTGTGGCGTTAACCATGTCCAAGATATTCTTTGTCACTAGCCTGAATTTTCAAATACTTATATGCTTTAAATGGTAAACTGCCATTGTTGTTTTGTCATAGTTATAATTAGTGGGATGGCTCAGCCAGTATTTTCTGTGGCCAGCATTTGGTACGTCGTGGGTTCGATTTCCATGGTGGATCTGCCTGACCCATAAGCTGTCTTCCCAGTCAGAGGGAAGGAAAATTGCATTCCTAGAATTTCTTGTTTCTCCACTTCACCTAACTTTTCATCCTGGTTGATGTTTCGGAGTTATAAATGTTGGCGGGAGCTTTGACATGCTTTCTGTAAATCGTCGTCCTCCGAATCGGGGAGGGTCGTCGCAGATCTGTAAGCCTTCAGAGGGTAGTTACACAAGTCGCCACTGGGTACTTGTTAGGGACCCCGACCTCTGCTGACCTCTCCTTCGGTTCTTCTTTAGTATCCCCTTACCTGCTCTGCTACTGTATTCCCTTATACCTGCAACGAATGTATAACTGTTTATTAACCGAAGTAGACAGAAGAAAAAACTCGTAATTTGTAGGAATAATGAGTAGAAGTAGCTATTTAAATGCACTTTCTTGTTTAGACCTTCACTAAAGAGAATTGTTGACGTAGAATCTCCACTTCAACGCAGTGGCCACCAATAACTAAACACCTATCAAAAGTTAAAGGTTATACACTATAAGGGGACTCCTCGCGCATATAGATCTCTTGTACTACCACCCCTAGGAGGAAGGGTTGAAGTGAAGACTCCACAGGAGGCTATAGACCGCAGGAAGACAAGTCACAGAGTCGCGCGGGAGTCCTGAACAGTCCCTAGCTAGAAGAACCATCCCATTACTGGAACTGCCTATAACCTGTCTCAAACTAGAATGATCCTGTAAACATATGGGAGCCGTGAAAGACAGGGGCAGAAATATCTTAGCGGAACTCTCTCAGGTTGCTGATTGGATAGAAGAGTGTTTATATAGGCGGTTCTGCCTGGAATTTTCCTCCACCGATCAGCAGTCTAAAAGAGTTTCGCTAATGTATTTCTGTCTCTATCTTTCTGGCCTCTCACAGGTTTAAAATGCGATCGCTTTAGCTTGTGATAGATTATAGAAATGACGAAGCAACGCTCTAGTGTCCACGGGTAGTACTCTTTTCTTGGGACAAGCATCCGTGCCATCTGTCAGGCACCGCCAATTGCCATGAAACCTACAAGTACACCTAAAAATGGACTAAAATAGAATGAAAAAGAAGTAATGGAACGGAAATCATGTTAGATAAGATATCACCTCAAACATTCACCTATCGAACAGGGAAAATCACGAAAACCCAAGTCAGATTGATCTATGCTTAGGAATCAAACCCAGGACTTCTCGGTGTCATCAAACAACTTTGCCAATGTTTTTGCTACCCTGAAGCTTCAATCACGGTTTTATGAAGTAAGTTTACACACTTTGGACATTATTGTATCAGATATGAACAAACACTGGCCGATTTGCACGAACTTGTCCCTCGATTTCCAGGACACATTCGTTACATCTGACAGTTTTGCTAGTTAGCGCTGTTTCTTACTGTAAACTAAAGTTTGCTAAATGAAACGACTTGCAAAGCGCGGCCGTTGCTGCAGCGATGAAAGATGGTGACAGGCCTGTGTCGTTCAAATATTCATGTCCTGCGGGAGAACGGGTCTTGATACGTTGACAGCCAATTCTGCACAAAAATACTCTTTTAACGAGAAAGACTATATATGCTGCTATAGAGTTCACTTAAAGATCATGTCGTCTTCTGACTTAAAGTTAACAGGAGGGTACCGTCTTATGGCTAGAAAAATCGTTGAAATGGTTTGTGAATTTCTTTCGTTGCACGCATCAGAACAACCTAATATGTTAATTTGCACGTTCTTAAACACTCTCGTTTATTACTTTCTTCATCTTCTTATTCTTCTCCTTCCACTTCATGTATTTAGGCCGTTGACCTGTTTTCACATCAAGAGATCGAGTTTGTCCATTTGGTGCATGGGCGTCCAACTCTTCTTCTACCTTTAGGTTGGTAGTGAAGTAATGTCTGTGGTAATCTATTTTTGGCATCCTTCCTATGCATTCCAACTGCTTATTTCTTATTTGATTTATTCTTTCGTTTAAGTTGAATATGTTTAGTTCTGTTCAATGTCCTCATTGTGTTTTTTTTTTAAATCCAAAACTGCATATCCCGCTACAGAACGTAAGAATTTCATTTCTATCTGATCTTATAAGTGTCCAATTCTCAGAGGCATAAGTTAACATGGGAACTTCCATAGTTTCATAGAACTTTAATTGAGTTGTTTTAAAGTCTTATTTCTCAATGTTCTTATTTTTCCACACATGCTATAGAATCTGCTTATTTTAATGTTAATATCAATATCATGTTTAATAATTTCTCTACCACATAAATGGTAGGTGGAAAAGGTCCTGTTTCTATAACCGTAGCTCAGTCGGTAGAGCACCTGCCTGCTGAGTGAGGGGTCCCGGGTTCGATTCACGACTGGGGGTGGGGATTTTTCTCCAATCAAGATAATTCCTCATCTTACACAGAGTCTGAAAGTATGAATGAGAGTGCGAATGTGAGCGTGATATAATGATTAAAATCTAAAGTGCCTGCAACTCGACGTTTACGTGTTAACACCATCGCCAATAGGCGATGAACGGCCGCCGATGTGACCATTGCAATTAAAGGCGAGGTATAACTGAAAAATAAGTGTATACCGAGATTTCTGCAGAAATATACGTTTCGAGGTCCTGTAAATCCGCGCTTCAGTATTATCATAAAATAAAATATATCAGCAAACTGAGAATGGGAGAATTTAGTACAATGCCACTGTGACCAAGAAATGCTTTCATATAACACTACATAAATAAGCTTACGAGCTTGTGACATTCTTCTCTGATGGACATTGAATTTGTTTCTATGTTAATAGAGTACCCACAAAAGTCTCATGACCCACTTTAAAGAATAATATTCGCCCGCAGCTGTCAGATGTGGGGCTTCGTTTGACATTTCTATGACAACGTTGCTGCTTTTCTTTTTTCTCGTTCTTTTTCACCACATAGTGGCAATTTGCTTTAAATTTATGTTTGTAAATATTCATATTGTAACTTTGTGGGTTCGTGAAATTAAAAGTCCAATTGCACAAACTCAAAATGTCCTTTATTTCCACCGAATTACAGTTGGAACACTTGCCGATTACATAGAATTACTTAGCGCACACAATTACAATTCACCAGTTCGTCTGTCGCAGGTCCATTGCATGCTCACTGTTACGTACAACTCCTCTGATACACGTACACCGTCTTCCAGTCCGTCCACTCACTCGGCGCTCCTCACGGCTGCTCGCCAAGAACTGACTCACTCGGCAACTGCAGCCCCTTTTTATAGGAATATCGCTGTTTCTTGAAGTCTCGCGATTCGGTGAATCATCCTGCAGGTTCCAGACGTCAAGGAGGGGTGAAAGCGATGGCTAACGATGTTTTTCCAACCATCCCTCTCGTTACCACTACAAGACAAATGGGTAGACGTGATCGAATGCTTCCCGTCTGCTGCTGCTACCCTGCTGCCGTCTAGCTGGCCGTGCCTTCCGATAATTAGGTGACAATATGGTAGCATGGAAAACATTTGAATGTAATCACTGCGGATATTAGTTCTCTTGCCTCGTATGTTTAAAATTCGTATTGCGTTAATTTGTTTGGTGTTCTGAGAGTTACTGCTGCTGTGGTAGGTAATGGTCACACTGACTGATGTGCGCTGATGGGAAAAAGAAAAACTCGCAGTGTGAATACGTATCATGCTTTCATTTGAAGTTGGAGGACATTCAACACTGAAGCATCTTCCTACAAGCAAAAGCCTGAGAAATCAAAATGGAGCAAGCGAGTGAATAAAAGAATAGAAGATAAAACGCAATAAAAGAGCCTGAGAGTAGAATCAGCAACAAAAGAGGAAGAAATCAATAAAAACAGGGAAAGTATGGAAGGAGTTTCCAATGTACGTCGGTTGTCTTACGTCTCGTTTCGAACTAAAGCCGCAATCGCAGTACCCGGAAGTTTGTTATAAAAGAAGAAAGGTTGAGGGAGTCAGTTAAATAAGACTTTGAAACCAACAACTTATGAAAAGACTCTTCTTGTTAACCTCGTATTTAATAATGTCTGTTTTTAATTACACCAGTTTCTTTGAGTACATGAACCACGGCAGACTCCCTGCTTTTGTGGCAGTTTAAACGGCAAATAACAGCGTTAAGCACTTCAATGTTTTGGTTCTCAAGCGTTGCAAACTATTAGGCCCAAGGACCAGGAGCTTACATAATTACTATGGAGATTTCAAGTAAAAAATTAAAGAGTTACTGTAGATATAAAGTTCCTTACTTACTGACAAAAGGTCACCGAGATCTACAACGTACGAACATCATGTGGCAAGGATCTCTTAACGGTTCTGACATGCAGACATGAAATTTTGCATATCAGCAGTTTATAGAACATTTTCCGCATTCTTTGAGATTCCGAGGGGGGAGGGACGGGACTATTTATTGGTTGTTAGTGGGTCAGTCGATAAGAGCATTTCAATATATTGCATAGTTGGTGGAATAATGACCGTTTCTACCCCTTCCAACTCTAACACACATATCTGCTAAAAGGGATGACACGTTTTAGCTTCTTTGAGTAGGCAGCTTCAGAAGTATGCCTGTTGTATTTATCATTGTGCTGAGACAATTTGGATTACATTTCTTGAAGGTAGTATATAAATATGTCCTCATTTGGGAGACTTTTATTTTAATCATATTAAAAGAATAAAATGGAATAGTCTGGAACAGAGGATAAGCTCTTAAGTATGAATAAGGTAGTGGGACGACACTGCAATCATTGCAGATTTATTGTGCTTCCGCATTCTTATTTTCGCCGATACAGAAGTAGGTAGTCGAAAGTTTCTAAATTTTGAAAACTGACTCCCACAACTAAAGGCACTTTGGTGAGTAAATGCCAGTCATTCGCAAAATGGACGGGCAGCTGTCTCATGTGGCTGTTGACATCGTTCATAGGCAGAATTTGCCTGCTTCCCATTCTGAGCAGATGCATTCTGAGGAGACAGTATTCCGTAGAGGACTGTTGCCCGTGACAGCTTCTTCTTAAGTTAGAAATTCTCACGAATTGTTTATGTATCCTATCCCCGTATGAGAGCGTTCGACCTAAAGTTGAGTTTCGACATTTCTCTTGTTTTCTGAGCTTAACAGGTCCTGATGACAGCCCCAACTGGTCCAGGTCCAACAAAAGGTTGCTCAGATCCCTCCTTACATATGTCAGACTACTTCAATCCCGCAGTAAACGTGAACCCTGCGGTAGTAGTAGTGTAGTGTTTAACGCCCGCTTTTACTACATACGGCACCGCAGGCGATGACACTGATGATACATGAGATGAACATGGAGAACCGGTGGAATCAGATGGCGGAGGAAACCGGAGATACCGGAGAAAACCCGCCCCAGCGCCGTGTTGTCCACCACAAATCTCACTTTGCGGTCGCCTGGGATCGAACCCGGGCCGCCTTGGTGAGAGCCAAGTGGTCTAACCACTGAGCCACGGCGCGGCCAGAACCCTGCGGTAGATGATTTATAGATGATAGATGGTATTTTTTATTTATATGCAAGGGAAGAAGGTAATTTCCCACCTAAAATTATGCACATTATTTGTGAAGTTTTCCTTGCAGACATTAATATTAACCTTTACAGTAATATCTATAGAGGATTTCTAGTGAATACAAACACATTCATAAATGGCACAGTACGGCAAATAACGTCTCGTTTAAAAAAAAATCTGATGTGTGCATTCACTCCACCTCTTGTATAAACTATTCTTACAAAGCTTATTCCTCGTCTTCTTCAACTTAACCCATGTAAACGTTTACAGAAATAATGCGTAATTGCTAATTTTTGTGTGGGTGCATGACGAATATGAGAATAAGCAGTACTTAAGAGATACTAAAATTTTTAAAGCTGTTCACTATTCGATGGCCTTAAAATTCCGTTTCCTTTGCTTGGCTAAGAGATATAAAACGAATACTGACTTCGTGTTTGACAAAAATATTATTGGAAAATCCATTCAAATAGGAGGGAATATTTCTGAAGTCTTCACTCCAAAAATGCATTTCAGCCAGATCTACATTTTTGTGCAGTAAGATTTTGTTTATTATTACGGTTTGCGATTTATGCAAAAGTCATCAAGAATCAAGATGACTTCTGAGGGCATTCCTGGAAAATTCAAGATTATTTAAGATTATATATAATATAATTTTTCATGAAAATATTTTTAACAGTTGGTATTTTAATCAAAATCGTTGGAGCCATTTTGAGAAAGTCAACATTTTTTAAAAAAGAATTGCGTAGAGGGTCGTTGTGGTAGTTGATCTTGTTGAAAATATTCGTGTAGCATCCCTGGAAGATGTTGAGCTTATTCACAAAGTTTGGTATTTAACAGACTTTTGCTGGTCAGATGCACACACGGTCTCACACACACACACACACACACACACACACACACACACACACACACACACACACACACACACACGGTCACACACACACGGTCACACACACACACAAACACACACACACACACACACACACACACACGTAAGCGTGCGCACACACGAACTTTCTTTTAAAACATTTTGGTTTTAGATTTAGGGAGTCTCATAAATGCATTTCAGATGACATTTCGATATGAGAGTTTTGAGTAAACTGCAATACTTCCCCTACTTAATAATACGTAATAGAAGAGGTAAAGCAGGAAAGACCGCTCTCTACAACAGACGATGAAAGAATTATCACGTGGAGGCATCAAAGGATGTGATTGGATTGGATTGAATTGTTCGGAGGCAAATCGGCACCGCGACCAGAGTGCTCGAGTGCTTTCGACCCCAAGAAGTCACTACAGTATAGAGGGCAGTGTCCCTACATTTTACTAGATAGAAACTCCCGGGCAGTTCAGAACAATCGTCATTCCACCCACCGGTTACAAGGCCGGTTCGGACATCGCTGGTCAACCGCCCCCCCTCCTCCCAGAGCAAGGAAGACTCCAGTCAGGCTTGACAGCCGCGTGACATCTCGGAGACCGGAGTCCATTCCACCGGAGGAGAAAGTGTTCACTCATAGCATATCTTCCCACTATGCAGTGCCGAGACATCCGCCGACTTTTCTTACCTGAAAGAAACATCAGATGAGAGATAATTTGAAATGATCAAGGAGGTGAAATGGAGGGACAGGACATTCGGGGAATGTAATTAACCTACCAAGCATTCGCCTAGCGACCCGAGAAAACCCCCGAAAAAAACCCATTGGTCAGACAGGTCGGCCAAGGGAATCGAACCCGGACCTCCCGAGTGCGGGCTACAGACGAAACCATCTGAGCCATCCCGCTCGGTAAGATGTGATTATGTCCCACGGAAATAGAACATCAGGAACTTGACATATTTGTTGGAAACACTATTTTGACTAAGGACTAATTACTTAGCTGTTTGACAATGTCATTGTTGTAAACAGCGAGCAAAGATAATGTTTATTTACGATATAGTAGGAAAGGTGAGGTTTAACATAAACGCTCTGATGTTTACGGACGAAACGTCAGCCGAATTCGAAATTTCGAAACCACTATGTAAAACACTTCCTGTGATGTAGGGTCATATATTTTAATCCATACTGCTATGAAATTATTTTTATTGAAATACTATAAAAATGAGAAGTTGAAAGGTATGCTTGGTTCAGTGCCAAAAATTAATATAATCGACGGGTACCTAAAGAATCCACAGCATTCAGTTATAAAAGAACGAGAAATATGTATGATTCGCTAAGTGTGCCCGGAAATGTTCCGGTTAAATCGGTGGAAGTAATGGAAATCGAATGATTGGGATATCTGAATTATGAGTTTGTGATGTTGTGTTTATTTTATTGGTATAATTTGCGCGGCGAAAGTAAATAAACTGCGGAAAGTAATTTAGAGTAATGTTTCACTTTCCACACACTTTTAGATCATTTAAATATAAAATTCTGTATAGTATAGAATAGAAGTTTAACTATACCAGCTTCTATTGTGGTAGTCGGTCCAAATTCAGTGCTACGTGGGAAGGAAAATATCTTTGAAGAAATTCGCAGAACCCAAAATAACATCTACAAGATTCTGTGACTGATCAAACTGGCCCCACGGTAATGTGCTAGACTCGCGTTTGAGAGGTTCCGGGTTTGATTCGCGTTGACCATCCTCACTGACCTGGGGTTTTTCGTGGTCTTCTCTGGTTGGTAGACAAATTTTGGGCTGTTTTATCATGTACTTCGACGTCCTTTCCATTTCCTTTCCCTTCTTTTTCCTTCTCATCTTTCAGGTGTGCTAACTTCATGGCTTACGGGGATGTCGGACGACGGTGCAAATACTTGCTCAAAGAAAAGACCACTCCTCTTGGACATTAGAGGGCTGTTTGGTTCGCGGGTAGTTCATTGTCATCACTAGACAGCTTAAACAGCGAGATGTATCTTCGAACCTGGGAGTGTTAGGTACTTCCAAGCGTCTTTGTGGTCTGTTTGTCTGTGGCCTGTATACTTCTTTGTTTCTTTCACTTCATCCTGTGCAATTGGAGCGGTATTGGCTAAATAGATCTATTTAGATCGCAATGAACGAGGTGTCCCCCTTTCTTGTATAACCTTAACTATTGGCAAATAGTAGAGAAAGTATGCTTATTACATAATTAATAAGAAAACGGATTATGAAAACGTTGCAAAACAAGTGTTTTCTTCATAGAGTAATTATTTACAGGAATTAGAACTTTGGGTCGGTCGGCACCCATAATTGTTGACACTACTTTTAAGGGCAAATGGAGCAAACAAATATGCACGATTAAGCAAATAAGTTATAAAACTTATAAAAATAAAATTTATAAATCGTAAGAAAAGCAGCCGTTAAAGCAGCAAGTGCTGGTGTATGGAACGAAGTCTGTCGTCACGGAAGCGTTGGAAGTATAACATTTTCAGCGAGAACAAAGTAGTCGACAGGATGCGAGGGATTTGATCGACGTGCTGCTTCAATAAAGGGAAGTCAAAACAGGCGACGTTATCTATAAATATTTCCTTCCTGCAAGGCATCCAGTCTCTCAGGGTATGATATTGCGTGTTTTGACAGCATATCCAGCCCACGCTAACTTGTCATGTTTACAACTTCCAGAATATGGGAGAATGTTTGATCTTAAAAATGCCTGTGTCAGATTTAGAACGTTAGGATAGCTTGTTTACACTGCGCCTTACTTACGAGCCTAATGAACTCTGGAAACGAATTAGAAGTAAAAGCATTGCTGTAGAAAGTAAACGAAGTAATGGTAGGTACTTTAATCTGCCAATGCCTCATAATTTCTCAAGCTGAATAAGCGCAGAAAAGAACCAACTCCTAACAATAAAACATACAGAGCATAAATGTTCTTCAGAGCATAAATAAACATGTGCTAAAATTACCAGCCTTTATAAAATGCGGATCCAAAATCTATTCAGTCCTGCTTTATAAACCTTTATTAGCCAAATTAATTGACATAGAATTCTATTTTAATGTGCAGAAAGAACAAAAAAAAAATACTATAGGCACTTTTCAAGATGTTGGATTTTATTTGTGTTAAATTTTGTGTGTGGAGTTTACACAATCATTTACGTGTATTTGGCAAACCAATCATTTTGAATCAGTCCATGATACCTTTGAACTGATATTATAGTATGGAATTATCAAAATCTTTACTGAACTTCGTCATTAGTGCCTCAGATTCTTCGACTCAAATATATTTCTCCGTAAGTTTGTAAGGCATTATGTATCACATTTGTCGATGGTCTTTCGCAAGGGATTCAAAGAAATACTTGTTTCATTATTATTATTATTATTATTATTATTATTATTATTATTATTATTATTATTATTATTATTATTATTATTATTATTATTATTATTATTATTATTATTATTATTATTATTATTATTATTATTATTATTATTATCATTATTATTATCATTATCATTATCATTATCATTATCATTATCATTATCATTATCATTATCATTATCATTATCATTATCATTATCATTATCATTATCATTATCATTATCATTATCATTATCATTATCATTATCATTATCATTATCATTATCATTATCATTATCATTATCATTATCATTATCATTATCATTATCATTATCATTATCATTATCATTATCATTATCATTATTATTATTATTATTATTATTATTATTATTATTATTATTATTATTATTATTGTTATTATTGTTATTACCGTCACCATGCTTGTATACAAGTAAAGAATTGCTGTGCCCACCAGAAGATGTATACACAAAAGCAAAAAGGAGAATCACCCCGCCAGTTGGCGCCGCAGCAATGTTTAATTTATACAGTATAAAATTAAAATTTTTAAAAGCCACCCTTATTTTATTTTTAATCCCGCATTATTAAACCTACACTGTATGGGAAGTCAGGGTACAATTTTGTGCACTATGACTACAGGGCTTGGTGAAAAATATAGGTACTATAGAAGTTCAGGAAGTACCTATCTCATATTTTGCAAGCCCTTATATGAACAAGTCCAAACATAATGGGTAACTGTGCATTGGAAATAACTCTACCAAGTTTACCACATTCTTCTTCCTAGTAATCTATTCGTCGGAGAAAATTGGACCAAAATGCTAAAAACTAAAGAAAATGGATTTTGATATTGTTAAATATTACATATCTTAAGTTATCTGCAGTTTTTACAGCCGTAACATCGTTTAAAGCATGAGATATGTCTGTAAACCCAGATTCCTATGAAGCTATGTTAAAAAGCATACTCACGTGGAAATGAACAAACTATTGAAGGGAAAGTGCGAGACTTTTCAAATTAGTTAACTGAAGTGCAAAAGACAAGGAGGGCCTGTACATGTATCAAATATTTTACTTAGCTTAAAGGTCAGGAACTACATTTTTAGCGTTGCAATTTTAAAATTTCTTTTTTGGATTGTCACATATTAGAACAATTTTAATCAATTTTCCACAGAATGTAATATTCGTTACACATGTGTGAAATTTAGTGTTTATCCTTACAATTAGCAATATTTAAAATTAGTTTTGTTAACATACTTGGCTGTGAATTAGTTATACAACATCAATGCCAAGTAAATGATTAAGCTGAACCTTCAAGATTATATTTAAAACTTTTTACCAAAATACTAGGGTAATGAAACATTTATTTGTACAATTTATTTACATACTATTATTAGAATTAAATGTATAAATTTTAATTTTTTAATTTTTTAAACAAAGTATAACTGAATTGTGTGGAGCACTTTTTTCAAAATACCTCGGAAATTAATTTAAACATATGCATGATATTTGATGTACATTAAAGCCATTAATTCTACATTAACTTTCAAATTAATCGAACTGAAATTGCTTTTACAGCTGGACATTCCTAAAGTTCTTATTGCTTTTTTCATGTCTCAATTTAATAACATTTTTGTCCACATTAGTGGTCCCATTACTTTCTGTGGAATGATACAAGTTATTTCCTCGTTTTTCATTACCCCCAATTTTGATGATATATGTATCATAGGACGCAAATCCCATGCAAGTAAAAATAAAATTCTTCAAAAGTGTTCTAATCTAGTCTTTGTTGTCAGCTGGCATCAGTACTAATGTTATGCTCTTGTTACTTCTATTAATTATAAAATTTCGGGAACTGAGACTTGCCTTCGGCGATTATGTTCCAATTTTTCACGAATCTGTTTATATTTCGAATATAAGAAGTATTTTATGCCATTCCTAAATATAACACCAACACACAACACAATAACTAATTTTAAAATTGGAGCTCACACGAAACGAATGAAAAACTATTAATCCAATATTTAAGACATCGTAAACATTCACTATAATTTGTCTCAAACTAGAATGAACCTGTTATAAACATATGGAAGTGAAGGAAGTATTTCTCTCCACCAATCTCCAGCCTAAGAGCGTTCCGTTACATCTCTGTCTCTCTTTCTCCCCTCCCGTACGTTTACAACAGGATCATTCCAGTTTCAGAAGTGTAACCAAGGTGACGTCACCTTCTCTTGCGTGTAAATCTCCATAAATCAAGGTGATCTGATGTATACCCTTAGAGAGAGAGAGAGAGAGAGAGAGAGAGAGAGAGAGAGAGAGAGAGAGAGAGAGAGAGAGAGAGAGAGAGAGAGAGAGAGAGAGAGAGAGAGAGAGAGAAGTGTGTGCGTATATGCATTTAGTAGAAAGATAAACTTTTTGCTTTCGAAACTTCCCTTATGTGAAAACTCATTCACTCAAATAGTCAAAAACGTTAATATTTTGCAAAACGAAATTCTCTGCCCTCCACGTGAGGTGGTGATGATGCAGCAATTTTAAAAGCATGTTTAGTTTTAAAACAGCAGAGAGAAAACCACGTATCCTATTTTAATTCAATTTTATAAACTTTAATAAAATTTTCTTTATCTTCTTAAACAACTGTTATGTTTGACACATAATGTACTAGTAGATAATAAATACATTATGTGTGGAAAGTCGCTAAGTATATTATCAACTGTCTTTAGATTGGCCTTCCTTTGCTTGAATGTTGCACCTTATTTGTAAATCGATCGCAATCCTTCCGTCCCTAAACACGTGGAATTGTGTGCACTCTTATTTAGAACACAAGTTGATAACTTATAGGATATCGAACACTGTGGGATAACTGCGAAGTATAAAGGAGGACTGCAGCTATTTTGACACCCCTGTGATTGATGAGAGCGCCTGGTACTTATTCTTTGGAAGATCTACACATCTAAGTGCTGCTGTCTGGTGTTTTCACCGTGCATCATTAATCATTCGATGCTACCAAGAAAAACAACCGAGTGAGAAGCAAATGAACAATAAGACGTGATTCTACTAGCGAAAACTAAAGAAAAAAGGGGTTGAGGAATTTGGGAAACACATGACACGTGTCTTTGTCTTTTATTGTCAATTTATTTATCGCGCAAAGAAAGGAATTGATGCACAGCGGAGACAGAAGTGCAGAAACAAATGACATATTGTACTGTATGCAGTTTTCTGACGATGTGAATATCATTTGACAATTCTTAGATTCAAAGTGTCACACTTTTACGCATTACGTGTAGGAGTTACGGTGTACGGCAGTTTAAAATACTGGTTATATTTGGGTTAGTTTCACCATTTCAGTAGCATTAAAGATTTGCTTCTATATCCTAGTGTGAAACTGACCTAAATTTTCATCGTTTTAAACGTTTCAAATGTACTAAACATATCGTATATAACTAATAAGGCAATATTTTAATTAGACCTATAAAGTATTACTCAAAGCACTTAAAACCTCGTCTGTTTTAGTAAAAAATATACCTACATTTTGTGTTTCTACTATTATCAAAACACAAGGGCAGTTTCACTAGTATTCTGTAGTTATCAATTTTGTATAAATGTCCAAAACTTCGTATTATAGTAGATTAGATCGTAAGTTCCGGTGCACTTTAAGTGAAAATTCTTCGTGAAAAATAATTTTTTTTTGGCAATTCGTTTTGTCATTCGATTGAGTGCCCTACAAAATAGTGTTTTTAATTTTTGTATGCTTATATAGTGTTTTTTTCCAAGTCAAAATGGGATGTTAGGTTGAAAACAAAATTTGTTTTGAACACTTTTTTTAAGTAACTTTTGTGGTCTTGGCATCTCGATTAAACGCAAAAGGTATTGGGAGTCAAAAATGCTCTTTGCTGTCGACTCTACACTCCATTTTATTGACCTGGAGAAATGAACGCTATATAATACTTTAACGAATAATATAAAACGTATTGTCAAAACTTGTACTGAAAGAAAGCGCCAAAACTGAAGAGTCAATCTATTAGAAACATTTCATGAAAATAAAATTCATTACTGTTAGCTGTTCAAAAGCGTAACAAGCTCTACCGCGCTAGCCTCCGCGAAATGGGGATCGGTTAGTCAAGGTAGTCAATAATTGATGGTGAGACTGAACCGATAGAGTTACACATATTTATAAATGTATATGAATCAAATCGAAAGTAAATGTCAACAAATGAAGGGAAGTAAAGGCGGTAAGATTTAACCAGTCTAAGTCAAAAATACAATATTATTATACTACATGTCAAAAAAGTGATATAGCATTAGTTGGAAGATTAAATAAATTTATTAGGAGTTGGGGTAAAAATGGAAAAGGCACAAAGGCAAGGCACAACTATCCATGTACAGATCATTAGCGAGAAGAGAAAAAAATAGCACTATCTTCGGAAAAGGTATTGCTAAATTGAAACCAATAATTGCTAAATTGAAACCAATAACAAAGAATATAGACGGGCCCTAAAACACCACACACTCACTCACAAAGAATATCTCGGGAATGACTAATGCCACAAAAACTTTGTGGGAAATGGGGTTTAAAGACAATTACGTGGTTTTCCAATTTTACAGCACACACGAATGTCGTTCCATGCACATAGACTATTTCTAGAGAATTCAAAATATAAGAGCATTTTTAGTAGTTATTGGACATTTTGTTTTTGATTTATACAGTTCACACTAACACATATATTTTTTCAACTTTTTTATTCAAGGCCTCAAAACGTGTATTTCCTGTGAAATCTTGCTATGGAATATTTTATGGAATGCTATACTTCCTCAACCTATGTATAAGTATCATCGCGCTGCTCAAAAGGTTACCCTGGCATTATCTTTGTTAATACAAACATCTGCGTTAACACACTGATTATTCTCGGAAGAGTGAGAGGGGTACTGGCGCGCCTCTCGGATGTTTGCTAACTACCAATGAACGCATCACTTCAGCCAATGGAGTGCACACGAATCACAAATGACAAATAGATGTTATGTCCACGTGGAGTAATTATGACGTTAATCAGAGAGGTTTCTATTAACAAAGATTAAGCAAAGGGTAACCTTTTGAGTGGAACGATAATACTTAAATGGGAGGGGAATAAAAACTATCGATACTTATATTTGTAACTACTTAAGTAGAAATGTGTTCCATTTAAGCAATCTGGACAAGTCTTTGAACACTTAAACTTTGCAAATGGGTGAAAGTTGTCGATTACTCACAACTATAAGAACCACCCGTTTCATTATTTTAAAGCCCTTACGTGCAATGCAAATAGGACAACTACAAAAACACCAGTCTGAACATGCCAGGAGCTAGGGAATAGCTTTGTGTTTGAAAAGTTGCTTCCGTTATTGTGGTTCATCACGAAAGTGCCAGAGTTATTGTCATGGAAAGGCCAACAAGTAAATAGGCACGTCATTAGAATAGTGACCTCGTTACTGCCCATGTTTCTGTCCTAAAGTGTGGTCATGGATTGTCACGATATGTTTATAGTGCAGTAAGGGAGCAACCATGTTTACAGCTCTAGCAACTGGAGGGTTGTCAAAAATTCTGTATTTTCTATGGCGTGCTTTAAGAAAACACTAAACGGCGAAAATTGTAAGGAGGTGAGTCTTTTTAACTTTATTCACTGCGAATTTATAATGAAGTATTATATTCTATAAAAATCATTTTCGATATTTCAACTAAGATAAATAATTTGAGACTCTGAATTAAAAACAAAGTATATTCAGAAGTTGTTTTCAAGAAGCGTGCGTTCGTTGTCATATCGGGCGATGAATGGAATGGGTGAAATGATGCTCAAATGAGCCCTGTTACGAGATATTCATTTTTCAGGATAAGGGAAACCCCCAGAAAAATCCTCTTCTAGATAACTAACCCTGACCGAGATTCGAACTCGGGAACTCTTCAACGTGAAGCAGACGCGCTACCACCTAAGCTACGGAGACGTGTGTAGATGTCTGTGTGTGGTATTTAAACGAATTTTGATTATGCTGTTGACAGACATGGGATAGACTGACATATTCATACACAGACTTCCTTTTAAAGATGTTTTTTTATTTGTTTGTCTTTATACAGGATTTCTCCAAACGAGTAATTGCGCTGAAATCTCGTCATCAATTTTTTTGAGTGAGTTACAACGCGTCCTTTACTTGCAGTTATAACGTAGCGGGGGAAAATGTCGAATTTGTATTTACACCAGCTCTAGATACTGTCATATGTCTGCTGTTAACGGCATGTATGCAGTTAATTCGGTGCTTGAACAGCAAGCGTCTCGAACTGAAACGGGGACCCTCGCAGTTTTCTAACAACGCTCCACTCTGATTGATTCTACAGCTTTTGGAAAACAGAGGCCCACATGTACAAAGTTTACAAGTCGATATAGCCTGGCCTGAAGCCTCGTTCACTTTGTTATCTCATGCTGTACCAATTTAAACTTCACGGAAGAGGAAGGGATGCGCGCTTCCGATGATTCGCTTTCTGCTGCAAGCAAATATCAACTTCTCAGCAATGCGGGCTTTTGTGTCGACGAAAGTAAAACTCAAATGAATAAGCATTTGCAGAGAACTCTGACAAACTATGAAGTTTTATCCGTCAGTTTTTACTTGAATATAAATTAGTCAACAATTAGATTAGCATAAGATTGGATGGTACAACAAAGGAGACAAGTATCAATAATTGTACAATTTAATATTTATTAGCATGCATAAAACACACATGTCTATCATAATATGGCGTTAGAACGAGATACTTATAGAATTTAGCGTTTAACACAAAATAAATTAAACTTTGAAGCGGTTTTCTGGAAAAGTTTATTTTTAGTAAGTACACCCCTTGATCACAAAAAACAGCAAACTGGAAGCGTATATTTTTCTAAGTCCACATCGTTTCTACGGCGGGTTTACAATGGTGTCAGGGAACGCGTCTCTTTAGCTTCATCCTCTCCTAATGATGATGATGAAGAAGAAGAAGAAGAAGAAGAAGAAGATGATGATGATGATGATGATGATGATGATGATGATGATGATGATGATGATGATGATGATGATGATGATGATGATGATGATGATGATGATGATGATGATGATGATGATGATGATGATGATGATGATGATGATGATGATGATGATGATGATGATGATGATGATGATGATAATAATAATAATAATAATAATAATAATAATAATAATAATAATAATAATAATAATAATAATAATAATAATAATAATAATAATAATAATAATAATAATAAAAGAACTAAATATTTTAGGATCACAGTTTTAAAACCTGCATTTCTCCAGGATGTTTACCAAATTTCGGTGGCGCATTTTAACCTGCAAGATTCCAAGGCGTTCCTAATAATGCCTATTTGATCATTTCTTTTTTGCGATTTATGGAAATGATACCGTGTTGGGAATTAGTGTGCCTTCTACCCAAAGTGCTACTTCGGTTTTTAGACGTCTATATATTATATATAAAAGTGCTTCTTGAAGTTATTGTTACAGTAATTCAGCATTCTGGATTCGCTTAAGAACCCGGTTAAAAGAGCACAGGTTTGATGTCAGCAGAGAAAGAAAGCAAAATCTCCGCAGAGGATGCGCATGCAGTGGTGCTGAAGGTGTTAACAAAAGGAAATAACTTTACGACCTTAATGCCGCATCCAGTTGCGAAACCTGGCTTTGCGGTTGTGAACCTACTTGCACTCACTCCTTCAGTCTACTTCACAGCACTGAATTATTCGTCGATCGGTCCGTCCCACCAGAAAAGTACGATACACATCGCAGGTATAGTATTAACAGAGGTATTCTTGCGCATGCGTCTTACGGAAAACTTTGAATTTCGTATGACCAAGAAGCCTTCGACTGGATTATGAGCATATGAAAATATATACGAATTAGTTTCTGTGACAGTGCGGACTCTTTGGTAACCAAAGGTAACGTGTGACGTTCACATTAGGGAGACCCCAGGTTAGTCTACCGTTGGGTCGGTCATTCTAACAATGTCTGTTTTTGTGGTTTCCTCGGGTGTGTAGGCAAATGCTATGGTAGTTCATCTTATACCACAAATTTCTGGTTCCTATTGTTACCTTTCATCTCTCTCAGGGTTGTAGGACCCGGCGACGGCAGTTGATGTGTTGCGAAAGGGAGTTGGATTTTGTGCTTTTTGCGCTCTCTGACTTTTGACGGGGCTGCTGAGGTCCCCTCACTTTCTGGGGGTGTTTCATCCATTCCCGGGATTGCCAGGTTGCGAGAGGCTAAGGCTAACTGGTGCGCGGTATCAGGAGTGGTGGAATCTTCAGTGACTCCATCCTTTCCAGCTCACGCCTCATTCATCTGTTCTTTATCCCTTTCTCCCAGAGGTTATATTGGGCCTATGACCTAGGTGCGGTGCTTATTACTGGATGATTCTCTGTCTGACTATCGCTTCTATGGTTGTCATAAGGAAACTCGTAAAGTTAAGAACAAATGCAAGAATTTTGCCAGAGCTAAAGTTCAAAGTTGTTTTTATTACTTATCTGTCACTGTGTTGGTGTGTAGACTAAAGATGCAGGGTCGAATCATATTGTTAAATTTAGACCTTCCCCTTGAGACGCCAATCAAGGACCTTTCATCTGAGCTATCATAACATGTGCGAATGTTAATTACGTTTTCTCATCTTTTTCGTTTATAGTTCTGAACTTTAAAAGCGATCTCAATTAATTCAGGCTGGTTTTGCTGTTACTTGCTAGGATTTTAAATTTCGGGTTAAATGTACTTTTGAAATTATTTACCGTCTTTCATACTGGCCATTCTTAAATTAAGACTGTAATATGAAAAATGCAGGGCATTACCAGGATTCGAGTCATGAATTAGGTTTTCTGCGCGATGTATCCCCGAGCTACCGCGGACATAGATGCGCGAATCATCTGAAATGACTTTTAGCTACATAAATAAATTCTCGGCAATATTAAATTAAAACATTCAAGGTTAGTTTACTTACTTAATTACATTAGGGATATAACAACGATTGATTACCCGTGGGATATAAAAATGATTGATTACCCGTAACGCTTTGATTAAAAACTGGGTATATGTTTACTGCGTTACAAATGAAAATACACAATTAGTTATCCGCACTTATATTATAAAGAGAGACAATTTATATGTATAGTGTCAAATGAACCAAGCTTTATAATTCCTGCACCACTGAGAAGTACTGTTCTTCCCGACCGTAGGTAATAGTCGATGTGCGTATAGATTATATTTTATACCACACAACAAACTACAGTTGTGCCTACCACGTTCCAAGAGCGGATAAAGTGAAGGGCCACAGAAGGCTACAGTCCTCAGAGACACGCAGAAGTCCCTTACATTTACTTGCTCGAAGAACCGATCCACTGCTGCAGCTGCTCATAGGAAATGATGAGTGATCCTTGCAACCAGGCAGCCCTCTAATATTCACGTGGACTACTGTTTCCTTGGAGGCAAGCAACCGCTCCAACTCTCTGGTACCACCTCAAGCCACGAAAGCGCACCTGAAACATCACAACGAAACAGAATGAAATGGAATGAGGTAAACAAAATTGTGATAGAAGGGAAACCACTGCAATATTGACCTAGCGATTAGGAGAATCTATGAAAAACTGAGTGCCAAGGATGTTCGACTAGAATAGAAATCGAAACCTCACGAGTGTGTGCCTCAAACGTTAACGCGGAGCCAACTCGCTCCAAATACGGCCTATAAGACATAATTTCAGTTTCTAAATAAGTAAAATACTAAAAATAACAGTATGAATATAACACTTTACGGAAATTCGTGTGACAAAATAAGATTAAAGACAAGTAATACTTCAAGCAATATACTCGCAGATAGTCTCGATTGGGCAAGTAAGAAAACAGAATACATCAAAGTATGAGGCAATTGTATTATGCTGCTAATGGTTTTTACAATTTTTTCTTTAATAGATTGTATTTTTAATACTTCAGATATAGCATATTGTCACCCGAACGTCGGAATTCCCGATAGAACCGGCCGGTAGTAGGGCCAGACAAGAAGCATATAGGCCACGCCTACCCATTTATCTCGGTCACTAACTGAGGGGATGATTAGAAGAGCGGCACGAGCCCTGTACCGTCTCTTTACCCTCCCACCAGACGTCTGGAAATATCGGGATAATTGTGCGAGCCGCGAACCTTCCAGAAACGGCGATCTTCCCTATATAAGGCCTGCAGTGGACGAGCCAGTTCAGTTCTTGGCGAGCAGCCGTGAGGAGCGCCGAGTGAATGAACGGATCGGAAGACTATGTACGTGCATCAGAGGAGTTGTACGTAATTGGAGTGTAGAGTGGACCTGTGACAGACGAACTTACGAATTGTAATTGTGTGCATTACGTAATTCAGTGTAATCGGCAAGTGTTCCAACTGAAATTCGGTGGAAATAAAGAACATTTTGAGTTTGTGCAATTGGACTTTTAATTTCACGAACCCACTAAGTCACAATATTCTGAATAGGTTCAACTCTAGTTCCACTAAGTGAGCCGTGAATTTTATTTATAAAGTTTTGCAGTTATATTTCACTGTATGTTTTAATCAAGTTCATTACGAGTGCATAGGCTAATGCCATACTAAGGGAAAGATAAAGAGAGAGAGAGAGAGAGAGAGAGAGAGAGAGAGAGAGAGAGAGAGAGAGAGAGAGAGAGGGGGGGAGAGTGTAGGGCAAGTTAAATATATTTCCATTTTGGTAATATTTTAAGCATTGAAGAATTTGTTCTGATGGATATGAGGCTGTGAAGTATTTTCTAATTGTATTCCTTTATTTACTAAAATTTTAGAAGTATTTATATGCTAGTTATACTTGAATACGAGCATATTGGAGTTCAAAAGGAAGAAAATATGCTTAGGAAGAAGGCCTTGAGTTTTGATTGAGAATGTGCTATGGGTAGTAGAAAAATAGTTGTTAATTATCAGAATATAAGTTGCTGCATTTCGAAAGTAAATAAACAAAAGGCAGTTATTTACAATTACTAGGAAATACACTGATCAACTTCTAATACAGTTATGGAAAATTTATTTTATTAAATAGCTGCGCAATTAAAGAGAAAGTGAAGAAGAAACTTTAATATACTTTGATTTTACAAAACATAACTCAACCATTCCATTTATTCTTTCACCACTAAAATATATTAATGTTCGACCATGCCAAACTTCAGTATTGATACGACTGGTAGCGGTACATTAATGGGCCTCATTAAAGTATACCTGTTCATTAAAGCATTGGTATTCGGCCAATCAGAAGTGGCTACCTAACATTGTGAAAGCGCAGGTATCGATTATTCTCGTTTCGAATGATAACGGTACTAGCGCCGGTTTAGAAATAAAGTAAAACCGTCTGACACTAGTAACAGTAACATTGAACTTACACCCCCAGAAATTACGGCAAAAGCACTCAATATTGCCAATAACTTGTTGCCACAAAGGTCAATAAAGATGTACGAGAAATTCTATTCACAATTGCAAAATACAGTCGTACTTCCAATACGATTGGAAAATACAAAATTCGTTCTCAGAAAATATATTCCTAGTGTATTTCGAAGAATTGTCTCAAAATATGAAATCATTGACCTTGTGGACTCGCCAATCTATTTTGAAATCAACACTCAACATTAGGCACCAAATTGACTTATCTAAATACCCAGAACTGAACAGCTTACTGAAACGCAAATCAGAAGGATATAAAGGGAAAAAAAGCCAAAACATTTCCACCTGATGATTTGAAAACATTCATAAATGAAGCATCTACCTGATGTTAAATACCTTATGATAGATGGATGGATGGATGGATGGACGGACGGACGGACGGACAAGTCAGTTTTTGTACAAAATAATGTTTTATAAAGATATCTCAATAATTTTATAATATACACAATTAATTCAGAAATGTAACAATATTATAAACATTCCTTAAATTCACTAACAGAATAAAATCAATGGTCTAGCAAGTATGACAAAACTGACTTTTTAAATGCTGAAGAATTGCAAGTGGTTTTATTGGCTATAGGCAGTTTATTAAAAAAATGATTCCTAGGTTTATTACACTGTTTTTATGAGCTCTTGTGTTACTTCTATTCACATGAATGTCCATTCTCTGTCTAGAATTATGATTATGAACGGTGTCATTAAAGGTACAGTGGTTTACAGTTTTTTTACAGTCCTTTCATTGACTGTTAATCATTTACAAACAATAAGAAAAGAACAGCACCCAAAATAGAACCTTTTGGTACACCAAACTTAATGTATTTTGTGTCTGATCGGTGTTCTTTAATGCGATCTTTTTCTGTATGTAAAATTTCTACTATTTGCTTCCTGTCCTTTAGATATGATTTGATCCATTCCAATGCATGCCCTCTAATACCCATATGTTCTAATTTTTGGAATAGTAAATTGTGGTTTAGTGCATCGAATGCTCTAGTTAGGTCGAAAAAATGCGCCTGGTATTTTGTCTTTGTTATCTAAAGTATTTATTACACTGTTTAAAAATCAAAAAGTGCAGTTTCTGTTGACTTTTGTTTACAAAACCCATGCTGAGTTTTAGATATTAAATCATTCATCTCTATAAATGCTATAAGTCTTTCATAGAGTATCTTTTCCAGTACTTTAGAGAAGCTGGATAAGAGTGAATTAGTTCCTTTTTTAATGTTAGCAATGTTGTAAGGTTAAACTGTGTCACACGTTAACAGGTGTTTATAGGGAAGTAATCAATATCTCTGCACCTGCGTACTACGTAGTACGTCTCACTTTAGATAAACGAATAACGATTGTAACGTATTATTCAAAACAGAAATGAATACTTTGAAATGAAAAATTTAATTTAGATACATGATGGAGCATAAATAGTCGTATGAAACTTGACTGTAATGGAAATTAAAACGTTTCGCTCACTCGGTTACTAATAATCCTCGCGTTTTAATTACTACCATTATAGTC
>CM060950.1:211902516-211935016 GCA_030765055.1 Mantis religiosa
ACACACCGCTTAATTGGCCTAGTGCACGCTCAGTTTTATGCCGCTGAAGTGAAGAATTGTTAACTGTGTAGCTCTAAACTCTTTCCCTTTCTACCACTCTATTTCCCTTCATTTTGCAGTATTGGAAAGCAGCAGACCAGCTTAACAGTGCACTTGAGTTCAAGCAACATTTGCTAAAGGTAAACAATTAGGATTGGCTAAAAAGTAACCTACCTTAACTTTGTAAAGATTGGTACTATAAATGTTACAAAATTAATGGATACAGCAAATAACTAATTACTCAATAATGGAACTTAGTAGCTGGCAGTCATAATGTGGTATCAAAATAGAAGACATCAGCTCTATTGTGCCATTTGGGACAGAATCATCAATTAGGTAATTTGTTGCATGCAATCTTTGGCTTGTTATGAATTTTTATGCTATTAGATGCCGTATTATATTAATTGTTTTGCTTCCGCAAATATTTGTCTTCCAGCAGCATTATTTTTTAAAAGATTTTAAATATAAATCATTTAAGTTATCGGTTGTAATTAACTTTTTATTTGCACAAATGTGTGCATATTGCTTATGATACTACACGAAAGGAAATTTAGAATTCCAACGCAAGAATTCGCTTCCAAAGAAACTTATTTTTACCAACAAAAATTTAATGACTTTGATCACATACACTGGATATACTGAAGGGCGAGAAATGAAATACAATCAAATTATCAGTGTCTATTCATTACATGCATCATTATTATTCACGCCTCCGACTTCAAGTTCTTCCTGAAATACCCAATCTTACGAGTATTATGTGAATATTATTATTTTCAAACAACCCGCTTTGTGTAACTTCATTAACCATTAAACAAATAGGCTCAAAGCATCCTAAATTAAAATAGCTTACTAACAGTCGCATTAATTCTAGTCATTGATTTGGCAGCACTGCTTTGGCAGAAATTCAAGGTGACGATAGGTGACTGCATTAGAAAATTCTTTTTTAAATCACTAACACATTAAAATGATAAAACACACAGCTGTGCAATCATGCGTGTAAAATGCATAATAAACTCTAGGAAGACAGAACTTATTCTCGCCTTTTCAAACCATTCCAGGATGAAAATATTTATTCTAAGTGAAGAATATTTATATAAATAAAGAATTTATTCTAAATTATGCATTACACTCCTTGATTGGAAATCAAATGTACTTATTTTACTGAATAAATATTTATGAAATTATCTGGGTACCCTAATACACAAGGTTCTTTTGAATAAAACATAGATAAAATATAAATAAAATAATATGGGTTCTGATTTCCCTGATTCTTGTCACAATATAATATTGACAAAATATACAGGGTGTTAATGAAGTCTACCGAAATAATTTCAGCTATTGTAGACGTGAATCATATAGGTAAGCAAGTTGAGATAGGCAATGCATGGTCTAAACATAACGCAGTTAATTGTGTTAAACCCAACTGAGGTCAGATGCTGATAAGTTGGCATTTAAACAAAGTTGGGCGAAATTATTGAATTAGAAGTTATTTAAAACTGCCTCCGGATATAAATATAGATTCTTACTAGCTTGTTATTGGTGTTCTCAAGATTTAGTGCCTCAGAGATTTCTCAAATCTCAAACTAATCACCTGCCAGTGCGATACTCAACAGCAATGAGCTACCTTCATGCAGCATGTGGCCTGCTCTAGCGCGGTTTTGTAACTGTTCGGCTGACCGAATCGGTAGCGTCGAAAACTACGTTGGTTCGGTTCCTGTCATGTTTTTAATTTTTCTTCTTCTTTTTAATACGTAAATTCTAAAAGGAAGAGATGGCGTGAATTATAAGTAAGAATCTGAATCTGATTGGCCAGTGCAATAACACTAGTATGATTTCTTTAATTTGGGACACTTTGCATTGAAAACGTAAGTTTACATTTACAACAGTTCCTATAAACTTGACGAGAAGAGTTGCACTTGCTTTTTATTTTAAGTTCGCTCACCATGTAGACGTACATGTGAACGTTCTAAGCATGATTCAACAACGGTTTTTTACTTAGTTGCACTAAAAAGGCGAAATGACTCCGTAAAATGCATACATTTATACAGTAATGAAATAAAAGCATAGAAAAAATATTAAAAAGGAAACAAAAATAAACAAAAGAAGTGAAAGGGACTCGAACTCTTTTACCTGTTACTTAAAAGCAAATATCATAAACATTGGACCAGAGGAATGCTCCGACACGGCTCTTTATTTTAATGTGTTGTGCACTCAAGGGTTATCATAATTAGCAGTGGCGTACTGGAACTTTAGAAACTTATATCCGTAACTTCCATATTTGAACCAACAGGCTATAAGTATTCTATCTCAAATTACTTATTTAGGATATACCAATCTACTATGAAAATATTACGGTATAGTTCATTAACACTCTGTATACAAATTACCATCACTCACTAACTCTACAAAAAGTGGTAATTTTTAAAATGCAAATGTGCTTTCGCCAAATGTGCACTATATATGTAATTTTTGTATTGAGATACATCCTAAAATTGCGGACATAACAGTTATACACACCATAAACATAAAAGTTAACATGGTATCATAATTCACACTTTCACTCTGGCTGACGGAGGCATAAAAATGCCCATAAACTTATGAAGCAAACAGAAGAGCTTGTAAGCTTTAAGCATTCCAGTTTATGTTTACATCAAATAAGAAACTAGCCAATCACAGAGTGATCTTCCAAACACATCAGCATGTGATCGTCCTGATGTTTCCCATCATATTTTCTGTCTTAATTTGTTGACTCGCTAACTTCCTTCTGTGTCAGATTATGGACCAAATATTGCTGTATACTTATAGAAATAGCTGCAACAAATTATAACAGTAGGCAATGCTTTTTGTGAGTTTCAATTCCTTTACCCGGGTGATTATTAACTTTGATACACATTAGTATGACATCTTTTGTTCAGTTTATGGTCAGTGATTTCTTCGCAGGTCTCCATATTAGCTCGATTGTTTGCGTTTCAGTTCTGGGTATTGAATGAAAAGATATCATATTATATTTATGTTCAATTTTTGTTGAAAGTGTCAGCTTAGACCGTGTCTTTTAGAGTTGGTCAAACTCACCATAGGATCTACACATTAAAATGCCAATTTATGTTATGTTACTTGCAGTTATTTCAGGGATTCAGATGATAATTCCGCAAAATATTAAATTTCTGACGAAACAAAAGTAATTCTTTTCCTATTACTGCGTCAAATATACCTAGGAAACAACCTGACTGGATATTTCAATCGGAAACTTGTTTTGCATGTTAAAGTGCAATACGACTGCGATAATGTGATGTCCCAGATTTAAACTCCCTGAACCGATTAAGATGGCCGAGATCTTTCCGCGATTTTCTTTGGTCTCTAGGTCTCTTGATCAGCGCTTTTTTCTATCATCCCGTTCACCACTACATCACTACATTTCTCTTCCGGTATACTAAGCACTGGACTGGTCACCCATCCTAGATATAGCATGATACAAAGTTTCTTTGATCCTTGACAGCCTATTGACCCAAGGCATGATCGTTGGGGAAGGTAACCAGGATAATCAGAAGAAGAAGAAGAAGAAGAAGAAGAAGAAGAAGAAGAAGAAGAAGAAGAAGGAGGAGCAATAAGTACGGATATTTTATCTTACAAACAACCATCAACTTTACTCCAGGTGTACTGAGGAACAATAATCTGATGTGTTGCACTTATATGACTTTTTCTACTCATTCTTGTACAAAATATTCAATCAAAACCTTTATTTTTCTTCCTATTTCGATATGTTAATCGAGATAGACATTTTTAGGAATAGTTTTATTACACATATTCTTGTAGGTATAATAAGAATAGGGGGATACAGTAGACTTAAGCGATAGTCAAAACTTTTAAGAGATTGTCGCTATGTGTAACTTAAATTCTGCTCTGTTTACAAGAAAAAGTGGGGGATGAATACCGACTTCCCATCTAAGAAAAATATAAATACCAGACAATTAAAATGAATAAGGAATATCTCGGAATATCTCCACGAAAAGGTATACACACATACATATATAAAATATGTGCATTAACTAGATCCTCACCTCGTGTAGTTATAGCGTAGCAGTTATACAAAGATCATACAGAATGCAGAGCGTTTCAGAGATTATACCGAGAAAAGTCAAGACATGTGCCATGAAGATATCTTAGTCACATGCTAATTTTATCAAGAGTCATTTCAGAGTCATGTTGAGAAAAGAGAGTTTCGGAAATTATCTGAGTGATGGGTAATTTGGGATCTTTTTCTTTCTTTCTTTCTTTCTTTCTTTCTTTCTTTCTTTCTTTCTTTCTTTCTTTCTTTCTTTCTTTCTTTCTTTCTTTCTTTCTTTCTTTCTTTCTTTCTTTCTTTCTTTCTTTCTTTCTTTCTTTCTTTCTTTCTTTCTTTCTTTCTTTCTTTCTTTCTTTCTTTCTTTCTTTCTTTCTTTCTTTCTTTCTTTCTTTCTTTCTTTCTTTCTTTCTTTCTTTCTTTCTTTCTTTCTTTCTTTCTTTCTTTCTTTCTTTCTTTCTTTCTTTCTTTCTTTCTTTCTTTCTTTCTTTCTTTCTTTCTTTCTTTCTTTCTTTCTTTCTTTCTTTCTTCTTCTTTCTTTCTTTCTTTCTTTCTTTCTTTCTTTCTTTCTTTCTTCTTTCTTTCTTTCTTTCTTTCTTTCTTTCTTTCTTTCTTTCTTTCTTTCTTCTTTCTTTCTTTCTTTCTTTCTTTCTTTCTTTCTTTCTTTCTTTCTTTCTTTCTTTCTTTCTTTCTTTCTTTCTTTCTTTATCTATTTATTTATTTATACATATATTTATTTACATATATATTTATTTATTTTGTTTTAACCTCCGTATCGCATACTTGGAAGATGCTAATTTAACTGCACTTTTCTTTTTGAGAGTTATGCTGTTGACAAAGAGATAAATAAACAATAATATATTACAACATTTAATAAGTTTATTATAATTATAATAATTATTATTATTACTATGGTTATTATTATCGTTATTATTATTGTTATTATTATTATTATTATTATTATTATTATTATTATTATTATTATTATTATTATTATTATTATTATTATTATTATTATTATTATTATTATTATTATTATTATTATTATTATTATTATTATTATTATTATTATTATTATTATTATTATTATTATTATTATTATTATTATTATTATTATTATTATTATTATTATTATTATTATTATTACTATTATTACTATTATTACTATTATTACTATTATTATTATTATTATTATTATTATTATTATTATTATTATTATTATTATTATTATTATTATTATTATTATTATTATTATTATTATTATTATTATTATTATTATTATTATTATTATTATTATTATTATTATTATTATTATTATTATTATTATTATTATTATTATTATTATTATTATTATTATTCATGAATGGAGTAGTTCTTGCTTCTGGTCTAATAGTAGCTGGTTTATGTATTGCTATGAGACTTCTTAGCAAAGCGTTTTTTACATGGTGTGTTTCCGTCCAGCGCAAAACACATAACCTGTAGGACCGCAGTTTTCTGTCAGATCACTGTCTTAGATTGGTTGCTTTCATAATCTGCCCCACATTTTGGTTGGCGGGCGTTTCCCACCTACCCACCGGTACAAGACCGGTGTGAGATTTCTCCTACCCGCCACCTGGGGATGCGTCCTCTAGGGATTACAGGCTCCCCCGAATGGGGAGTTACTATTTGTATTCAGGGAGTCTCAAAAGTTCTATATCCGATGCTTTTTAGTGGAATATAATACTTCATCTACTTAATCTACTCTGTATGTATGTTACTTAAGAGTAGTAGAGAAACTTTTTGGGTGCATTGGTGGGGGTTAATATGTAACTTGTATATCGATACAGTATAACACTCTCTTGTTTCCCTTTTGAGCACATATGGAAGTATAGGAAACTGCAATGCTATCCAATATCGAAGAATCCCAAGGCATTCCTTAGGGAACCGGGTTGAGAGCCAGGGGAAGTTTCAGTGCCCTTTGTCTAGTGCACATATATAGGGAATGTAATTGCGTTCATTTCAGCTCATTCTCTGGCGTGACTTGATTCAGATATCTTGGTCACTACCATGCGCATCTTGATGAGTGTTGGGGAGCTGCATACCAGATATTATCTCCCTACCTCAGGTATAGTCCATTTTATAATTGGACTGATATCGCAACTGAGTCTTTGTCAGCAGTCAACGAAACCAGCTCTTATTATATGACTTATTCCACTGGGGAAGATATTATGTCTCTGATTGGCCAGAATTAGAAGTGAAAGGAGTGATACTAGGCGGAATCGATTAGTAACGAACTTTGCTCCAGTCGATGAAGGATGCTCTCACAGACATCAAAATATGTTTCCCAAGTGAAGTAAATCAAATGATAGGAGTTGGCTCCACTTTACTGCCGTGAACACGTTTGTTGCTATGTTAGTCTGATTATAAAATGGAGTATAAACAGCAGTAGACTGTTGTGCGCTAAAACTTTTATAAGCAAAGGATTTGCGTTTATCAGTTCGCCCCTTGCAATACGTTAAAGAAACCCATTTTTGAGTTTCAGAACGCACTGAACGCTATAAAGCATCTCACTTGAGAGAAGAGAAATGTAACTCCCAAAAGTATTTAGAAACAAATGCATAATCATTTTCAAATAAATCAAACCTTTTAAGCTAGCAAAGGTATATGTTGACAAAGTACTTGTTACATAAGCAAAAATCTATTTGGTGTGTTATATTCACATAACGTTGTTTACTTACTACAGCTTATTACTTTGTCTATCACGTGCCTAGTGGTTAGAGAAGCTATTGCTTTCCATTAAAAAATTCGACATTGAAATTTCAGGGCAGTCCTATGAGGCCTCCTGAATTCAAAAACAGAATTTAAAGAGAAAGGTTCATGTCTCTGCGTGCGTGTGTGTCTGTGAACAGCATAATTCAAAAACAGAATTTAAAGAGAAAGGTTCATGTCTCTGCGTGCGTGTGTGTCTGTGAACAGCATAATTCAAAAACGAAGACTTGGATAAACATTAAAGGACACAAAGGTTTTCAAGATAATTCTCTATTCTCAAGCTGTACTTTACTTGGAAAACGTTTCCAAATTTTCCATTCTCTGTAAAATGGCTCTAATGGTTTTCATTAGTATACCACGCATTTAAGATTTTTACACAATCAAAATACGTATTTTCAAATTTATGGTTATAGCAACATTATTATTTTTTGATTTCTTTGTATTTTCTCTTTTGCATTTTTAAATAAACTTTATAATATTAAAGCACAATTTATTTAGAGTAACTTACTAGCGCATCAGCCATTTCTAGACTTTCATTACTATCAGTCTGAATTTGTAAATACTGTGTCATTTTTTAAAGTCTATGGCTCTTCACCGATTTCTCATCACATCATGAAAAAGAGTATGGAAATTGAAATCTTCCCTATGACGACTCACTTTTAAACACATGTTTACATTTGAGGCTACAACGTGCCTTATTTGTACAGAAAATAAAGTGTGATGATATATTTCTGAAAAAAGGTTTTGTTTCGATTAACAAGAAGATAAATAAGCTTTCACAGGAACAGTTTGTGGAATCTATATCTGTACAAATAAACGATGGTGGGTTGAGAAGATCATGTGATTGCAACATGTCAGATTTTAAAATATTTTCTTAAAACGTTTCTTACAGAAGCTTATTTGTCTGTCTGCTCCATTGTACCATCTGAGATAAACATCTGCGGATATAGTTTGATTACATGTTTTGATGTAGGTACAACAGGCCTCAGTGAGTGAGTGTGTGGGTTTTAAATGCCTGTCGAGAAGTATAAGGGAGCTACAGGAGGTTGAAGGATGATTTGACTTGACTTAGCAAAAAGGAGTCGGGTTCTATGCCCTTAACACTGAAACATATCATTATCTGTATTATCTCCTCACTTTACAGATTTAGTTAAATAGCCCTAATAATAATAATAATAATAATAATAATAATAATAATAATAATAATAATAATAATAATAATAATAATAATAATGATGATGATGATGATGATGATGATGATGATGATGATGATGATAATCATAATGATGATGATAATGATAATGATGATGATAATGATAATGATGATGATAATGATAATGATAATGATAATGATAATGATAATGATAATGATAATAATAATAATAATAATAATAATAATAATAATAATAATAATAATAATAATAATAATAATAATAATAATAATAATAATAATAATAATAATAATAATAATAATAATAATAATAATAATAATAATAATAATAATAATAATAATAATAATAATAATAATAATAATAATAATAATAATAATAATAATAATAATAATAATAATAATAATAATAATAATAATAATAATAATAATAATAATAATAATAATAATAATAATAATAATAATAATAATAATAATAATAAAAATAATAATAATAATAATAATAATAATAATAATAATAATAATAATAATAATAATAATAATAATAATAATAATAATAATAATAATAATAATAATAATAATAATAATAATAATAATAATAATAATAATAATAATAATAATAATAATAATAATAATAATAATAATAATAATAATAATAATAATAATAATAATAATAATAATAATAATAATAATAATAATAATAATAATAATAATAATAATAATAATAATAATAATAATAATAATAATAATAATAATAATAATAATAATAATAATAATAATAATAATAATAATAATAATAATAATAATAATAATAATAATAATAATAATAATAATAATAATAATAATAATAATAATAATAATAATAATAATAATAATAATAATAAGGGTAGCGCGGTGGTTTCGTTCGCGGCTGCCGTTCTAAGGGTCCCGAGTTCGATTCCCGGCTCTGGGGTTGGCGATTTTAAGTCGGCCCTATCCACGCCTTCACCTCTGTCTAGCACACGTGAAGTATCCCCTATGCCCAACGTGGTTCGGAGTCCACGGTAAAAACTGTAGGTCCTCTCACCTCACCGCCATCTTCACTATCACCCTATCATCGGAGGTAATGGACACCGCCCTCTGGGTGCCTCCACCTGAGAAATGGGTCCGATCATCACTTGGTGGGGTGAGGTTACCCCGAAGGCCAAGGTTGCCATGTGGGGAGTGTTAGCAACTAACTAACTATAATAATAATAATAATAATAATAATAATAATAATAATAATAATAATAATAATAATAATAATAATAATAATAATAATAATAATAATAATAATAATAATAATAATAATAATAATAATAATAATAATATCCTAAAAGGTATATTTTAAGCATTATATATAAGGGGCAGTTTACACGAATTTTATTGTGCGCCTTCCTGTTACATCTCTGTAAGATGTTGAACTGAAAATATCAAGTTTAATTTTCATTTGACCTTTCATTTCTGTAGTCTGCTGTTCATACACGCACGCGAGCACACGCGCGCGTACACACACACACACACACACACACACACACAGACGTGATACTGGGTCTGCCTGACATCCCTATTAGAATCGCGGTCATGGCTACTTACCTGGATAAGGTTTTCTCCGGGATTTTCCTTCATCCTATAAGATAAACGTCGAGTAACTCTAAGCTCTATGGATTCTGGACTCATTTGAGCATCATTTCACTCATTTCATTCATCGTCCGATATGACTTACGCTGGAGGAGGTTACTTAATGAACGACTTAATTAATGACGCATACCATCGCACGTCCGTAGGCAGGCACACACACAATCACGTGATATAGCATACCAACAAGTTTCTATCTACCTATTACAAGTTCACTTATAGAATTTGTATAAAAAGCAATTCTTCCATCAATATTACTTTTAACGTTTTATATTTTACGAAACTATGGCAAATAAGCTCATTTAGATAGTACATAAATCCAAAAAATACTCAGGTACTTAATGTGCAGTATGGTTGAATACATTCAAAAGAATTAATTTGCAAAATAAAATAAAAATAAAATGTTCAAACTTTCAAACATATTCCGTCAGATGACGCATGAAAATTTGAACATACTGCATGGAATGCTTCTAAAACTGCTGATGGTACCTGCAGTAAGGATTTTTTCTGCCTCTTATGGATTGTAGTTATATAGATTTATTAAAAATACAGTGAAATGAATCTCTTCAAGACAATTTTGTTTTTATGTGAGTATTTCAAAAGTCGTGGTTTAATGCGAATCATTAGAGCCGTTATTAATCAAATAAACAGCGACTAAAAGAGTTCCATAAAAGCAGTAGTTTGGAGTAGTGCTGCACTGTTTGACCTAAAACACGCAGTTTGGTACTAATCCGTTTTTGAGAATCTTTAATGGGAATACTTCGCTCTTTATCGGTTGAAATATTTGCGGTGAAATTCTAGTAGGATATTTGTGTGGGAAACATACAGGTCCTTTCTCCATAAAGTAATTTTTATTAGACCAGCCAGAGAGTTCGAAGTTATACTTATAGATATAGAATGATTCACACTATATTTAACCCTCGAGTAGTCGCGTGGGCTACATATGTACCATAGCCATTTTGTTTTTGCATGTACGCATTTTCTTCTGATTTTACGGTTCTGGGCTTTTTGGCAGCTTCTTGACGCAATGTGCTCTAAGTGGTCAGTTGACTATAATATATTTTAGTGAGACAGTATATTTGTTTTTTGCGATTAAACTCAGTTGCGCACAGCTGGGCTACACATGTAGCCCGCGCGACCACTAATGTAACAGTTGTTGAAATTGCTAATAATTAAAAGGTTTGTCGTGTGGGAGTTCCTGAGGACAATTTTATAATTACGCAGTGATTTAATGAGACTAAATGAAAGTAGTGAAGGTGACATAAAACTTGACGACAATGATGAAGGAGAAGATGATCATGTTTCCCCAGATGTGCATTACCCAGACACAGAGGAAGCCAGGGATGAAAATGGTGATGAACCAGGTAATTATCATTATTATGTGGCTATAGATAACTTTAAAAGAAGCAAACTCCACAAAATGTTAGGACACGTTCGCACAATATCGTTCTATGTCTTACTGGACCAAAAGGCTAAGTTAAATCTGTTGGATCTGACTTGAGGCTTTAGAACATTTTCTGGATATCAATTTCATAATATTGATAACCACTTGCACAAACAATTATATAACTAAAATATGAAGCTTGACATATGTTGGAACGATTCGACACAATAAAAGAGAGATACCACAACAGCTTAAGTTCAACTCAAAAAGGGAGGTAAATTCTTCAGTGTTTGCATTCCACGGAAATACGAGTGTTGTATCGTATTATCCGAAGAAGAACAAAACAGTTTTAGTCTTGTCATCTGTGTACCATGGAAAACATTCAGGTGAGCTAATAAAACCTGAAATGATCACATTTTATAATTGCACAAAAATTGGAGTTGACATACTAGACCAACTTTGTGTCAAGTAATACAACACAAGATGGCCTATGGTCACTTTCTTTCACTTACTCGACATCAGTGCGATCAATGCCATGTGTATTTTTTCTGCGAATCACAAGTATAAGAAAATGAAACGTCTTTTGTTTCTTGAGACAATATGCTAAGAGCTCATAAAGATCCAAATAGCAAGTATTGAAGACGTTCGCAGAACGCTAGTCACACAGCTTTACTACAAGGTAGGGAGGTGTTACTTAAGTGAAAGAAGCAAGGATAAATTTACCAGGAACAGATATAGCATTGTCTAACAAAGATTTGCAACAATTATTCCACGGCGGTGTGTAAAGAGTGTCTACAAGAGGAATTATAAACAAAATATTATTTTTGTTCCATATTTTGAGATTATTACTAGTTGAATTACTTATTATTATTATTATTATTATTATTATTATTATTATTATTATTATTATTATTATTATTATTATTATTATTATTATTATTATTATTATTATTATTATTATTATTATTATTATTATTATTATTATTATTATTATTATTATTATTATTATTATTATTATTATTATTATTATTATTATTATTATTATTATTATTATTATTATTATTCTTATTATTATTATTATTATTATTATTATTATTATTATTATTATTATTATTATTATTATTATTATTATTATTATTATTATTATTATTATTATTATTATTATTATTATTATTATTATTATTATTATTATTATTATTATTATTATTATTATTATTATTATTATTATTATTATTATTATTATTATTATTATTATTATTATTATTATTATTATTATTATTATTATTATTATTATTATTATTATTATTATTATTATTATTATTATTATTATTATTATTATTATTATTATTATTATTATTATTATTATTATTATTATTATTATTATTATTATTGTTATTGTTATTGTTATTGTTATTGTTATTGTTATTGTTGTTATTATTATTGTTGTTATTATTGTTGTTGTTATTGTTATTATTGTTATTATTATTATTATTATTATTATTATTATTATTATTATTATTATTATTATTATTATTATTATTATTATTATTATTATTATTATTATTATTATTATTATTATTATTATTATTATTATTATTATTATTATTATTATTATTATTATTATTATTATTATTATTATTATTATTATTATTATTATTATTATTATTATTATTATTATTGCAGTGATTTTGGAGCAGTGTAAACATTTAATACATTCTGTATCATTTATTGTTGTTTTCGCTGTTATTAACTTGATTAATATGATTTAGGAATGTAAAGGATCACTTTAAACGAGTTTACCCTATATTTTAAATAACATATGTAGCCCACGTCACAAAGCATCACGCGACTACTCGAGGGTTAAGAGATCTGAGGAAGTTGTTCAACATTGGTGGTCATAATTGAGTGAATAAAGCTACTTTGTTTCGCTAGAAAAAGTAGGTAGATGGCTTATTTAATTGAAGACCTATTTATTAATTATAATACTGCATTAGCGATTTGAATCTAACATTACTTT
Organism: Mantis religiosa; assembly: GCA_030765055.1. Lineage (NCBI taxonomy): Eukaryota > Metazoa > Arthropoda > Insecta > Mantodea > Mantidae > Mantis > Mantis religiosa. The sequence goes on from CM060950.1 coordinate 211,915,589, forward strand.
TATTTTGTTTTGTTTCAGGTGAGATTTGCCTATTTGTGATGGTCTAAATTTAAGTGAGTACCTACCATTTCATCATATAGAGTATAGGTAATATTATTTTGTAGGGTGAATCAACTACGGTGCGATCTTTTATGCTTATTAAAGCAAAGTAATAGAACTAAGGTAGTAAACATAGCAGTAATTGTTTATATTTATTAGATAACAGAAAACAGTCGATACCAGAAGTACATTCTTAGAGACTAAATGATCAACATTGTCATAATGTATACTTCTACATTTAATGAACTTTGATACTTAACTTCTCAGTGTATGTGATCTTAAACTTCTTAACTTTAAAAAAGTGTATACGATTCTTATTATAGTGGTCATAACGTAAAACTTTCAAATGCTATGATAAATATTATCTCATGATATAAAATAGTCTTCAAAATTTGTGCAAGGTGTATGTAGCCCTTTAAATTCCACTTCAGTATGACAGAATTTAAAATATGGTAATAAATATATTTTTCAGTGTTAAAACAGAAGTAATCATAACTTTTAATTAGTGAGTTTTATTATTTATAACTTTGCTTTTGTCTCGTTTTAAATATTGAATAAAAAGTATGTACGTTTTCATAATAAAAATACTTTCACCAAACCAGCAGCATTGAAACATTACCAATTTTGAAGATGTTCCAATAAAGATCATATATACACGTTTTCATTAACATTGTGCTTTTGTGTTGAGAAATGCAGGCTAGTAAAACAATTAAGGAAAGAACAAGTTACAGTGCTTTAAATGTTTTCTTAATACAACTTATCTTTCTATATATGTAATTTTATATCATATTACACACAAAGTGTCAAAATGTTAAAAATTAAATAAAGGTGCATCATAGTGCTACTTAAATTGATTAACCTATACAGCACTCGAAGCCCGCAATAGTAACTGCCAGCCTTTGGCTGTACACGCTGCGTATTCCTTATTTTAAGCAAACTACTTAATAAGATATTGGGAACCAGATTTTCACTCTTGCTACAAAGCAAAGGTATAGCAAAGAATTTAAATATTTTATATCTAAATTGGACGCCAAATTATTCTACTACAGAAAGAAAGGAAATGGATAAAAAGACTTAGAACATAAATATTGGGGTTTCTTCTAAAACTGTCTTTAAGTCATTGGACTCCATAAAACAAAATTAAAGATTTTAAAAACTCTTATTTAAAGCTTTTTTTATTTCTGACACAATACCTGGTATTATCTTCATGCCACCCTCAGAGATCAAACGATGCTGAAAGAATATAGTGATAAAAACATTAGTTTCGCTTTTCAGGCTAAAAACTAAACAACCGAGTCAATCTAAAATATGTACTTACAAACAATTGGCTTCAACTGACCTATTTGTTCTATAAAATTACATCTTGAGGGGAAAATAAGCTTAAGAATGGACAGTAAAATAAATGTAGATGCAAACAAGATGATTCGTCGCCGACAAAAATTTATCAATAACAGCAATTTGTAATTAAACAAATATGCTTAAAAGGGAACTACCACTGTACTCACGCCTGAAAATTTGGTGGTATAATGCCTCCTGTATGTAAACTATGTGCACTAAAAATCTGCTTCGGAGTAGAAGCTCAACGCCTAGAACTGAAGCCTGGAAAGTACCACATGCGACCACTTGCAAGTAGCAGCTGGACATCCCTCGTCAGCTCTGTACCGGTGCTCCTTACGTATGTCATGTGTAGACAGCTGCCCGTCAGGGCTAAACAATTCCTCCCATACAACGCTGTGTTATTATGCCTATATATTTCTAAGTATTCTGGACTTATTTTCGGATATTTCCAGCTATACTCCACACCCGAGTTTTGGCACACAGGCTCCACATAGAGCAGAGATGGTTTCATCAAACTCTCAAGCGAATAAATGTGTAAAGCAAATAAAGCATCGTGACAGAGACAAGCCCTTCATTTCAGATGTTGGCTAATACAGTAGTGTATTTCTATAACGAAGTTTAACAATTTACAAATGTAACTTAACGCAGCAGTTATATGTCCATTTTAGAGAACTTAGAACATCAATATTAATTTGAACTTCTAGAAAAAATATTAATGTATGAAAATAAAACAAGTCTATTTTGTATTTTAATTAGAAACTTTTTTTGGCTCCAGAATGCCCTGTAGTTTTAATTCTTGTATATAGTGGAATAGCAGTGCTCCAGAGTGACTCCGTGGTGGAGTGGTATCTCAAACCAGAGATACCTACGGGGTTTGATTACTCTCTGGGTGAGGGAATCTTTCTTTAATTAGAATCTTCCACTACCCTTCGCAGCGGACATATGAGTTTGTGAGCAAATTTGTGTTTCCTAATTAAACCAGTCAAAGCGACATGTACCTTCAGTCGAGTCAGTTATTTCTAAAGTCAAATATGACAGCACGATATGACCGTAGAAGTTAAAGGGAAACTATACAGATGGCATATATGAATAGTTATATCCTACTTGTAACATTGCTTGGTACATAATATGTTGCTTATTGAATCTAGTTCCCTAGTTCTTATAAAAACATCTAATATCTGGAACGTATCTATAGCTTCGTGCTATTACTATTATGTCAGTAATGATGTTCTTTTTAACAAACTGTTAAAACCACTAACCAATTGCTACACTGAATTTGGAATCCTGTGACACCGTAAAAGTCTTTCTCGGGAAGATCTCGTAAAAAACCGTATTTTGTTGAGACAAAGGAAATACAGTAAATAAGCATAGGTATTTATGCCCATAGGTTGAGTGACTTCGTGGTTGAGTGGTCAGCTAACTTCTCATCCGCCGATCCCGAGTTCGGTTCTAGATCGGGGTTGGAAATGTTTATTTAATTAGGATCATTTAGTACCGTCAAAGAGTCTGAAATTGCAGTGTGAGGTTTGTGTATAAGTAAGTTAAAAGTGATAAAATCTACGGCAGCCTGATGAAAACAATTCGAAGTGGAAAACAAGTGTTTCAGTTAAAGCCGCCGATTAGGCCGAAGCAGTTAAAGGGAGCTGTGGAAGTGATCCAGAGAGACAGTGAGTGTTTTATTAGCGCTAAAAACACTACTGCTGCTACTTCTACTACTACTACTCCTACTACTACTACTGCTACTGCTAGTACTACTACTACTACTACTACTACTCCTACTACTACTACTACTACTGCTACTACTACTACTACTACTACTACTCCTACTACTACTACTACTACTGCTAGTACTACTACTACTACTACTACTACTCCTCCTCCTCCTACTACTACTACTACTACTGCTGCTACTGCTAGTACTACTACTACTACTCCTACTACTACTACTACTACTACTACTACTACTCCTACTACTACTACTACTACTACTACTACTACTCCTACTACTACTACTACTGCTAGTACTACTACTACTACTACTACTCCTCCTCCTACTACTACTCCTACTACTACTACTACTACTGCTAGTACTACTACTACTACTCCTACTACTACTATTACTACTACTACTGCTAGTACTACTACTACTACTACTCCTACTACTACTACTACTCCTACTACTACTACTGCTAGTACTACTACTACTACTCCTACTACTACTACTACTACTCCTACTACTACTACTGCTAGTACTACTACTACTACTCCTACTACTACTACTACTACTACTACTACTACTGCTACTACTACTACTACTCCTACTACTACTACTACTACTACTGCTAGTACTACTACTACTACTCCTACTACTACTACTCCTCCTCCTACTACTACTACTCCTACTACTACTACTACTACTACTACTACTGCTACTACTACTACTACTACTCCTACTACTACTACTACTACTGCTAGTACTACTACTACTACTACTACTCCTCCTCCTACTACTACTACTACTACTACTACTGCTGCTAGTACTAGTACTAATTAAACATGTATGCCCTTTATCTTAAAAAGTAACGGACCAATCTGCTTGAACAGAAATTTATAAATATCTCTAAATATACGAAGGTCTTTACGACACCTGGAACTTTAGACATGAAAAATTAAGTAGTTCGTAAAATTATTATGGTAACCAGTTCAGCACTTATTAATCACACGGTGATTTTTTCGCATTTTAATATAATTCCTACAACTATACGCGTTATTCGTCATTATGAGAATGCAAATTCCACAGTTATGATCCTTTCCATGCTAAAATTATTTTAAAGACTGAAAATAATTCTGACGTTTTAGGCGTCACTTTATTTTTATCTACTTCTATGAAATTTTTCTGCAAGCAACTAATTAATTAATTAATCTACCAAAATATTTCACTAATCTCAGGGAGGAAAATATTATTTTTGATCAGCTAAAATTCATTCATAAAGAAAAACAGAAAAGTAGCCATTGGAACTTTTTTTCTTCTTTCAATATTTTCTCCTTGGTTCAACGAAAATCAGTATCCACGAATAACTCTTAAAGTTATGTGGTGTTGCCATAACGAGAAAAGTGTTTAATTCTTTACCGTTTTCTTACACAACGAAGAAATATAAGCCATTAATGTTTCCATAAACCAGAATCGATTTAAAGAACCCATTGAATTCCTCCGCCATATTTCTCTTCACGATACTGTACAATGCAACTGAACACGTTTAATAATATGACGACAGAACCATTTACACAGACTAAAATTGAAATATGAAATAAGAATTTCAAATTTTGTTGTAGCATTCAAACTTTGACGAGGCGTCGATTGTTGTGGTCGGCTAGTGATAATGGGTTCTGTTTAATTGCTTGCGCATTATTGGAATACATACTTCAGTTCTCTATACTTCATAGTCCTTCTCTGAGTGAGATCAAATTAAAAATAAACAATAGCTCTTATAGAATCCCTGAGGCAGTCCTAGGGCATAAAATAGAGTAAATCACCCTTATTATAAATATTATAATTACTTCTTACCTATATGTGCGGTTCTGAGCAAAACAGACGCCCATTCCTTTAGGATACTTTAAAGGATATACATAAAATAATTCATTATACATGAATTGCCATCCGAAATTATTTTGCAATTTCTCCAAACAAACTAAATAGGCATTTTAAAATTTGAACTCTTCTCGTATGTGACTGCTCCCAGAAATTAAGGTTAATGTTTTGAAATGAAATGAAACCTTTACCGCCTTGAGGTAAAGTAATCAAGTTCTGGGTTCCCAATCCAGAAGGACCGGGTTTGATTCTCTTCTATGGTGAAGAAAGTTTTCTTTAATTAAATATTTCATTACCTTTTAGAAAATCAAACACTTAAAACAATTTAGATCACTTTATTGATTTTAAAAAAATTCTCCTGCAATATCAATACATTTTTATCTTTAATTTTTGGAAACAAAACAGAATGACAAGGTTCTACTTCAGGACGGTATGGTGAAGGGTCCATAGCGCTGGTCTTTAAGGCAACCAGATGAAATGTTAGTTTTGCTGTATGCGACGATGCGCTGTCACGATGTAAGGTTAGCTTTGATTTCAGACATTTTTCACGAATATTTAAAAAAAATGCGATAAGTGGACGTCTGTGTACCAATTGGCTGTAACGGCATGTATATTTTCTAATTCTGTAGTAACAATATGGCCATTAAAAAACTAGCATCCATCCTCTTACCAACATTACGAATTTGTAGCTTTGGCAAATTTAGGTTCTGTTCGAAAGATTCAGGGAGCCGATTGATTTTGCTTTTTGGACCCTAACAATAAATCCAAGATTCATCACCATAGCGATGATCAAAAACTATTTTTTAAATGCCGCTTCGGAATTTTTACAGTTTTTCTGCATCAGTCAATGCGTTGCTGTTTTTAATCGGAAATTTATCCGGAGTAGTATTTAGGGTTTAACTTTTGCTAATGCTCAGTGTCGCTCGAATAAATTCATAGAATGTCCAGTGATCTTCTTCAAATTGCTCGAACCTGGCATAATTTAAATCAGTAATAGCAGTTCTTGGTAGTCCATCACGAATGCCATCACTATGGAAAAAGTAATCTCTTTTTAATATGCTGCCTCAATTATAAATTGTTGCCTTATATAGGTGTTCTTCATCAAATGCATTTCTAAGAAGATGTTTTAATTATTTAGGTGCTAATGACGATTCAAAGTCGTAAACAATTAGCTATAGTCCGGAAATTTTCAGTAGTTACATTTATTTTTGAGGGAACACAAAATATTTAAATGATAATTAAAATAAACTGTTACAAAAAAGAAAAAACAAACAAAGTACATGGAAATCAACTCACAAAAAATTAGAAAGCGGCTGTCAAATATAAAAGTATTTCATTTGCTTTTATTAATATTGGTTATAAACTTTTTTATTTTCTGGTTGTTTTTATTTTCACCTTTTCATTATAAGTAGGTATGATAAAGAAAGACAAATGTTAAAGAACGTACGTTAAAGAGTTGGCTCTAAAGCCAATGTCATTGATATGATAATTGAAGTAAAAGCGGATTGTGCTAATAAACCAAGGAAAACTTTCCGGTGTGTTACATTCATTTGACTTTACTCTCTGTCGTTTATTAATGGCTATACAAACTATTATTACGATAGATTATTTCTCTAACTAAATCATTCTAATCAAGATAGATCTTTGTTACACCATACACTTCATTATAAATAAAAAGAAAGCTATAGTCAACTGTTTAAAAACTGGACGCTATATTGACTTGAAAATTCCATACTCTGTTCATGCAATCACAAGAAACAGCTGAAAATCGAGGACTTATAAATGATAAATGCTCGAACAATCCATAATGTATTTCTCGAAAACGACTTAAGCCACGAAAAAGTTTATATCAAATAAATTATTAGTTGTAAAGGGTTCTAAATGTTTTGTGGAGGAAGTTTTCGTATATCGCTTAATATACACCGGCTATACATAACCATACAAAATTCCTTCCGAATAAAGAGAACATTCCTGTCTAATCCCAAAAATTAAAGATATGCATTTTACTTGTGTGTAAACATGTTTAATATGTGATACATCAATAAAAATCTGTAGCCATTTTGGAGATAATTAGTCAAATACGAAGAAATGTTTCAGGTAAAAGATAGTTTGGGGTGGGAGAATTTCCTTGAAAATCTCGGTGTTGGAGCTTTGGAATATTATGAATTTAAACACCAAGTTAGATGTTTATTCGACGTTTTGATTTTGAGTAATACTGTTCAAAAGCACACACATACACACATACCACATGGATACTCTTCTAAAAATGCTTAATTTTATTCAGGGTACCTGAGGATATGCATTTTACGGCGAAATCTCTTAATACATTTTTGAGTGGAATGTTAGTACGTGGTAGAGAAAATAAAAATAAAAAAACAAATCTCTAGATGTTATTATCCAATTGCCCCATAATATCAAATGATTTAAAATATTAAAGGTACTGCATTAAACATAGTCTTGTTTATACTAGCGTGTTTTTGGCAACGTAATAGTGGGTTTGCATATTTAGAGCAGGCGTAGGCCCCGGAACATGTGACGTGTTTATTAACTGCGGATGCACACGTAATAGAAAGTCAGAACGTATGGCTTCCTGAAATGAAGGGGAAATACATATCGGTTTGTCGCTGATTCTATTAGTTCTGTCATCTCTGGCACTTAGGGCAAGCACGTTGGAGGTTCGAGATCAATTACCGTTGTATGCTCTCCACCCACATGCTGCAACTTCCACACTAATAGAGTTAGCAGCCGTTTTAGGTTGAGCAGAAGATTTAATACATTCAGCAGGATTGTTGAAAAAGTTCACCAAAATACTAATTGCGTTATTATGTAATTTTCAGGGTGATAAGCGTATTTGCGGTAATTCTGATTTTTAGCCGCGCTAAGCTGAAAGAACTGAAGCTTGCTCTAAAGCGGTCATGGAGAATCCATTACGTTTCTACTTCTTTTATACTGTAAAATATGAGATAGAATAAAGTGAAGCTGAACTATTGTGTTGCTTATTGAGGCGCTGACTTCTGCAGATACATCCACTAAAGTATAGACAGAACGCTAAATACTAAATATTAAAGTACATTAACTGGACTTCTACATTTGTTCACTGTTATAATTTCGATAAACCTAAAGTAGAGTTGACCGATTTGAGAAATTCGTTGTAAAACGTTTAATGATAATTCTATTGTCAATGTTGCAATTAGACTGACCTCGCAACGAAGGTGTTTACGGAAACAAAGTTGATTGATGGAAATTAATCATTTCTCCACGCTAGCCGTACATAGACTAAGCTTTTCGATAGAGTCAACATGTACGATAGCAAGTCGCCACAAACGGTGTATCTCGGATGCGAGAGCCCCTAGTGGTCTACCGGGGAAATATACGAGTCAAATGGAGAATTCAATGGCGTGAAGGCACGCTGGCCATGGTAGCTCAAAGATTAAGAGCGACTGGACGGAAACCAGGAGATCCGTGGTTCAAATCCCGGCCATGGCATAGAATTTTTCATGTTGACTCTATCTATCGAAAACCTTAGTCTATGTACGGCTAGCGTGGAGAAATGATTAATTTCCATCAATCAACTTAAACTTCTTGATTAATTTGAATGTATCGCTAATTAAACATAACTCGTGAGCGGCTTAACTTGAAATACAAGAATAGATTTTTATCGGTTCACAAATCCTTATCTACTTCAAGCCCTCTCTCATAGTATTGCACGGGCATCTGTAATATTATTTATGTCCTTCATGAGTACTGCATGTTTCAATCAGTTACGAATTAAGGCTCTGTACATGGTAAAATATATATTACAGTTATGCCTTGGATCAAGTGGGATGGCTCAGAGGTTTCGTCTCTGGCCCGCATTCGGGAGGCCCGGTTTCGATTCACGTGGTTGGCCTGCCTGACTCATGGGTTTTCTCGGTGGTTTTCCTGGATCACCAGACGAATGCTGGATAGGTTAACTCAAGAGATTCCGAGTTCGAATCTCGGTCAGGGTGAGTTACCTGGATGAGGTTTTTCTGGGGTTTTCCCCTTATTCTTAGAGACGAATGTCGGGTAACTCTAAGATCCATGTACCCCGGACGCATTGAGCATCATTTCACTCATTTCATTCATCGTCCGATATGACTAAATGTTGAAGGACGTAAATTACACACACACACACACACACACACACACACACACACACACAAAATATATATATCTCCCGAATTTCCGCTCCTCCATTATTATTTCATATCATCGTTCATTTGTTGGTCTCGTTCAGGCTCGAAGTTTCAGCGGTACGTGGCAGAATTATATGTTCTGAGTGAACAATTTCCTCTTCCGATAGGACAGTTGTCGGTCTCCGAACCCAGGTCTCATGGTGGGACTCTTTGCGAACCACCATAGGGTGGGATGTACGTTATCCTGGTTTGCCTGGGAAAGTTTCCATCTAGGTGAAATGTAGGGAGCCTGCCCTCTGCACTGTCGTGACTTCTTGAAACGGTTAACCTGTGTCTCCTCTCGCCTCATCCTTATTATTATTATTATTATTATTATTATTATTATTATTATTATTATTATTATTATTATTATTATTATTATTATTATTATTATTATTATTATTATTATTATTATCATTATCATCATCATCATCATCATCATCATCATCATCATCATCATCATCATCATCATCATCATCATCATCATCATCATCATCATCATCATCATTATCATTATCATTATCATTATCATTATTATTATTATTATTATTATTATTATTATTATTATTATTATTATTATTATTATTATTATTATTATTATTATTATTATTATATTGCCATGTTGTAATATTTACGGAATATTACATTATAAATACTACGTGAAGTATACAGTTAGGAAGTACAGAAACAATATGTCCTATATACCGATGTAACAAAACGTTAAGCGGCTAAATATTAGTACACCAAATAAAATTACTGCCTCGGGCCTCGGTAGCGTAGATGGTAGCGTGTCAACCTAACGTTCAAGAGGTCCCGCATTCGAATTTCGGTCAGGGTGGGTTATAGTTCAGAATAGTTTAACAGTAGTTTCTATTAGATTACATAATTTTTACCACAAAGATTAAGAGAGCTCCCCTTCCCTCCCTCCGTCCATCCATCTATACATCCATCCACCCATCCACCCGTCTGTCTGTGTACTATATATTTATGGTGACAAATAAAGTGTGTTATCTTGCATATTCTCATGATAACACGTGAAATTACGTTCATTCGGAAAGAAGTGTACAGTGTTATAAGGAGAACACAAAAGCGTACTGCACAAAACATTTAATACACTTCAAATCCTATAGTTTATTTCTTATAACATTTTTTGTGTCATTAGTGATTTCTGTAACGCCCTTTATATTGTGTTTTACTCTTTCAAATTCTTAATTTTTAAAGGGATGTCGCTATTGACTCATTTCTCTCGATATTATATGATAACCTAGTTTTAAAGGAATATCGAATGGGTTTCCCCAATCACCCCTATTTATAAAAGATCATGCAATGAAGTTATTTCTGCAAAAATTTAACATAATGTTAAACAAAAAATAAGCATTCGTAAGAATAGTTTGTGAAAGTTATATAAATATAAAGGGTAATTAGTACAGAAAGCCACGTGAATGTAATATCAGATACATATTAGGGGCACATATATTTCCAGTGAACAATTCAATATGAAGTTTTTGTTTCTCATGTCATATTTACGCATGGAAACATACGTAAGAAGGTAAGATTATTCAATTCTAGTATTGCTGAAGCAAGGATTGATCGCCCCTCTTTCCGGAAATAGCATTTCTCTCCTGGTGAATGCAGCGGGGAAGTAGACAAGCTTGCCCATTATGGCATGTGCTAGCTACCTGTGAGGAAAACAGTTTTGGATTCTCGCCAGGGAAGCTGCAGCCTGTACCAGAAGATGGTATCACCTCTTAGAGCTGATCGATAGTTTTGGTCCAGCAATGCAAGCTGTGCTGCGGTGCTGCCAACGCAAACAATTCACCTGCTTTGGGCACGTTCGGTCATACATTCCGTTCTTTTCGATTTTGCATTTAACTCCCGTACACACCGGGAGTAAGTTTGCACCTTAGGAAAAAAATCCTCGGAATTTTTCATGCGCAGAAACCAGTTTAAGTGAATGCATTAAAAAAAAAAAAAACAATTGGAAACTGAGAACCAAAACTTAAAGAGAATACCAAGGCACCTTCACGTGTGTTATTTTAGGTGTCATATGAATTGCAATGTAAGGTAAATCATTCGTTTTGGTTTAATTATGATCAAAACGTATAACGCTCGCCGAATATGTTTAGACACGGTTTAAATGTTTTGTGTTGTTGGGTTCTTGCAATCAATACCTTAAAATGTCATAAACTCCCGCCTGGTTTATGAGATTACCAGAGAGACTTTCTTCTTGGAGGAAATACGCCTGACATATCTACTGCCACCTACCGGCCCATATGAGAAAGTGTTAAAAGAGATAAGAATGAAGAGGTGGGAGATCCATGAGAACTTCTACACCTCTAGTGCAATGCTGGAAATATCCTGAACCAAGAAATCAATCCCAGAGACATATCATCATAAAACTATCAGCCCATGACTTCCATCATAAAGTATGTAAAAACAAGAAATACCGTTAACCGTGTGAAGGCTGTTTTTGTGAACTGTGCGGGAAACACTGCGAAGATATCACATCCTAAATTGTGTCAACAGCGTTTTTTTTTTTTTTTTTTTTTTTTTTTTTTTTTTTTTTTTTTGTAATTTACGTCCTCCAACGTTAAGTCATATCGGACGATGAATGGAATTTGTGAAATGATGCTCAAATGTGTCCAGGGTCCACAGAGCTTAGAGTTACCCGACATTTGTCTTTCAGGATAAGGGAAAACCCCGGGGAAAACCTTATCCAGGTAACTCACCCTGACCGAGATTTGAACTTGGGACCTCTTGAACGTGAGGCAGACACGCTACCACCACGCTACCAAGGCGGGTATCAACAGCGTGCAATCTATCTCTGAGTACAGCAAAAACAAAAAGTGAAAGAATATGGACAATGCTCAATTAGGGTGCATCTTCTTGTTTATTATTAAAATGCCAGAAACAACTACATCTTATTCGTCACCAAACTATATTTCTTCACTCCGTTTGTAATATAGATAACAGTGGTTTATAAGAGACGTAACGGCGCATTACGATTTATTTTCTCGATTGATTTAAGTAATCAGGAAATATAAAATGGTATCAGTACCTAAGTTTTTCTTTTTAGATTTAAACTTTCTATACAGCATACTTAGTAACTGTATATATGATGTGTTCTTTAGAAATAATACTTATTTAAGGTATTTAACTGCCAGGAGATAAGGGAGGGCTTGTAATTGCCTTGGAAGTACTGTTAGTTGGTTCAAGAGCTGTCTTGAGTCGCCTTACCCTAATCTTACCTTCGCCATAGAAATGCTCCTTTTTGTCAGCTTTGGGTTGACCAATAACAACAAGAATATTTTAAATTGCTTCAATTCTTAATATCTAACTCTATCAAATACATGGAAGTTATTTACCAAAATCAACAATTTACTTTTTAAAAAATAAATCCTTCTAATTTCCCGCATCATATAAAAAATCGAATTCTAATTGTAAGGAAGCACGTAGAATACTCGTATTTTTAAAAATCAGTGCTATTGACCTACTGTCGAGAAAAAGTGATCAAACAATATCGGTAGATAATAACTAGACCTGCAATCCTGCAAGCAGCTATACCATCTGTCTGACGCTGAGAAAGGAATGAAGGGAATGAGACAAAGGAAAATATGGTAGGAGAGAAAATTCCCCAGTCGTCAGATTATAAACAACTACGAAAAACTCAAGATAATGGTTGGTGGTTGACGGAAAATGAACCCAGTACCTCTCGAATGTGAGCGCCAAGAAGTTTGCTGACCTACAGGAACTACATTCCACTTCATCGGTCCCAGCATGACAACACTAGCGACAACTGTGTAAAGCATTTCAGCGTCAAATAGTTTGCTGATATTTTGGTCTTCCTCTTTCAACATTTCCTTTTGCCGTCGGATTTTAACTACGAATTCAAAAATTTTAGTGAAAGACAAAAGGAATCTTATTTTTAAACCCTGAAAATTGCAGAAGATTAACAGAAATTGAGAATTTCACTCTAAATGTATAGTGTCTATTTTGTCTCTTTGATTAAAACTAAATTGGAACTTTTTGAGTATAGTGTTGAAAGCATTTAGTTTTAATTGCAATACAGAAAAAAATATATAAATAATCTGGATTTTCAGCAACAATATGTAGGTTACAAATGTATTTAGAATTGCTGTCTTATTATCCCGACCATTGCAGAGGAAATATGTACGACAGAAAGACGGAGCCAGCGTTATTTCCGGCATCTAAATTTCCTTAGCTGTTGTTTTACTGTGCTTTCAATTACCTGGCTGACTGTTGTAGTACTTATGCTTTAACAAATCTTATCAATTCACAACTTTATCCACTAGTTATTTGTTTTCATAGTTTCTCTACATACGTATTATTCATTGAAATACTTATTTCTCTGTTAATCCTGATAAATTTTCGACAGAAATGGTTTAAGTGCTACAGCTACTGTAATGGTTAGGTAAGTGGATACAGAGAGAATAATAAAATAACAATCTGCTATTAAGACATAAATCGGTGTAATGTGGCATTGATATTGCGTACGCCTGGTCGGAACGATGAGAAACAAAGGAACGAAAGTAGTATTTCAAAGTGGCAACGTTTAAAATGTTTAAAAAAATTCAAATGATTAACTGGAAATGCGTCATAAATGAACATGAGCTGCATTTTTGCAATAATATTTTGACTGAATAATGCATATTGAGAATAACTTCAGAGAGTGACCTTCTGTCACTCAAAGAACTCGCTTTTACTCGATTAACTAACAGCAAACGAAGTGTATTCAACTAAACGTTCAAGGTTCCCGAGTTCGAATCTCGGTCAGGGTGAGTTACCTGGATAAGGTTTTTCCAGGGTTTTCCCATATCCTTCAAGACGAATGTCGGGTAGCTATAAGCTCCATGATCCCTGGATTCATTTGAGCATCATTTCACCCAATTCAGTCACCGTCCGATATGACTTAACGTTGGAGGACCTAAATTAAAAAAAAAAAAAAAAAAAAAAAAAACAGAAAGAGAGAAAGAAAGAAAGAAAAATCAACTAATGGAAATTTAAAAGAAAACGTGAAATTACCGGATCCCTTTATCACCTTGACGTGCATTTGTCTGCTATCTCAGTCTAATTTTTTTTTTTAATTTTACGTCCTCCAACGTTAAGTCATATCGGACGATGAATGAAATGGGTGAAATAATGCTCAAATGAGCCAAGGGTCCATGCAACTTAGAGTTACCCGACATTCGTCTTTCAGGATAAGGGAAAACCCTGGAAAAAACCTTATCCAGGTAACTCACCCTGGCCGAGATTCGAACTCGCGACCTCTTGAACGTGAGGCAGACATGCTACCACCACGCTACCGAGGCGGGCAGTCTCAAACTAATTCTAATATAAGATGTCTTTAAAAAGTAAATTATTCATACTACAATTATTATTAGTGTTATTATTATTTTAATACTATTGTTGCTATTATTATAAGCATAATTAAGGGAACCATATTGAATTCTTGTTTTATTTGTTGAGTACTTATAATAAATATCACTCCAAGGTCTGAGCTTCACTACGTTTAACGGCAGTCTCAATGCTATTGTGCTTAAAACCAATAAGTAATAACGTATGCTCCTTCTCATCTTTTTTTAATTTTTCTTCGAGAACTAAAAGGTGACACATATGTATGTATTGGTGGTTCGGTTTTTATAACCTCACACGTTTGGCTTAATTTTGGACATTCACTCTGTTCTGTTTGGAACAAGGACAATATTTATTGAAAATTGTAAAGATTTCGCTCTCCAACAAAGACTAAAAATTTTGGATGATAAAATTTAGAAGGATTAAAATATTCAATACAGTAAATGTACCAATAAATGGAATTCTGTTTTAAAGGACCCCTTGAAAATGATGCAATATTGCTTCTTTCTCTCACATGTGCTGATTTTTTCCTGGCACCACAATATGCATATATTGAACATCAGCACAGAACAAAACTTCCTACGCTATACATACATTTCTGATCCATACTTAACTATTCATAATATTTACTATAAACAAATACTCACAAATGGTAAACTTAATCCCATAGTCATAGAACAGGAATAAGATAAATCATTTACGTGAGAGAGTTGACTTTAGGACTCATGCCGTCCATTACTTACATTCCTCATCCATTTACTAATGTTTACTGAAGGTCATTAATGATGCAATCAAACTTTAAATCAGTATCCTATGTAATTTGTTGCAACCCAGTGAAAGGGGGCCATAATCGTGATGCAGGTTAGATAAGTTGATAAGCTCCGTCTATTACAACACTGTATACAAATTAGCGTATTATATCCAGTGTGTAATCTAAAATTTCACTGTAATGCAATACAATTTATTGCTACGTCATGTCCGTGACAAATATATGTAAAACACAATTTTTATTGGCGGTACGAAGATCGCCGGGTCAGTTAGTATTTGATAAAAGTAAGAAGCAAAAACGACTATTTGTTCTATTGTATCTCAATAAATGCAGCTAGTAAAGGCTGATAGTTTCCCTTTGAATATTTAATTTCCTCTGATATGATTTCAATGTCGGAATGATTATTTTGTAAGAAAACCACCGTATAACTCTATTAAATTACCGGAAATTTATTATCAGAATTTCTGAAGATCAAATGGCGAACATGTCCAAGCTATGTCATTTCTAGTGTTTTATCAGTCTTATTAACTTAAATTTCCTCCTTATTTTGAAATGCATTTTATCATCGTAGTTACAATACAAGATCCTACAGATTTTGGAGCAGGGTGGTAATTTTACAGAAAGTGTTGCTCTGAAATTTTTTATTTACTGTTAAGTTTCGCTTTTTTAAATTAATCTCCTCCAACATTAAATCATATCGAGTGAAAAATGAAATGGGCGAAATCATGCTCAAATGAGCCCAGGATTCATGGAGTTTACTGTTACCCGGCATCCAATCATTCTTATCCAGATAAATCACCCTGTCTGAGATTCGGGACCTCTTGAACGTGAGGGAGACAGGCGGGCATTAAGGGCATTAAAAATCCCTGTTTTTGTGTGTTTAAGCCGTGTGGTTTATTTCTTTGCAGATATATTCGAGTTTTCTTTTTCTTTTCTTTATTGTGTTATCTTTCAGTTTTGCTTTGAGCAGTTTTTCCTTGCAATGACATCTGTCATAAATCACCTGTTTCCTCAAGAGCTATTAAATATAGGTAAATCCATTTTATGATTTTAAAAAACGAGCTATGATTGCTGTTGCGGATTTACGTTTGTGTTAACATCATGGTTAGTAGTAAAATAAAATAATAGACGCGCAGGTCAATACAGCTTGATAATCAATTTAAGTAGCTACGTTTCTTTGACCCAATTAATTTTCTATACCCACGCCATCTCCTGACCTAGCATTTAATTTACAGAAAACAGCCTTTGTTCATAATGGGAAATTTTATGGTGTTTTGTCATGGTTGTTGGTTATAACATTTAATAAATATCCTGATGGTGGGAGAGATGCACACTCCCGAAACGTCGATTTCTAATCGTCTTTTCACCTGGCTTGCTTCCCGAGAAAAATAATAGTTGATACGTTTTAATCAAAACACCAAAACATAATGTAATTAAGAAAATGATACCATCTTTGTTAACAAACTTCGCAGTTTAACGCCCTTTAACCATGTAGGTCATAGCATATGTTGAAATGATGTTCAAATGAGCCCGAAGTCCATGAACTTTTAAAGTTATCTGACAGTTTAAAGTTGTCTACTCAGGATAAAGGAAACCCCCGAAAAATCTAGGTAACTTCTAATCGAGATTCGAACTCGAAGCCTCTTAAATATGAGACAGATACCCTACACCCATACTACGGAAAGCATATCGGTGAACTTACATGACATAGGTACATCTACATTCTGTAAACAGTTCAGTCTGATATGTTAAATAGTTTCTAACGCTGCAGTGTCTCAGAACCGAATGATGCTAAATACAGCGAATGAAGTGCATGATGCAGCTAATCACCAAAAAAAAAAAAAAAACTGCAAACCTTTCTGGGTTGAATTATGTAGAGCGTTGTCGAGCACGAAAAACATTTTGCCGTGACTACTGGCTTTCATGGTGCCATATTGTGGTCTCAGAAACCGTCAGTAACTCTAAATGGCACTGAATCCACCAAACGAAGCAGAGCAGATGTTAGAGCCCAGATACAGACTAGAATAAAAAATATGGAATCGTTTATTTTGGGCAGAAAAATAAGCACTTAAGATGTTAATGGCACTATAATTCAAATAAGGAACGAGTAAGGTAAGTCATACTTGCATTATTTAGTCATCTGCAAAGATTTGCCTTTTGTTATTCTTACTCTTTGCTTTTCTTTATGTATTTTCCCCTAAAGAATCTTGCATGTTAAAACACTATTTTAAAACTAACTTTTCCATATATTATAGACTTACAACATAATTAATTAAATATGTAATTTGGAGAAAGCGAAATGGCGATATTGGTTATTTTTTCCCATATACAGGTTTTAACTGTACTTGAATATTTCAAATCCTTAGCTGATTTTGGCAAAATTTAAAGAGGTGTACTGATTTTAAATATTTAAAAATGTTATTCCAGACAAAGGTACAACAGTTTTTAAGCTTCCTCGTATGTTTAACGGCAATTTATGGAGAGCGACAATTTTTCATGTAAATTCCGCATTATCTGACCTAATAAGCAAAAAATACTGATATTTTTACCATACATTTCAAGCTAGATAAAATTTATTTTAATGAAACGCTTTTATATATACATATATAATAGATACTTTTAAACTTTAAAAATATTGAAAGAGTAGAGCCAGACTGAAAAATTCAATGCCATAGCCGGGATTTGAACCAGGGATCTTCTGGTTTCCGTCCAGCCGCTCTAACCATTTGAGATACTATGGCCAACGTGCCAACATGACATTAAATTCTCCAACTGACTCTTGTTTTCCCCGGTAAACCACTAGGAGTTCTCATAAATACATGAGACAACTACCTTAATGGCGACTTACTATGCTGTAAGTACTTTAAGGCCCGGGCTTTATAGTTCGGACCACTATTAGATACAATTAATGGAAATTAACTGTTCTTTCACACTAGCCGTGTGTAGGACACACTATGAAAGAGTAGAGCCAGACTGAAAAATTCAACTAGTGGTTTACCGGGGAAAACAAGAGTCAG
Source organism: Mantis religiosa (assembly GCA_030765055.1). Classification (NCBI taxonomy): domain Eukaryota; kingdom Metazoa; phylum Arthropoda; class Insecta; order Mantodea; family Mantidae; genus Mantis; species Mantis religiosa. The sequence goes on from CM060950.1 coordinate 211,933,910, forward strand.
TTGGAGAATTTAATGTCATGTTGGCACGTTGGCCACAGTAGCTCAAATGGTTAGAGCGGCTGGACGGAAACCAGAAGATCCGTGGTGCAGATCCCGGCTATGGCATTGAATTTTTCAGTCTGGCTCTACTCTTTCATAGTGTGTCCTACACACGGCTAGCGTGAAAGAACAATTAATTTCCTTTAAAAATATTATTTTAAAGTATAAAACGTATAGTAAACATCATAACTTTGCTTTTGATAAAGAAAAATTTATTTTTGTTTTTATCTATCAACTACAAAGGTGTTGGTGACCATGCCTAAAAAATTCAGCTAATCAACTTAAGTAGTTTCTCAGATAAAGTATCATTAAACAAATTGACAATTATTTCAACGCCCCCTAACCTCATCATGGTTAATGAAAAGGCAAATTTATAACTCCAGAGCATATTCAATGTATGTATAAGTGATATATAACGTTTGACAAAATGATAACGGTTTCAAGCTGAAACAATTATACGATAATGCTGCAAGTACTGATAGTTTATCGGTAATATAACGTATATTAGCAGATGCTTATTGTCATTAGTTGCTTATTTTGAGACCTAAGGAGTTCGAAAACAAAACCACAAGGTGGAAAGAATGCCATTCTTTATTTGTTCTTGTTTTTACTTTTATTATAATCACTGAAGTCTCATACATGTTTCAACATTTCTGAAAACATATACTGTTATCATTAGATACCGGATTTGTAAGCGCAATCAAATGGTGAAATAAGCAAACATATAGGCATGAAACATGAAGCAAATAAGCACCAAAATTAAGCAAAATGAAATTAATCATAAACATATTGTCTCGTGGAATGCTCACATTACGTAAGCTTGTTAGAGTACACGAGGAAGGTTATCTCGAGATTTTCTTGTGTGAAGCCCCTGAGTTTGTCAGTGAAGAATTTTTATACAGTGAACAGGATCTCTGACATCACATGACGTTATTGGAACATGTAAAAAGCACAATAGTTCTTCTTGAGTGAATTTCTCTTGGATGTACGTTTCTGTAACAGAAAGCTTTTCAGAAATTTTACACAGTGTTTCGTAACAAGGATTTTTCATTAATACCTTACTGAGTT
>CM060950.1:211940016-212010016 GCA_030765055.1 Mantis religiosa
GGTGAAATATAGTCTAAGAACATTCTTAATTAGTGAAAGAATTTTGCTATTGAATGCAGTATTTTCTGTTCGTATCTTCGTATCTTAGGTAACCGTAGAGATAGTAAAGCATATGCAAATTTATAAGCAAATGTTTGGAAATAATTTGCCTTTATATGAAGCTAAACGTGAAGCTAGCTTAGAGGCAGCTGACGTATAATGGAGAAAAATGTAGTTTCAATATTCTTTAGGAGTAGGAGGAAGTTCCCCGGGAGTGGTTTTCCGATATGGTAACTGCAGAGAAATGTTCGCAAATTGTCTGTAATTACTCATTCCTTTGTGCCACACCAAGCAATGGACGCATTAGAGAGATCGATTCTTCCTCGGATGAGATGAGGTAGGAACAAACCACTTTGCAACGTTTTACTTAGTTTCTCCGTGCTTTGTAATGTGTGGTCCGGCGTGCTTCACAGGGCTGTGGTTCCAGAAGTTTTGTAGGTCACGGCCTCCTATAAGCCTCCGCAAGGCTTCCACTAACATGCCCATTACGTTACAAATAATAAGTAAAGTGGTAAAGCATACAGGGATATCTTTTAAAGTAAGCTTCGAGCAGCCGGAGTTAGGTAATTTTTGCAGTTCATGGCTTGCTAGATACCTCCACAAAACTTCCACTAACATGCTCATTACTGCACGGATAAGTGAAGTGGTAAAGCTCTCTTTTGGTTTGGAGTTAGGGGAATTTTACAGTTCACGTTCTCCTGGGAGTCTCTATTAACATGCTCTTATTGCGCAATTAATAAGCAAAGTGGTGAAGTACACAGACACCTTTTCTAAAATAAGCTTCATGTTGCACATTTTGCAAAAAAAAAAAAAAAAAAAAAAAAAAAATGCATTCTAGAAGCCTTGGCAAGCCTTTAGCCAACTTGACAATTACTATATAAATAATAAGATAAAATATCTTAATCAAAATCATTAGAACCGCTTTAGGAGTAAATAATATAGACCTTACCGCACAAAATATTTGTTCGGGTTGGGGGAATTTAATGAAAATCTGCACGTAGTAGCATTGAAAGATGCTGGACTTAGTATTCTGTACAATCACATACATGCGCTCGTTCTGAATGCGTTTTGGGAGGCTTCAGGGAGCCCCAACACGCACAGCATATTAATTCTTCACATGGTACTTCTAAATTCTCTATGACTAATTCATGAAATTTTCAGTCTCATTCATTTGTATACACCTGAATTTGAAAAAAGTACAGAGGAAACCTTGATGCAAAATGTAGAGTTCGTCAAAATATATAGTTTGGGTTAAATACGCTTTTCTGTACCATTATGCATTTCTAAAATATTAACTGTTGTTAGCTTAAAATTTAAACACTTCAGATCATTTCTTTATTCCTCCGAGCTCATGCACGGAATACAATATCAAGGATAGAATATACTAAACAATTATTAACTGTTATAATTTTCTGTTTCCTGTCAGCAATTACGTACCTGCTGAAAAATGCATGTTGAAATCAGTTCTGCCAACATTCATTGTGGATAAAAAAGCAAGTTTGGTGTAGAAAGACAACATTGTGTGACTATAACACATACATGTTTGTAATGAAGATAAGCTAACAGGGAGACGTGGTATGCCTTGCTCTTGGTTCTTACTAGCTTGTTTTTAATTAATTAATACGCGGAAAGCCGTGCAAACCTCTGGTTGTATGTATTTTTTATTCAGTTGGCGCAACCAGCAGGCGCGGAATATCTAATCTTCGTCTTTATCGCTGTGTGCATATGTTACGAGATGGGAAATCAATGAAGAGGTCGCAAGAGCAGAATGTACTTAGTACCATCAGAAAGCTTCGGCATCAAGGGAATTACTGGCTCATAAAGCCTGCCTTGTGCAGCGTTCGAACTGCTGTACAAGGACGGTGCAGAATGTACAATGCGAGCATTTCTCTAAATGTAGCTTTTACGCTTTAGAAATTCCTTATGCGTCTGCCAATGTCAACTAACAGATCTCAATACAGGGCGTCACAGAATCGTTGGGTTAAAATAACATATGAATCTAATGTAAATATTTCAAAATGAGGACTTTTGATTGCCGATTGGAAATGCATATTTTAAGCCCAAATAGATATTTAAGGTTTTATCACTTTGAAGTATGCCCACTAGACAACAGAGTAAACAGCCTTCTGCGATAACGTTATCTGAAGTTCGAGATATACTACCAAAGCTGTAGACACTGCATTTTTAGATGTTGTCGGAGGATACCGCTAAAGCATGACACAAGTTTCCTACTATGCTAACATCTGTGCTCAATTGGACAATAGCTTCTACAGCGTTAGTTAGAAAGTAAGAGAATATGAAACTCCGATAGAAACCCAGAAGAAAGTGGGTACCTAAATTCCAGCTAAATATCTCGTTTTATATAAAGATGTACAAGTATTTTAAAACCTTTCTGCGCTTAATAGTGTTTAAAAATCTGTGGAGCTTGAAATGGGAACTTCCGGCCAGTGGTTCTCTGCGTCAGAGTACTCAGTTTGCATAATATTTCTCACTATCTGATTTGATCCAGACTACGTAACGAAACTAACGAAACATAACTATAGTTCAACATGGCTTAAAGCTCTGAAATTTGAAGAGAATTTTCATTGTTCCACACTACAATAAATTTGAGCAGTACAACGTCTTTAAAGTGTATGTAAAAATTCAAAGTATGAGCATATCCCAGGAACAAGAATATGGAAATTTATCTATAATTAATATATACATTTATTTAATATATTATTTATTATAATATACATTTTACTTAAGAATTGACAGAAATGACAGTTGTAATATCCTCGGTTTATTTCATACGAGGGGTGATCAGAAATTAAGGTTACATTAACTGCAGTGAAACGTGTAGGAACATTTTATTTGATACAATCAATGGAACCAACTGATAATACATTACATTATTTTTCGACATATTCTCCATGACGATTTAGGCACTTGTTGCTTTATGGGTTCAGTTTAAATACCTCCTCTTTTAAAAATCTAGTCCTTGCTTGTTCAGACACGTTGTGCGAACTGTTTCACCGCCTCGTCTAAAGCATCCGTAAATATCTGAATTTGGTTGATCTGGGAAGGCGAGGTACTGCACTACAATATTTGTCGAATCATAGATGTGTAAAGACGGCACCTGTATTGCAGAGGGGTTGATAAATACACCTTGTGATTAATTTATTATTAATGTAGATATTCCACTGTATCCACTGCTGTGTCCTGCGCCGTGGCGTAGTGGGCTAAGGCAGCATGCCTTGGTCCCTGGCCACGGAAAGCGGCCCGGGTTTGATCCCACCCAAGTGGTGGGGATTTTAGGTCCCGGGTATAGGACCCGTGCCCACTCAGCATCGTGAGGAAAGTGAGGAGCTTACGCCAAGTAAGCGGCTCTGGTCACGGAAACAAACATTCCGGCTGGGGGATGCCGAGATGCTGACCACATCTCTTACCCGTATCGGTTGGATGATCGCCCACCTCTGCGGTGCGTAAGTGGGCGTGAGGCCGGCAGTCGGGTTGGTAGGCCTTGGCCCTATAAGGGCTGTCGCGCCATGGGTTATTATTATCCACTGCTGCAGAACAATTTCTATTAGTAAGCCACCCGGATAATTCTATCTAAGCAACGTACACGTAACTTATTTATAAGTTATAAATATGACGTAAAAGGGCGAAAGAAAATCCAAATATCCTATAGAAAATTATTATTTTGCAAAACATCTACGTACATTAGGAATCTATCTATATAAGTCCAAATTATCTTCTGTGTAACAAAAAGAAGAAATGACCTAAGGACGTATTCAAACATGGGAAGTAGTATCTGTTAGATCCATCATAGTTACAATCGCACTAATTAAAAAAAGTTATATCTCTTTCAAAATAACTTTTTGTGGCGTTAATCATTTTTGGGATATGCTTTGTTTGAATGCTTCAACACTCTCTTAATGTTTTAACGCCGCCATTATTAAGTTATATTTTCGCAATGTAATTAGAAAGTAGGGAATTTCTAGACTAGCATATAGAATAATGTTAATAGAGCTTCCTCTATTTCCATTTTGCCTACAAGCATATGAAACTATGTCTGCAAAGGTAGATTAACAGGAATTAGATAGAAAAGCTTTTGTAAACATGTAGAGGCTATGTTAAAATAAACAATAGTAGCTAGAAAAAGTTATTTGAATGTAACACATCAGAATTTATTTCTGTACGAGGGTACATCTAAGCACTGATAAATATACCAGCCCTGGTCATTTGCCCCAAAAGTAACTGCTGACTGCAACAGTTCTTCCCTCAGTATAACACATGATACGTCATCTGTCTTTGCAAGGCACCACTTTACAATTCCCTAGAGCACAATTAGAGTTCCAGTGAGCCGGATAAACACTGAACTACGCCTTTTACTGGCTTAGAAAATTAGCATCAAGAGAGTGATCATTGCTGGCATTTATTTTTAATCGATAAGGGCCGTGTGCGAGCCATTGTACGTACATTCGATTCGTCGTCCTTTGAGAATATTTGAAATATTCATATTGCCTTCTCTTGGCCACGGTTTGTATCTGATGGCATGCTAGGCAAGAACCGCCTAATCCTTTGAGATTAAACACTAATTACTCGGTTCAGCACAAACGGTGCTATGGAACAGCACAAACGGTGCTATGGAACTGCACGTTTCGGGTACGCCAAACTTTCAGCGAATGAGCCCTTGCAACTATTCAATGTTGGAAATCTAGAGAACCTGAATGAGGTTCATGCGAATCAAGTGCTGATGTCACCAATGACGAGCAGTTGAACGTCACATTGTGCGCCATTTTGTTCACTTTTATCAAATAAAAAATGAATTCAATTTTGGTCTCATGTGCATCCCTTCAGCAATCACTCGTCACACATTTGTTAATGACAACCTTTTTCTGGTGAACATGCTCTTATGTTTTGTTATTCAGGCAAATATTTTAATCTGTGGTGTTTAAATAAACGAAAATTATCAGAGCCATTTTTGAGAGAACCAAAAGTAAGAAAAGAATTTCTATATGTGGCTTGGGATCGGAAGATATTCTCAAATATCTTCTGTTCGTAGTTTTAGAAGATGATGAATCAAAATAAAAAAGGTTGGTATTCATCAGAATGCTGTTTCCGAGTTATTTAAACACATGCGTCAATGCGGACGGATAGTCGGACAGATAAACAGATGGACAAACAGAAGATGAAGACACATAACCTTTTATCCAAATTGATTTTACGGGATCAAGGACTTCAAAACATAGACTTCAGGCTTATATGTACTCTCATTTAACATGTAGATTGAGGCGAGAGATTTTTGTGAACATCTCCCTATTGCATTTTTAAAGTGTAGGTCCTGGTATTAAAATAAAATGTTTCTTATTCACCGAAAATTTCATTTTTGAGATATCTCTAAACACTACACAAACCTTAGTTAAGCAGTAGAGAAAATATCTACCTCAAGCCCCTTCCAAGGAAGCATGGAAAGAATTTAAAAATATTCACATATTGTTTCAACTCTTTGCCTAGAAAAGTTTTGTTCTTTTGAGTTTTTTAAGAATGATTTTAATATTTTTGTTACAGCATAACTACATAATGACCAGCCAATGTAAGATATATAGCTACATCAAATTTCATAGCTTAATTTGTACGTCTGTGAGTCCTAGTTTGGTTTTGTAGCATGTGTTAACACTTACCTTTAGCAGACAAAAAAATTCCAAATGTGAAATTCTGTCACTTTTTGCTTAAAGTTTTTCTCGTTAAAACAACTTTTTTGGCTTGTTAAATTTCTAGTTTATGTGCTCATGATCTACAAATTAATTCTGCAGAAATACTTGGTCTTACTTTGACACAACTAAATTAGTGCGATTGAGTTTAAAGTGTTTTCGTTTTAACAAACTTTTTCCCCTAAGATTTGGTATCGCAGAACTTCTGATTTGAAATAAATATGAGAAAAAGCTGCTAGGGACGAAAACTCCTCTGTTGTTTGTTGCATAATATAAATGTTAAATATTTATGTTGCCGTTGTCATAAAAATAGAAAACAAAAAACTATCTGTCAGTTGCAGGAGACTTCTCGTGGCGTAATAGGATTTTATTTTTGTCCGGTATGCGACCCACTAAACACATCACTTGCTTGAATCAAAGCCACGTCGCCACATGGGAGTTTACAGTGAATCACTGATGATATTTACACAAAAAATGTCTATTACTTAGACTTCCTCTAGTCAACACGAAACAATCTAAATTAAGATTCGAAAGCATGTTCATAGGCGTGTGTCTCATGTGAAGCATATTAGTGCCATAACTAATAATTAGGGCTAGGATTTCAATGCCTTTGCATCTTGTTTTTGGTGAGCCTAAATTAAAAGTGGGTTACATATAAATGTGTATCATAGTAAAATGTGTTAATTTAATATTTGTTAGGGCATTTTTTTGCATATTTTGTGAATGTTTGTGGGATAGGGCATTTTTTTTAGGTTTTCTATTGCATTTTTGGGCATTTTTAATACTATTGGGTATTTTTGTTGTAATTAAGCATGTTAAATTATACCTTAGATACAATTTACTTTTTCGTGTTTTCAAGAGCGAAGCTTTACATTTAATTATTTACCAAACTGTTTTACTTTGCCTCAAACAGTACTAGAGGTAAAATTACCTTGGGTTCCAGGAAACGGAACAAAGACTACATTCCTCCTCTTCTAAGGACCGCTAATGAACTTGCGCAATACAAACTGTGTCACCTACTTCACAAGTAGCAAGTAGCTGCATTCCTAAGCACAAGTATCAGGTGGCTGCATTCGTAGGCAGAAGGGTCAAAGCTCATTGTGTCTGCAAATCTTTTCTAAATAGCAGTGCAGAGAGGTGTCTTTTAAACAGTGTAAAGGACTGTGGTGTGAAGTTGACAAATCATCATGCCTAAACTAAAGCAAAACACTGCAAATAAATTAAATAATATTGTTAGACTTTATGGTGAAAAAGTTTTTTCCACACATGGGAATATACTTTTCTGCAAGTTATGTGAAGTACGTGTGGCAGCTGAAAAGAAGTTTACCTACTATAGACCAACATGTGAAGAGAGAAAAACACATTCAAGGACTACGGCTGCTTGAAGCTAAAAGAACAACACACCAAATGTTACTTGGTGAAGCTTGCTCTTCTTCAGGTTCACCTTTCTTTGAAGAACTCTGTGAAGCATTCAGTTGTGCTGACATTCCTTTGAACAAACTGAGTAATCCAAAACTACGCGCTTTTCTAGAAAAGCATACTGGAAAGCCTGTACCAGACTATTCAACATTAAGGAAGGATTGCATGATTAAATGCTACAAGAAAACAATGCAGAAAATCAGACAAAAAGTGTCGGGAAAAAATTGGGTAAGCATATATGAATGTACAGACTCGCTAGGCCGTTATGTGACAAATGTTGTGGTGGGGCACAATGGCAGAGGATGGACCAGGAGAACATTTCCCTATAAGTTGTGAACAGTAGGAAAAAGTTAATTTTTCAATAATTGGCAAAGTGTTTGACAGGTCTTTGGGTTTAATATACCCCAAGGGCATTCAACATTACAACTAACTCCTGTTGTTGACCGATGCTGCATCACATATGGTAAAAGCTGCTAACTCTCTTCAAGCTCTTTACTCGAAAATGGTGCATGTAACATGCCTAGCACATGCCTTACACCGAGTTGCGGAGGAATTGCGGAGTCAGTTTCCTGAAGATGATCGTCTAATAGGATGCATCAAGGCCTTCTTAAAGACACCTTCACGAGTTGCAACAGGCTCCTGAAGTTTCTTTGCCTCCTTCACCAGTTGTGACCAGATGGGGAACCTAGATAGAAGCATGCAACTACTACTGCGAGAACATCGAAGTAGTGAAAAGAATCACTGACATGTTTGATAGCAGTGATACGACGTCCATCAAACTCGTGCAGGAACTCCTTTCAGACAGTGAACTTGCAGGGAAACTTTTGTATATAAAGTAAAATTTTGGATTCCTACCTGGTGCTATTACGTGCTTAGAGAAGTCAGGTGTTAAGTTAGTGGAACAAAGAGACTTGGTAAAAACAAAGTTTCAAGTGACTTAGAAAATGTGACCGGGAAAGAGGGGAAGGATGTAGCGAAAAAATTAATGCTCGTTTTGAACAAAAATAAAGGGTTTGTCTTTAATTGCAGATGTTCTGTCGGTTGAGAAATTTTCTGTGGTAGATTTACCAGGAGACTTTAATTTACTTTAAATATTCTCCTTTCGTCTCAGTGCAAGTGGAAAGGAGCTTCTCAATGTACAAAGCATTGTTAGCAGATAATCGGCAGTCATTTTGCTTTGAAAATCTACAGATGATATTTATTGTGCATTGTTATTCAGGACTCATAAAATGACCGCTTACATATTATGTGCTAATAAAATAAAATAGAAAACCTTAATAGTTGTGCACCTGTATAAATGTTTAAAATAAACTTGTTCTTTGATATTTTATATTATTTTCTTTTGAGTTTATCTTCCAAAACCATAAATATTTGCAATTTGAAAGACATGTTTTACATTTTACAGTGCATTTTGTGAGATATTTAGAGCATATTGTATTTTTAAAGTGCATTTTTCAGTATTTTTTGGGGCATTAAAATCCTAGCCCTACTAATAATTCATTTGATTCGTCTTGTAGCTACAATATAACCAAACTAATAAGATGCCATCGTAATACAAGACGGTCGTATGACTTACTAGTACTTGATTGTACTTCATATGTGATTTTAATTGATATAAGGTGTTACATTTTACTATTTCATCTGAAAGCTTACTTCACTATGATCTTCATATTAATTTGGACGAATATCTATACAAAAATGGCATAATAGTGTGAAGTATTCCACAATTAGTACTTATATGTTACTATTTCCGACCAATAAAACCAAAGTAAATGTGCAACTTAAAATTATCGAAACTGTGTGTCAATTTATCTTTTATCGTCACATCTGTAGCTGTGGTTTGTTGTAATTTTAGAGCGAGCTTGGGAGCTTATCTTGATGGAATCCAGAACTTGGAATGTGTTCAGTTTGACTATGTAGTGAATAAACTCAGATTTAAATAAATAACGCTAATAAAAGCAAATAAGTATACAAATAAAATATACGGTTATTTGATTATTTTCAGTCATTGCTTCACTTCAGTGAATTCATTCAGAGAATGAATCCTTCAGAACAGAAATGCACAACTCATTTTAGTATTTCGATTTTTTGATTAGAAATATATTATTGAAGATAATGACATAAATTTACAAGCTATAATCTCAATTAAGTGTACAAGCATGACATAAAATGTTTTAGCTGTCTGCTTTGATAAATTTATACAACAGTTACAGGTAGAATGCGGTAAAACGAAAAGGATGAAATGAAAACGATAACATTTTTTCGATAGGTTGCCGCGACGAGTTTTAAGGAATCATTTATGTTCTAATCGGGAACAACAGCAATATCTATACCACTTTCAAAAATCGAAGAATTTTTTTTAAATTCATAAGTTAATAAATATATCAACATAGCGTTAATTAATGGTTTTAAACAGATTTTATACAAAAAGACAAATTTATATATCAAAATTCTGTTAAAGATGCTGCTATTTTGAATAAATTAAATGATAATAATTTTTAAAATCTATTTATTATCCTTGGCATAATAAACTATATACAGAAACGGTACAGAGCATGTTATAATTTTAGTTTCATAAAATAAATATAATATAAATTTATTTCTAAATTTGTCTAAAAGGGTTAACATTTCAAATTAAAAAATCTGACACTTACCAATTTAGTTGTTTGGTTTGATATAGCGCTTTCGTGGGTAAAACTAAAAGTCAAGTAGAATATTGGAACATGTTATTAATATTAAATATAGACAAACTGATAAATCAGCTGTGGCGGCCCAGTTTTGGTCACATAATCATGAAATAATTTCGGAGGACAAATCATTATGACACTTAAATGGACCCACAGAATTCATGGTTTTTATTTTTGGTGGGAGGGGGGAAGATTCAATCCGTCACCTAGCGGCATTGGCGATAACAACAGTAACAAAAAGTTAGCTGATGATGCAAGCGATTGACTTGCGAAACAACTTCTGCTTTTATATTAAAGATAAGTGAAGTTTAGATACTAATTATTATAATGTATGCACCTTATTCTTCCGTTTACTTCATGTTAAATATAGATACATATTTATACATATTGTTTTGTATCATATTCACTTCTGGGTAAATATGATATTTCTCAGTGTGAATAGAGAAATAAAATACCCTTAAAATAGTGAAATCTTTGAAGAGCTATTCTGTTTGTGGTGGCTTTGAAATGCCGTTTTCTTTGTGTTAAAAATGGAAAGGAAGGAGGAAAGAAAAGATATAGCGACTTCCTGGCTGAGAGAAATGTAAATACTGAAAATCAAGCCTGTAATAAGGAATATAAAATGATTGAATCTACACACGCAAAAAATATTTCACATAACTTGTGTTCTTTAAACTCTACATGTTTTGTGTAATAAGATTTTGTCTATCTCTTTCACTTTACTACGAGTACTTATGCAAAAGACATGCAGAATGATGTGGACTTGAGAGGCTATAATTCAGAGGCTAGATAAATAATTTAGGATCACTATTTCATTTGTCGTGAATATAAATTAAACGTGTGAAAACCATTAGAGGCATTTCTGAGAAAATCAAACTTTTCGAAATGTTTTCCACAATATAGTTTGGGATGGAGGGCTTTTCTTGAAAGCATTTGTTTTGTATTCTTATAATACACTGAATGTAATTATCAAGTTCATTCTAAAAATACTTTTTGAGTCTTAAAACATGTATTTACGGTGAAATCTAGTATGGAATTTTTGGGTGGAATACAACACTACTTCTGCTCCGTGGTAGAGAAAGTAAAAATTAAATAACGTAAAACAGTGACACTCAGCCTCTCTAAAATCTTAAAATCCGCCTCAGTGGTCAAAATAGGTATTTTAGGTAGCATAAACTCTTTTTACACATTTGTACTGTGCTTAAAGCCTGAAGAATATTGAACAAGATTTGGTTCATCCATATATATATATGTGTGTGTGTGTGTGTGTGTGTGTGTGTGTGTGTGTGTGTGTGTGTGTGTGTGTGTGTGTGTGTGTGTGTGTAAAGATATTTCTCCGAAAATTCGAGGTCCAGCTATAACGAAAGCTGCCGTTTTCTTAACACAAGCCCTTGTCTGTATTTCCTGGTTCCTCGTTTATACAATATTCAACAATAAAGAAAATGTCTGGCAGGCTTTGCTGGAAGCACAATAGCATAACAGATCTGAAATAAACGTATTTCATTAAAAGTCGCCATAGAAGTTTGAAGTTAAAATGCTACCTGGGTTAAAATTAACTGTCCTGGGTTAATTAACCTGGGTTAAAATTAATTAACCTTTTTCTTGCATCATCAGAAATGTCACTAACTTAGGTAACTTAAATTGTTGTTCATAAATTTTGTTTATGAAATTATGGCCGAAAATGGATTTACTTTTTAAAAAAGTTTTCCTTACTTGCTTTTTATTTCGGAGGACATTATTAGGCAGGGTCGAAAAACACTTCAAACTTTAACGTATTAATAGTTTTGAAACCTATAAGAAGAAAGGTGACTCTTTGAGATTTGATTTTTATAAAGCATTCCCAAGTCACCAAGTTAACCACTACATTTTACGACCATACACAAAAGTAAGCTTCTCAGTTAATAAAGTACGGTTCACTGATTTCAAATATTAGCAGTCTCCTCTCTTTATAAAATTATTTATCATGTTCTGCTAAACAATGAACTTGGTTAAAACATAAATACAAAGGAAATGAAACAAAACTTTCTAACATGGGGGTTATTAGAAAACTTGGCATCCAGAAACTTCAGTGCATAATTAGAACAACGGTTATTCAGAGATTTGGAACTGTTTAATTACATACACATCTGCAGTATTTCTAAAAAGCATTAAACAAGCACATGTAACCCAAGATTGATCTGCTTTCTGTTTGCTGAAGTGTTACGTTATGGCATTTATGTACATTCCTTGGAGTAAAATGAAAACGGCTTTTGCGTTTATACCCTACGGAGTGCAGAAACTATTTATATTCTGTGTAGCAGCCACAGTTCATTTTACTCCGTGACATTCTCAGCTAAAAGTCAAGACCTTCGCTAGCATGTTGCTTTAAAACCTTTATTTGCCTTCGTATTAATGAACAAGGACTTCGTAATTCGTTTTTAGTATTTTAATAATTTATGAAATTAAATGAGAAGGTGATTTATAACCCCATGTCCAGAATGGATTGAGGTTTTCAGTGGTAAAAGAAATATCAAAACTGGGTGACAAATTTTGTCTGTAATATTTATTTTTACATAACATGTAGTAGATGTTCAAGGTTCACCCATAGTGTAAGATTCTCTCAGCGATGCAATTTAGTTCAGTTTTCATTCACAGCAATGGAATTATCCCAGATGCTTTCCGGAAATATATTTTATTACTGTAGGGTTATCGAAAGAAGCCAGAAACCATGTTAGTTACTGTAACTCAGGAACTGAAGTCCACTTTCGAAAGAGATACCGAAGTTGTTAAGATTCGGGTTCTTGAACGGTAAGTCCGTAGTTCATAACCTACTAGGATCGCCTTCCCTGCGTAGGTTTCGCCAGGCTTTTCTCAGTCGTCATAATAGCAAATGTCACGGAGGTCCCTTAAACGTAGACCTGAAACGTTTCCTACACAAAATTCCTTCTCTAAATACTATTTCATTTTCATATACCATCAGTGTCTATCGCCTATGACGTACATGTAGCAATAACAGGCGATAAACTGTACTAAAAATGTCCACTAGCAGTTACGGTCCTTAAAACTTAAAAAAATAAACTGTATCCACCAGTGAAAGTAGATCTTCTTTAAATTATCGATTCTCAACAACTCTGATCTATTTGTATAATCATATTTGCTGATACTACATCCCGCAGGGTTTGCGTAAATAAGCCACAGCGTCGGCAGTCGTGGTTTACAACTTGACCTCTAGGAACTGAATTCCAAGAATAAAACTGTAGTTGGTGTCTAATACTGTTCACAGATTGAGGTGGTAATGTTCCCCAACACAAACATCAACTGGCTGACGGATTTGTTGGCAAGGTGAACTGATCGCGTGTTTATGTTGGGTTTGACTACAGACGTAAACAGGGAATTTCTCGTGATATCGCTCAACTATATCGGCTCGTCTATGGCTTTCTTTTTCTTTAACCTTGAATGTCTCATATTCCTCTCTTAGTCCGTTGTTTCTTAATACAACATAATTTGGATATCTACCGACTCCTTTCATGATTTAAAATAATTGTTTTTGTGATACAGGAATTCAGTTATGGTATTTCAGAACAAAAAGTAACTATTATTCTGTTTATTACTTTCTCTCATTCTCTCTCCCTGTGTGTGTGTGTGTGTGTGTGTGTGTGTGTGTGTGTCTGTGTGTGTATGTGTGTGTGTGTGTGTGTGTGTGTGTGTGTGTGTGTGTGTGTGTGTGTGTGTGTGTGTGTGTGTGTGTGTTTTTTTCCAGTGGAAAGTTTGACTTGTTGACCATAATCTACTTCCGACATTTTGTCAATAGAGCGTCATTTCTTTTGTTTACATTAACTTGAAAATTGTGTATCAACAAAAACATGGAATTACCTGGGGAAAATGATCTTGCAATGATTTATTACGATCTTTGACGTGAATTATCAGGACAAGAGTGCATCTGTCAACTGACTTCCACATTTGGTGACGAAGCTCTATCCTTTGTCACTGTGAAACGCTGGTGTAACGAATTTAATCGTGGCCGCCGTTCCCTCAATGATGAATATCGTCAAGGATGTCCAAAATCAGTTGTTGTGCCGGAAAACATTGATATGTAAAAACTAATAATGCAAGTTCGTCATGCGACATATTGTGAGATCGAGGCAACCCTAGACATTAGTTCTACTACCATATATAAAATATTTCCTGATTATTTAGATAGAGCAATTTTAATTTAAAATTTATGAGACCGGAACGAGCCTTGATGACTTAAAAGTGAAAAGTTCATTATTATTATTATTATTATTATTATTATTATTATTATTATTATTATTATTATTATTATTATTATTATTATTATTATTATTATTATTATTATTATTATTATTATTATTATTATTATTATTATTATTATTATTATTATTATTATTATTATTATTATTATTATTATTATTATTATTATTATTATTATTATTATTATTATTATTATTATTATTATTATTATTATTATTATTATTATTATTATTATTATTATTATTATTATTATTATTATTATTATTATTATTATTATTATTATTATTATTATTATTATTATTATTATTATTATTATTATTATTATTATTATTATTATTATTATTATTATTATTATTATTATTATTATTATTATTATTATTATTATTATTATTATTATGATTATGATTATTATTATTATTATTATTATTATTATTATTATTATTATTATTATTATTATTATTATTATTATTATTATTATTATTATTATTATTATTGTTATTGTTGTTATTATTATTATTATTATTATTATTATTATTATTATTATTATTATTATTATTATTATTATTATTATTATTATTATTATTATTATTATTATTATTATTATTATTATTATTATTATTATTATTATTATTATTATTATTATTAACTTATTTATTTAGCCCTGAAAAAGGTGTGCTCTCGTTGGATCCCACATAAATTGACGCAATCTGAAAAAGATGTACAAAAATGCTCAAGAAATACAACAGCGGTTACTCAGAAGACATACATAAGACTGTAACAGGTGACGAATCATGGATTTATGCATATCAGCCGGAACGTAAACAGCTGCCGACTGTATGGGTGTTTCAAGATGAAGCAAATCCAACTAAAGTTATTCGCACTCGAAGCACTTCGAAGCAAATGGTCACCTTCTTTTCCAGCAAAACCGGCCATGTAGCAACAGTGCCTTTAGAGGAACGTAAAACGGCCAATGCTGAATGGTACACAACCATTTGATTTCCGGAAGTCTTCGGTGAAGTAAGGGAAACCAACAAGAGCGTAGGGTCATTCTTCATGAAGACAATATGACCGCACACAGATCTCGTCTAACAACAGAGAAGGTATCTGAAGGCTCAGAAACTCGAATTGATGCGTCATCCGCCATACAGTCCTGATTTGGCACCCTGTGACTTTTTTTCGTTTCCTAACATTAAGAATAAGTTGCGTGGATAACGATTTTCGTCGGAAGAAAAAGCCTTTGATGCCTTTAAAATCTGTTTTGGAGGTGTCTCAAGAGGACTGGGATAAATGCTTTGATAAATGGTTCACACGGATGCAAAAGTGTATTGATCACAAAGGAGAATATTTTGAAAAACAATAAAGCTGTTTTCATTTAGAAATTACTTTGTTTTAATTATTAGGCTCAATATATAATCATCTTCCTTGCATTTGTCTATTTTTATCATCTCCTTGCAACCATTTTCCATATAGATATTGAAAATTTACTTCACAGAAGCTGTACGACACCAAACAACACAAACAGAAACGGCAGCAGTATATGGAAGAAGTTAGTCTGATTAACTTACCAGATTTATTAACAGTAATTGTATTTATTTATAATAATATGTATGTACTTTCTTTTAATTGTGAGAGATTTAATTAATTTCCACTCGAGTTTTTTTTGTGGGTAAACAAAAACGTATATTGAAAGTGTACCTGTATTTACACTAGCTAGACTAACACCTTTTATAAGAATAGTTTGTACAGAAAAGATGAGAAAGTAATATCAGTGCAACACATCTAGTTTTTTCTTGTGGCCATGAATGGAAGATGGAATTTTAATGCTATCATATACTTATTTTAAAATTGCTTTCGCTTTAAACTTCAGGATACTTTCTACAGATACAGTGATGAAAGTTTATCTCAATTAGCAATATGTCAATAAAATAATATTGCATTTGTAAGACTAGTTTATGGAAGAGTGAGTAAAGAAAATCATATGAGATATGAAATCAATTGACGCAAAACATAATAATTACGATTATGATTATTACTACGGAGGGGATTTGGCACTGCGACCAGTCTTGATCTATTATACCTATGTCCCCAAGTGGGGCATCCCCGGGATGAAGAATGAGGTGAGAGGAGACAGAGGGCGGCCTTTCCAAGGAGCCACGACAGTGCAGACGGCAGGGTCCCTACATTTTACTTAGATGGTAGCCACACCCAGTAGGCCAGGACAACGTACATTACCCCTACTGTGGTTCGGAGACCGGCAACCGACCTACCGGAGGAGGAAGTGGTTCACTCAGAGCATATCATCTTGCCATGCACCGTCGAGACTCCCGCCGACACCTACTGACCGGGCCACAGACTAAACCGCGTGAGCCATCCTGCTCGGTAAATACTAGTACTATAAGGTCGAATGGAGGATTTTTGAAGTAGTGCCTAGTGAACTTCCCCTTCCTTCTGCTCGTCCAATAAGGATATATGGAACCCATTTTGGCGAGCTCTTTCAGCGGCTAAGATTGTCAGTTGAATGGGAATTCGCCGTCGTTAGGTTAGTGAAAACTTACCTAAATGTCTTCCACAGTGACAGCCATCCGGGACCATTTTGAACAATTTCTCTCTCTTCCAAATGTATTCGTGATATTCATAAGCGGTTGTACTCCAAGCAGTTTTGGCTTTACTTTTATAAGGAATGTTTCTACCATTCATAAGAATTTCTTAACCCATTGGCTTCTTCTGGGGAGTGCTGTCTATCAACGCAGAAAAATTGTACGAAGGTTAGCGGTGGTTTATTACAACTTCCCTGTACAGTAACAGTTTAACTTTATTTGATAAACTGGGCGATCGATAGACGTATTCCTCTATTTGTCAACGTGGTAGTAATGATCGCCATGGAGGATCTATAAGGCTTCGGTAAAAATGTTCCCAATACCATTAGATAGTACAAGTGTGCACTGCACAATTCAAGGCTGTACACCTGATCTTCTTCGCTCACTCTCATTTATTCTTATATATTTTATATAAGCTATTTTTACAAAATCTTATTAATCTTTCTACTACGTATAATAGTAGGATTAGCTTTACAATGGAGGGGATTCGGCAATGCGACCAGTCTTAATCTATTGTACCTATGTCCCCAAGTGCGGCATACTCGGGAGGAAGGATAAGGGGAAAGAAGACAGATGTCAGCCATCCCAAGGAGCTACGACAGTGCAGAGGGCAGCTCCCCGTATTTTATTTGGAAGTCTCCCCCGGTATGCCAGAACATCGGACATTCCCCCCAACTGTGGTCCTAGCAGCCGGTTCGGAGACCAACAGCCCACCTACCGGAGGAGTAAATGGCTGTCTCAGAGCATAACATCCTGCCAAGCATCGCCGAAACTTTTACCCTGAAAGAGATCACCAGATGAGAAATTATATGAAATGATAATGGAAGTGAAATGGATGTAATTAACTTACCCAACATTCTCCTGGGGACCTGGAAAATCCCCCGAAAAAACCCATGGGTCAGATAGGTTGGCCACGGAGAATCGAACCCGGAACTCCCAAATGTGGGCCACGAAACCGCCTGAGCCATTCCGCTCAACTCCTACATATAGTAAATAGGGGAAGCATTGAATTCAACCCAAACAGTCTATATCAAGTTTTCACCTGGCTGGTACCGTATCTCAGTCGGTAGAGCATCTGCATGCCGAGCTACGGGTCCCAGGTTCGATTCTCGGCGGTGGGTGGGGATTTTTGTCCGAACAAGATAATTTCTCATCTTCCCCAGAGTCTGGAAGTATGAATGAGAGTTCGAATGTGTACGTGATCTAACGATTAAAATCCAACGAATACGAATTAACACCTTCGATATGTTCCAAAGGAGAACGGCCGTCTATGTAATCATTTTAGTTAAAGGCCATGGGACAAATAAAAAAAATAGTTTTCACCAGAAATATATATTTTGAGGTCTCACTAAACCACCAAAACAGTATTTTTATTAGAAAAAAGTCCATGTTAGTGCCTATGCGAGTGTGTGTGTGTGTGTGTGTGTGTGTGTGTGTGTGTGTGTGTGTGTGTGTGTGTGTGTGTGTGTGTGTGTGTGTGTGTGTGTGTGTGTGAACATCGCAATTAAAAACGAAAAGCTGGTTAAAAACTTAACTTAGCATTTAAGTTCTGCACCTTCCAAGGAGATTTTCAAGAAATTCACCCATATTCATGACTAGCTTTATATTTTTAAACAGTGTCTCCTTTTTTAAAAAATGCATCTATATCTTTAATGTCCTGGGAATAGCATCTGATGTTCTGTTTATTTTGAATGACTTTAGCATAACCAATACATCGTAATAGATAGGCATGTCATGCCATACAAAAGCTGTAGATCTCTTAAAACTCACAATTTATTCAAACCCAATTTGGTGGCTAAATATATCTGAGATATTCCTTATTATTGATTTATTCTTTTTTTTTTTACAAATGAAAAGTTATTCGTTTTTGCATCTTTTTCTCTTTAAATACCAGGGGAATGGAATTTTATAGCGATCATATAGCGATCGGCTTTTAAATATTTGGCTAAACTTAAAGTCTAATCTAACCCTGCCCTAATTGTGTTGTCTACAAAGAAATATGTGTTAAAAAGATTTCTGTAAATGTTTATCTCAATTAAAACGATGTAAGTAGAAGAATAAGCGTGTGTAAGAATAATTTGTATACAAATGAGTAGGGAAAATCATATGAGTATAAAACATCATCAGTGGAATTTACCCGCCTCTCTAGCGTTGTGGTAGAGATCCTGAGTTCCTGAATCTCGTTCAGGGTGAGTTGCCTGGATAAGTTTTTTTCTGTTTTTTTCTTCTATCCTCAAAGGTAAAATGTTGGATAACGCCCAGCTCTATAAACCCTAGGATCATTTGAGCATCTTTTCTTTCATTTCATTGATCGTCATTTATGACTTAAAGTCATAATTACTATCCTCCGGATATTTATTAAAAATAAACAAAAGATAAAATAAAATAAGTAAAAAAACAGCGGAACCGTATACGTTAGTCTTCAAAATCGAAGGTATTTCCATGACAATGCAAGAAACGACACTTTAGAGATAGCACTTTAAAATGACGAAGTACTGAACAACTGATAGCAAGAATAACATATCTCGGAAATGGCATGCAACAAATATGTTTAAAATAAATTTTATTTTAAAGAATTTTGATTAACGGCACTGGGATATCTCTCTGGTTTCATTCACGCTTCTCGTGCTGAGGATCCCCAGTTCGATTTACCAATGGTGATTTAAGTCTGCTCTATTTTTGCTTTCACCTCTAAATAGTTTCATGTGAGGTATAACCAGGGCCCAGCTTGGTTCGAGTTCACGGTAAATACTATAGGTCCTCTCATTCCATTCTCATATTTCCCTGCCATTGGAGATAATGGACTTCGCCCTCCACCTCTGGCGTCTTCTGGATATCTCCAACTCAAAAATGGCTTCAGTTACCTCGAAGTTCGAACACACCATGTGGGAAGCATTGAGAAAAAATTATTTAGAACGTTTATATTTATCTCTTATGGTTTTTGTGAACACAATTCTACAGAATTCCTTCAGAATGAAGAAAAATGCACAGTATATCCAGAAAATGCAAGGTATAAATTTTATTATATGAATATCTTAAATGTGTGGTATTTAAATCAAAATAGAGTAATTTTAAAGAAAAATAAAACATATAAAAATCCCACATAAAGGATCATTTTCAGTTCTCTGACGACATCCTTCACTGGCTAAAGTATAATTCGTTTCTATCACAGTTCTATCAGTAGGAATCGATTCATGTCTAACTTTGGCCAATCAGAAACATCGGAATATCTTTCCCACGTGGAGTAAATCACGTGAAAGGAGCTGGGTTTGTACTTCTGTGAACCCTTATTTGCGAAACCATTCTAATTATAAAATGGAGTATACTGTAACTAGATGGTAAAGGGGTAAAAAGCGTATACTTCAATAATGGCTATCTGTGATTAGTAATTTATCACTTTGATATCACTTTCCTAACTTTTGTCTATCCAAAAACTGATAGGATTAGTATCTGCAACAAATTAATAACGTTCAAATGTATAACGTACCCTGTGTTAGAAGCAAAAACTACCACAGCTTACTTACTCCAAACTTTCTCGGGTCTACTAACATTTCCAGGAGACCTGAAAGAACTAGCGTTACGGTGGCTGCCATTAGCGCTAAAATTAAATTAGGTTATTATTTTTATTACGCTGAAATAATGTATTTTCTTTCATCTTTGCATTGTTTGGATCATAAAATATTCGAATTAAATCCCACCCAAGTATTTATCTTGCAGTATTAACTCCCTTGTTTCTAGCGGATTGGATTGTTCGGAGGGGATTCGATACCTCGATGAGACTGGTCTTTTGTACCTATGCCCCAAATGGGGTACCCACGGCTGGAAGTATGTGGGGAGAGGAGACACAGGGTGGCCGACCCCTAAGGAATTACTAGAGTACAGAGGACGGATACCCATACTTATTGGATGGAAACTTCCCGGTTGTCCAGGGCAATCGTCAAACCACCCACCGTGGCCCTGAAACAGTCGCGAGGCCGATTCGGAGACTGGAGCTCCCCCTCCCCAAGCAAGCAAGACTCCGGCATTCCGCTAGCTGCGTTCCTGAATTGGCCCACTAAACCGGCTCAGAGAAACTTCACTCAGATATCACGCATCCTGCCATGCACCGCCGAGAACATCCGTCGACACTTCTACCCTAAAAGATACAGAACACTAGATGAGAGATGATAAGAAAGAATAATAGAGATGAAATGGAAGGACAGGAAATTTGGGTAATGTAATTAACCTACCCAGCATTCGCCTAGCGTCCCGGGAAAACCCCCGAAGAAACACATGGGTCAGGTAGCCAGAGACTTGAATCAATTACACGTTATTGCCTCAAATTTATCGTTTACGTTTTCCCGCACCAACTTGTCAATTGATCAGAACTTCGTACTGAAGCATTTGTATAGCTTCTTTGTACCTCTACCGGTGTTGTAGGCTGTGTAGGCTGCTAAATTTTCAATATACTTAATAATAGATATATTAACAATAGTTAAAATGGATATATGAAACCGTATATTTCCAAGCTGAAGGTTTACTCCTGCAGTAAGGTAGATAGATCACGTTATTGGCGCAATATATGAAGCCATGATGTAAATGAATGAAATACCACGTTTCTTTTATATTTATTACATTCTATTATTATTACCGATTTCAATTTTTAGTTATTCCCTAAATTGGTAAATATGAATATAACTCGAGCGTTAGGTTTCTTCAAGATAAATTTTAAATCTTTGTTACCACGGAAAAATAAATTCTGTTATTGGAAAAAAGGCAGATTCGCAATTTAGAAGCTGTAACATTCTGTAAATTACATTTTGGTTGTTGTGTGTTAGATTTGATATCAACTGTTAAGGAACTAAATTTCATTTCCCAAGTGCTTTCATATTTCTGCATTCCAGAAGCGGCATTTTAAAGCTTCGACTAATGAAAATGTGTTGTATGGTATCAGAACAACAGGGTGCCCTCAGAAGAGTAAAATGCGCATATGGGAACATCATTTGACTCCCTGAGGAATGAATGCACCTGTATTGCAACTTAATGTTGGCGCACAGCAAGAGCAGGTGGGCGGGGAAGGCAAAGGAATCCAATCTTCCCAATTTCATCTAGTCTGCCTAATCTGAGCAGTGTAGTAGCGGATTTAACTTTCTTGTGTCGTACAGCATGACAGTTACAGCAGGTGGGCGGGGTAGGCAAAGGAATCCAGGCTTCCCAAGCTCACCTAGTCTACTTAATCTGAGCAGAGTAGTGGCGGATCTAACTTCACTGTGTCGTACAGCATGACGGTAACATCAGGTGGGCGGGGTAGGCAAAGGAATCCAGGCTTCCCAAGCTCACCTAGTCTACTTAATCTGAGCAGAGTAGTGGCGGATCTAACTTCACTGTGTCGTACAGCATGACAGTTACAGCAGGTGGGCGGGGTAGGCAAAGGAATCCAGGCTTCCCAAGCTCACCTAGTCTACTTAATCTGAGCAGAGTAGTGGCGGATCTAACTTCACTGTGTCGTACAGCATGACAGTTACAGCAGGTGGGCGGGGTAGGCAAAGGAATCCAGGCTTCCCAATTTCAGCTAGTCTGCCCAATCTGAGCAGTGTAGTGGCGGATCTCACTTGCTTATGTCGTACACCATGACAGCAAGAACAGGTGGCGTCTGCCAATCTTGTCAGTAAGTGTAATCCCTATATAGGCGAACCTAACTCTGCAGTGCACAGGTTGCCACCCCTTCAGCTGCAGTGGTGCGAGCGCTGTGGACTGCTAGCCCTCTTGATACTAGATATGATACTAGATACTACGGATACTAGAAGTACGTGGGGCTGAACATTCGAGCCCCTCCAGAATGGGAGCAGTTCGGTTTGGGTTGGCTTTGGCAGTGGAACCCGCCATCTACGGGAAATTGGGTAATCTGGCTGGCCTGGACACCCAGACGGGTTTGAGGAACGCCTAAAAGAGTCCCGTGTACTAGCCTGACAGCTGGTAGCATGGTGTGCCAGACAACCAGTAGCCCTACCGAAGTTTTCGATAGTCTTCCCGGATGGGTTGACGCGCGTGAGTGGCGTATTTACTTCCACCTGAAAGGGGGACGTCTTGGATACAAGGTGTTTGTTCAAGGAAACATCTACATAGTGCTTCGCCGCTCCCGGGTTTTAGAGGGAAAATCTATGGGCTTTCGAGTATAGGTCGTTCCAACTTCTACAATGTCTGACGTCACACAGCCGTCCCTTACAACAGGAGCAATAAGAAAAGAAGTTAAAGAAATCGTAGTCTCCGAATCCAACCCATTCTAATTCCATAAATAGCGATTCTAATGCACACAGCAAAGAAAATAATGTTTCCTGAGACTCATATTGAGATGAGTTTTTTATTTAGTATTTAACGCACCAGTAGGAGCACTTATAAGTAAAATACATAATCTTAATTTAATAAATTTTATCTCCAAACTCCTTGGGCTTCGTAACTAATCTTTATAAATAATTTGAATTTTTGTGTGCAAGACGACAAGCTCCTATTCTCCTTTTGAGTATTGATTGTTCTATGTTGTAAGTCGTATTAGTTTTTTTATAATTAATGCTCAATGCATTACATTTATACTAAAACTAACTAGAAGAACTTATCTAATAGCTTCACTATCATAATGAAATCACTGTTTGGCAATAATTTATTCCAATGAATAACTTCTGCTATTTGCCTGTTTTATGCAACACACTCACTGCACTTTTAGTCTTATTAATGTTTAGTTCTATCATTGCTTATGACGAAACTTTTTCAAACTCCATTCAAGCCCTTTCAAATATGTTTCTTATTTTCAGTTTTACCTGACGTAGGCCAACTCTGAGTATCTTGCTTTGGTGATTGGTGAAAGCACATATGTATCTGAAAGGTGTAAAGTGTCATAATTGAGTTTGTATTTGATGAGCACATAATATCTATTGAAACGACACCCTTTAGATAAGACAGGGCCTAAATGTTCCGTTTAGAAGCTATATAAAAGTAAACAACGACTGTAACTTTATGCCCTATTCGTGATTTGTTAAACAAAGCTTTAAGCAGAAATGCCGATACCTCAAAAGTGTATCAAGATGTATCGTGGACTGATAAAACACTTCAGAATTATTCCTTTGTTGAGTACAGGCGGGTAAAGTATGAGAAAAAACGTGCCACAATATTGAAGCAATAAAAAGCACTAAAATTATGATTTATTATATATAATATGTATTTTTAAAGCAAAAAAATGTTATACCTTGAAGTTTTGGAGAAAGTTCGTGTCATTAGGTTAAAAATGAGCTTAAATGAAGTACAATTAATTTATTTTATGCATTTTAATTAGTCATTTATTATTATTATTATTATTATTATTATTATTATTATTATTATTATTATTATTATTATTATTATTATTATTATTATTATTATTATTATTATTATTATTATTATTATTATTATTATTATTATTATTATTATTATTATTATTATTATTATTATTATTATTATTATTATTATTATTATTATTATTATTATTATTATTATTATTATTATTATTATTATTATTATTATTATTATTATTATTATTATTATTATTATTATTATTATTATTATTATTATTATTATTATTATTATTATTATTATTATTATTATTATTATTATTATTATTATTATTATTATTATTATTATTATTATTATTATTATTATTATTATTATTATTATTATTATTATTATTATTATTATTATTATTATTATTATTATTATTATTATTATTATTATTATTATTATTATTATTATTATTATTATTATTATTATTATTATTATTATTATTATTATTATTATTATTATTATTATTATTATTATTATTATTATTATTATTATTATTATTATTATTATTATTATTATTATTATTATTATTATTATTATTATTATTATTATTATTATTATTATTATTATTATTATTATTATTATTATTATTATTATTATTATTATTATTATTATTATTATTATTATTATTATTATTATTATTAATTTAAAATTTTGAACAAGAAAGGAAAATAGATTAACAAGAAGGAAAGAAAAATCACTGTTTGCTTTGTCCCTGTTAAATGTCACGTAGACTATGCTGTGAAATACCGGCTCGTGAAAATGACAACTTGAGTAGGAGGCTCTAATTTTATATTCTGCGTCATTTATAAGGAGCAACTGTCATATTAATGTCAGGTTTAGGTGATGAGATTCCTGATAGTGAAAGCAGATCAAAAATAAGAATAGCCTCTGGGTTTCTTCTCCCATAGGCCTAAGTTTTAAAGGGAAACAATATTTAAAATTACAGTAACTCACTATTCACATATAACTGGCATACAACGGTGGTTAAAAATGTTAAACGAGAGAAATTACGAAAAAGTATAATTTGATATTCGTGATTCTTTTATTCACTCTTGGAGACAGCCCTTGATGAAGAAAAAATTTATCCTAACTACACGCGATTGTAAGTGTTGATTGTAGGTTATCTTCAGTGCGCGCGACGTAAGCTTATATGCCCTCACAGGCAACTGATCGTTGATCGAAAATCCACAGTTACAATTTAAGACTTTTTAATTGTTTTCCGGTGAATTGGGACCTTATGGGAGAGAAATACGGATAAGTGTATATTTGTCTTCGGTGTAGTTTCACTATAACAATCTCAGCTTCATCTGCAACATCAGATTGACAATGACTACTTGTTAGAGAGAGAAACGCTACATTTTCTTGACTGCGCCTGACATTTCAAAGCGTCTTGCGCTTTTTATTTTCTCAAAAAGAGTGTAAAAATAGGTTTTCCATTTTATGTAAAGAGTGGTTTCTCTAAATGTGTTTGACAAAATACTGCTGAAACAGAATATTGGAAGTTCCATGCTTTGTTATAACAAATTATATTAAAAAACAAAAATAATGAATGTTACAAAATATGGAGATTTTCAAAAAAATTTAAAATGTTACCAAGATGTTCTGAAATGTGATAATTTTGCAAAGCGAAGTGAATTCCACACAGTGAAAAAACCAAAAGTACTAGATCCCATAATGACGGTAAGCATGCTTTTGAATCTGAAATTTCAACATTTGCCTGTCGCTACTCAAAAGTATTTATATAGGAAAGATAAATTAAGTGTTTCGATTTATAATTTATCGCTGGAAGTACAGCGTGTTCCACATTTCTTAATGGGATAGATAGGTGACTACTTAATTAATTAGTTAAATTATTTATGTATTTGTTTATTTATTTATTTATGTATTTATATTTATTTATTTATTTGTTTGTTTATTTATTTATTTATTTATTTATTTATTTATTTATTTATTTATTTATTTATTTATTTATTTATTTATTTATTTATTTATTTATTTATTTATTTATTTATTTATTTATTTATTTATTTATTTATTTATTTATTTATTTATTTATTTGTTTGTTTGTTTGTTTGTTTGTTTGTTTGTTTGTTTGTTTGTTTGTTTGTTTGTTTGTTTGTTTGTTTGTTTGTTTGTTTGTTTGTTTGTTTATTTATTTATTTATTTATTTATTTATTTATTTATTTATTTATTTATTTATTTATTTATTTATTTATTGATTTATTGATTTATTGATTTATTTATTTATTTATTTAATTTATTTATTTATATATTTATTTATTTATTTATTTATTTATTTATTTATTTATTTATTTATTTATTTATTTATTTATTTATTTATTTATTTATTTATTTATTTATTTATTTATTTATTTATTTATTTATTTATTTATTTATTTATTTATTTATTTATTTATTTATTTATTTATTTATTTATTTATTTATTTATTTATTTATTTATTTATTTATTTATTTATTTATTTATTTATTTATTTATTTATTTATTTATTTATTTATTTATTTATTTATTTATTTATTTATTTATTTATTTATTTATTTATTTATTTATTTATTTATTTATTTATTTATTTATTTATTTATTTATTTATTTATTTATTTATTTATTTATTTATTTACTTACTTATTTAGTTATTTATTTATATTTATTTATTTACTTTATTCTCATTTTTTTGTTTTCAAGGAATATATTGGAATCGGAGAAATATGAATGTATTTCTCATACGTATTCGGGCTACAAGATACGGAAAATTGAAGAAAGTCTAAAAAACATTTATAAAAATCATTCTGATGTGCTACGTTCACATGACGTTTTCTGCCATTTCAAACAACTGTACTTTCCGAAGCTTATTCTTTTGTTGCATCCAGATCAAAGTAAACATTTAGAAATGGTTTTATTACCTATTTTCTTGCAGGTATAAGGGGAATAGGAGAATACAGAAGGAATTGCTGAACTCTAAGTTGTATTAAATCGTCAGTTTTAGTGCCATGTACATTTTTAGTAAGGTTTACTAGTTATGTAAACATCGCTCAGAGTTCTTATCAGAAAATTTCAAATAGTGCATTATTTGTAATTAAAGTAACTTATGCGCATAGTCACTCATTGAAAATCCTTATTCATATTTGAGAAGATCAAAATTTTTAAAAATTTCTCCATGTAAGGAGTAGTTTAGGGATACAATGGTTTACTTGAATATCTTCGTCTCACATCCTTGGACGATGCTAAACTTAAATATGAAGTTTGGTATGCAATGACTTTTCGTTTATGAGTATGCGCGCGTAGAACGTTAGCCAGAAAGGCTATTTTTGATTAGGGGAAACATGTGTTTCTAGAGAAACCTCGATATGATTTCTTTAATGTAACGCAATGCTTTTTCGTCTAAAAAAGTAATAAAGCAAGATGTCATGAAGTATAGCTTTGAAGCGTAAAGTAACTTATGGGTATATCGCTACAGTTTATGGAAGCACTTATTCTAAAAATGTAATATTTTTACCTGCGTTAATAATATGACAAAATTTTGTTATAATTAGGTTTAGGCAACTGTGAATAACTTTGCCAGCAGCTAAAGAAAATTAAAATGAACACCTAGAAATAAGTGTGATAATATATTTAGAATATTAGATCTATACCGTCTGATCATTAGAAAAATGCGAGCTGGCGGAAAGTGCTACATTAACTTTCCTACCGTCCCTATTACGCTAGTATCATATACATAAAAAACTCTTTAAAACGGAACGTGATCGTTCCGCAATTTATTTTTTCTTTACACAGGTTTCTTTCTTACAGAGGGTTCTGTTAGAATACAAATGCATTTTAGAAGGTATAGTAGCACAGGTTTGCAGTGAAGGAAAAATATAAAATGAAGTGCAAAAAATAATAGGCTGTATTGTGACCTTGTGTGCTCGTGAAATTAAAAGTCCAATTGCACAAACTCAAAATGTCCTTTATTTCCACCGAATTACAGCTGAAACACTTGCCGATTACATAGAATTACATAGCGCACACAATTGCAATTCAACAGTTCGTCTGTCACAGGTCCACTGCACGCTCACAATCACGTACAACTCCTCTGATACACGTACACCGTCTTCCAGTCCGTTTGCTCACGGCGCTCCTCACAGCTACTCGCCAAGAACTCCTTGACTCGTCCACTCCAGGCCTTATATAGGGGAGATCGTCGTTTCTGGAAGTCTCGCGGTTCAGTGAATCTTCCAGACTGCTTCAGAGGTCCGGGGGAGGGGACAGAGATGGCTAATGATGTTTTTCCAACCATCCCCTCGTTAACGCTGCAAGATAAAAGGGTAGGCGTGTGCTGAAAGGTTCCTGTCACATACCCAGCTGCCAGTTGGTCCTGCCTTGCGTTAATTGGGTGAGACTGCTCTCTCTTCAAAGCTGGTCGTCCCGAATAGCACCATCGTATCGGGCTAGGCGATCCATGTGTACCACCGTCTTTTCTCGGGGCACCTTCTGGATGCGGTAGACCACGTCGTTAATCCTCTTCACCACCCGGTACGGTCCTTGCTATGGTTGCTGAAGCTTGGGGCAGCGTCCCTTGGTCCGGGTAGGGCAGTACAACCAGACCACGCCACCTTGCTGGAAGCCTTGGCTGTTGGCTTGCCTGTCGTATCGGGTCTTCATGCGGTCGCTCGCCTTCTGGATGTTCTGGCGAGCCATCTCGTGCATGTCGTGGAGGTGGTCCACCAGGTTCTCCACATACTCGGTCGCTGGCTGTTTCGCTTCTGGAGGGCTTCCAAAAGCCAGGTCACAAGGGAGGCGTAACTCTCGGCCGAACATTAAGCTGGCTGGCGTCATCCCCGTGGTGTCGTGTGTTGACGAGCGGTAGGCTAGCAAGAACAGTGGCACCTTGACGTCCCAGTCTCGCTGATGGCTGTCCACGACCTTCCTCAGATGTTCCTCTAAGGTCTTGATGTACCTTTCGACCATGCCATCCGACTGGGGATTTAGAGGTGTTGTGCGGGTCTTGTTAACCCCAAGTCTTTCTAGTGCCTCCTTCATCCGGTTGGACTCAAAATTGGTACCCTGGTCGCTGTGGAGCTCCAACGGAACCCCAAATCGGCAGAACACTTGCTCCACGAGACAGTCTGTGATTGTCTTTGCCTCTTGGTTTGGGATGGCATACACCTCCAGCCACTTAGTGAAGTAGTCCATGACCGCCATCAGGTACTTGTTGCCTCGGTCGGATATTGGGAACGGTCCAGCAATGTCAACGGCGATCCGTTCGAATGGCTCTCCGACGACCCCGGCAACCTAGTCTGGGGGCCGCGACTCGCCACGCACAGGTGACACTGACGGCACCATCTCTCAGCGTCTGCTCGGAGCCTCAGCCAGTAGTAGCGCTGCCGTAGTGTTTTTTAAAATCAACAAAGTTCACAGTTTTCTTTCACTCGTACTTGATCACGTGTGAGAACGAAACTGACGTTCCTGAAAAATATTTCCGTTTCCGCGTTAGGCACTTTTCCGGCGTAGAGTATAATTTTACATGGGAAATAGCTCCGTTCTGAAACTTATATTCCGTTTTTCCGGGTTTCTGGCATATAAGGGATACATTTTACGCAGGTTTTACTGTACAACACACAATATTGTCAGATAAACGCGTAACACCCGTCAGATACTGTAGACCTCTGACTAGCTTCTCGCTAGTCATAGTAAAAGTGTGGAACTGCAACGTCAGCTCATAAAGACTGGACTACTGCTTCAATATGCAAGAATCCTCTGTACCTGCAGTGAAATATGTCATAAGAACAGTTAGATAAACGTTTATCTCGATTCGGAATGATTAATTTGTAGACAAATTAAGATTTTGTGGAAGCAGTTTTGTTTTTTGCCAATTTGATTAAATGTGTCACAAAAATTATTCTGCTCTCACAAGTCGCCTGCCTGAGAGGATTAATAGTTGAAGCCCCCCTCTCTTACCTCAGATCCCGCTCACCTTCTTCTAATGGTCGAAACATGTAATACTTTGTTTCTCGTACCAGCATCTCTACTCGATGTTCCAGATTTAAATTCCTTTCCTCTTGCATGTGGATCTTGTTTTCCTTTTGTCCACTCCCAACGTTTTAATTTAAATCTAGAATCTCTTGAGAACGTATCTTTCACAATGATGTAAACAGGAGCTCCAGATATACGTATATTTTGCTTGTAATATTAACAAATTGCGGAAAACTAACGAAGTGATATGAGAAGAAAATTATTTACCATGAAATTCTCAAGAGGGGCAACGTATTGTGAAGGAACTCGAGCTGCACTAATTAACAGACGAGAGCTGCAGAGAGATTCAGGGCTACAAATTCTTTTCATCCCACGCAACCAAGGGGCACAGTAGCTTTGTTTTAAAAGTATGTTATAGTAGTACCCTGTTATCTACAAATCTACGTGGGATGAAAGTTTTTACAATGTATGTATTCATCCAGCGTAGATTTCTGACCGTGGAAATAAAGAGGGTGTTGCAATTAACTTTTAAGCAAAATTTACTGACACAGATAGTAAAGAACCATAAATAAACGTACAATTGCTAACACAAGCGTACAAATCTCATATATACTTCTCCCCTATAGAAAGTCATTTTTTCCAGCAAGTACAGCTTTATGGTTTTCCTGCTGCGATGAACTCTTACAGCAACATTACGTACTTTTAATTTTTTCTCTCAGTAACCGAAACGGATGGAAGCAATGACGTAGGATTAGTCAGCTCCCATACTTGACAGTAAACCCTAATCTGTAACATCTTGTTAAACGTTAACAGTTTTTAAAGTCACCAGTCTTCTCTTATTGAGGAGAAGAAAATTACGGTTAACCATACCAAAAACCAAAGCATATTTTAGTGCTAGCAATACTACTACTACTACTGCTGCTGCTGCTGCTGCTGCTGCTGCTGCTGCTGCTGCTGCTGCTGCTATTACTTCTGGATGGAAATTGATGCACTTATAGTGCTTCTTGTTCTTAAGGAGTAACGGTGGCAAACTTTTTAACCAGAATGTTATGGAACAGTACTGAATAAGGTATTTTGAAACCCTCTAGCAAGCATGAACATCTGCATAGTAAATCCTACACTCCGGAGTATATTAGGAATAGAAAGTAACGTTACGATTACCTTAACTCTTTACTGCATGAATTATTTTGCTACTTACGTCGCTCTTGCTGTAATTGCTAAACCAGTTCTCATACTGCTTTCTGCGGTGTCTTAATTCAATCGATTCGAATACCCATGGTTGATAAAGCGATAGTGATGGACTGGTTATTAGTTAACTCAATGTTTGCTAAAGTAACGAGATGGTTAGATTCCGGGTGACATTCATTGCTTTGGTTAGTTACCTCGTTACGCCCACGCAAGATATCATGATGAGCATTGATGTTCTAATATAACATCTGCGAGAAAAATGCCTACTAATACCCTTCATACATATATGTAACTAAGTGCGACTACCTGGCAGACAACAGGTAAATGTGTGTTTGGACGTTAATATTTCTCTTCTGTAGCAACATCACCTTCCAAAATGTCATTATCATGTTCCATATAACGTTCTATATTTTATATAGCTTAAGTCACTGTAAGCTTAGTTTCAGTCATATTTTTAGCATATATAACGCCCACTTTTACTATATACGGCACCGTAGGCGGTGAGACACTGATGATACATGAGATGAAGATGGACACCGGTGGAATGAGATGGCAGGGGAAACCGAAAATCTCGGAGAAACCCCACCTCAGCGCCGTGTTGTCCATCACAAAGCTCACTTTGTGGTCACCTGGGATCGAACCCGGGCCAATTTGGTGAGAGTTTGTCAGTGAAGAATTTTTATACAGTAAAAAGGATATCTCAACGTCGCATGACGTTACTGAAACATGTTAAAAGCACTACAGTTCTTGAGTGAATTCCTTATTCATATATGTTTCTATAACAGAAAACTTTTCATAGATTTTGTACAGGTAATCGTTACTGGTAACCACTAATGTAACGCAGATCTTAAAGAAAATCACTTTATCCATATTGGTAACCGCGATACAATATAACCATTTAACCCACTGTAATAATTGTGAAGTGCCTTAAAATAATTGTTTCCCCATACTTACGGAATGCTTGCTACGATGTAACCTATTTCGGAATCAGCTTCTGCAATAATAAATTATAACAATACAGTAATAATTATATCTTGCTGTAATACCATATGTTTTTGATTGCCTACTCTATTTCATACCTACAGTAAGTAGAGAAAGTATCGCATTCCATGCAAATTGGAAGTTTACCGTCTTCCAGGGATGCGATACGAAATTATTCAAGAAAATGCTCTCTTCTCAAATTCCTCTTTACGTGATACATGTTCTTAGTTTTACTTCCTTAAAGATGACTCTAATGATTTTGATTAACATAGTCAGTTACTTCTTATAGTAAGTACTAACTGATGTGTACTAACTAAAATAAGAGTAGAATTCTTTGCTTTTAGAATATGTTTGTAGCAAAGTTAGTATGAAACATGATTTGGATACCGAGCAGCCACGTTAGACGTTTCTCCTTGAAACAGACAAGCCAAGATGTCTTGTACTCTGTGTAAGTAGGCATGTTAAGATCAGACGCTGTGTCTGAAAGCAGCTTAGGCTCTCATTGTAACGACCCCATTACCTGCGTTTCCTCTCCCAGAGGATCAGGCTTTGCATTATATAATTAAGGGTCTACCTCGAATCTTTGTAGTAAAACTCATTTCAAGTTCTTGGAATCTCAGTTACGTGTAAAGACATATCATGATAAAGGAACAAAGATGTACGGATTTATACAACATACTTAAGGGTAGAAAGGAAGTCGTTCAGAATAAAAAGAGCTTAACAGGCTATTCCAAGAAAATTCAAGGTATACATGCTATTTGTCACGAAAAGAGCTTAAATCCTACAGTACATCAATAGAAATCGTTAGAACAATATTTGAAAGATAAAAAAATAACGAAAACTTGTCTACGTAAAGCCTGGGGGATTTTTCTTCAAAATCTTTATGTCATATCCTTAGAAGGTCCTGAACCTAATTAGCAAATTTTGTATTTAACCCATCTTTAATTTTTAGTTATAATCATGTGCACTAGCACACCGACTTTTTTAACTGTTTTATTTTGGTTCTTGGATGCTCAAACATATACCTACTTACTGTAAAATTTTGACATCGAAATTATGGGTGGAATATTGGGTGGGAAGTACTACTTTCTCTATTTAAACCTGTATAGGTACTATATAAGGAAGAATATTCTCACCCATTGGAGCCACATAGATCTATTGTAGCTATAGGAAGAAGGGATGAACTGAAGGAACCGCAGACAAATGTACCACAGAGACACGCAAAGCATATGATAGTTCTAGCTCAAAGACCCGTTCCACCGTAGACCAAACAGCCTAAAGTGCCCACGAGTACTCTTTCCGTTTAAAGAAGAATCCGGGCCATCTATGCGATACCACCATACGCCACGAAACCTACAAGTATATCTAGAAAATGAGAATGAAACGGAATGAAAGGGAAATGCTGGAAAGGAAATTGTGGTAGATGAGAGACCGTACTAGTATTCACATACTGGCCAAGGAAAATCACAAAATTCAGAGGTCTGAATTTTGAGGTCGATGGAATCGAACCTACAGCATCTGAATGGGAGCCTCATATGTTGATCATATCGCGAGATACAATGAAATGTGTAGTGTTTAACGCCCGCTTTTACTACATACGGCACCGCAGGCGATGACACTGATGATACATGAGATGAAGATGGAGCACCGGTGGAATGAGATGGCGGGGGAAGCAGGAGATCCCGGAGAAAACCCATCCCAGCACCGTGTTGTCCACCACCAATCTCACTTTGCGGTCGCCTGGGTTCGAACCCGGGCCGCATTGGTGGGAGCCAAGCGGTCTAACGACTGAGCTACGACGCGGCCTCGCGAGATACATCTCTCTTGACTTATTCTATTTCCTAAGTTCGGTTTTCCTAGAAACTATGCAAAAGTCAGAACTTCGCCCTTTCTTTCTGCTCTTTTAAGGCACTTAAAGGCTGTGAAATATGTATTCCTGGAATTCCAGGCATCTATATGCGCACAAGAATAAAGCTAAAAATATTCAGCTTTATGGCAAGGTTAATGAGCAAAGTTAAGAGGCTTTAGGCATTGATTCGCCAAGGTTTTCTGAAATTTTACGCAAATATCTGGTGGTGATGGGCGCCAGCGTCACCTTTCTGAGATATCGAAAGCAGTCTGGGTGGAACGGTGCCAGGTAATGGTCCTCAATTCACAAATGGCCAGTCACGGAGTGTTCATGACATCGTGGTGGGCGACCAACACAGCCCCCAGACGTAACGATTGTCAGCTTGGGGTGTTTTCAAACGGCGATACATGAGTCAAGGTCGCCGACATTGTTGCTTAGGAAAACCAAATTAATGCCCTGTCATAACTGCGTCTCCGCTCACAGGGTAATTGAAATATCTGAATTTCCGTTCCCTAATGCCTTGCTTACCTCTTGCTGTGCAACTAGCTAGCATACGTGGGTAGGTTGAAACATTATTTCGTTCCGAGTCTATAACGTCTTTCTCTACCGCTTTTGCTTAAAGCGCAGAGGATAAGTCAGTGTGAGGATTCCCAGTTCAATAAAATGTGTGTTTGGCGATATTCCACATAATACTCTTATTACTCTCTTTTGTAAAATACAAATGTTGCTCGTAAAGATATGGTTTTGTCAAAGTAGGACACTATAATTTCGAAGAGAGTACATATTACTGTAATATATTAACAGTTATGATTTTTTGTTTGGCTAAGTACTGTAACAGTAGTTTCGAGTTATATTTAGAAAAGTTATGAAAAGTTTGTAAATTTGTAAAAAAAAAAAAGTGATTGTGTATTTAGTAATTTAAATAAGTAAAAATATATGTAATTTTGTGATTGGCCGTAGTAATAATTGTATGACGTATTGTTGTGACATGGAATTAAATTGGCCAATCACAAAATTAAGATAGGAGTAACGATAGTTACGAAAAATCAATTATTTTGGTAGAGAGTTTTGTAATCGTGAGTGTGATGACTAGTAGTGCAGGAACAAGAACCTTTATTTAAGAGTTGGAACTCTTTAAATATAACAAAGTAAGAATTTATCGATATGTTGGAAGTGACCTGCAAGTGACTGGGAAAGGAAGTTCAAGTAATCCAAATAATACAATTAAATAGTTATAAAATTTGACTTCTCCGAAACTTTATTTCGAACCACGCCTGAAAAACAGATGTCACATGACTCTTATTTAATCAAACACAATCATCAAGATACAACTCAAAATACAACGAATTAACCCTGTTATATCTGGCTTCTCGACTTCTGGACTTCTCCTGTCCTAGTAATTAAACTCCTTCACTTATCTTACCTCAGATACGTATAATATATTTGGGATTTCCACTTCAATTTAGCTCAGAGAGAGAGAGAGAGAGAGAGAGAGAGAGAGAGAGAGAGAGAGAGAGAGAGAGAGAGAGAGAGAGAGAAGGGGGGAATGTGTGTGGCTGTGTGTCTATGTGTGTGTGTCTGTAAAAACTACACCACAATTCTAAAACAAAATGTTGAACAAATACCAAATTTCGTAATTAGTTAATTTATCGCTAAGGAATGGAATAAGTAATAAGGGAGGATTAAAATCTCTTTCCCCACCAGTGTTAAATCTGCTAAATTCATTAACTATTATCTCAAAAACTTTTTAACATACTAGACTGAAATGTTTACTGACTGTAGATTATTATTATTGTTACTATTGTTATTATTAAAATTATTATTGGTCATTATCATAAGATAGCATACTGATCCGGTAAATCGTTTATTCAACGCTCAGTCGGAAATGGTCAATTTCATGAACAGGAAAATACGACATATAACTAAAGAAGAAAATTCAAACTAGTAAAAGTATGGCGTACATTATTACAGGGTCTGAAAAAAAAAAACATTTAAATTGTAACTAATGTACACACCTACATAGTGCATACGACAAATAGTTACTCGCCCTTTTCCAATAATTGCCTACAGATCATTTAAGGGTTGTTTTTCAAGGTTCATATGATCTACTTTTGTTTCTTAAGGAAAGAAAGGAAAGATGCTTTTTTCAATTAAATATTTCATAATTATTACTTTTTAAACAAGTAATAATCTGACACCAACCCAGATTTCAAGGACATTTATAAGTTTTTCTGATCTTCCAAACAGTTAGTTTAGTTGTCTTCAATAGTTTCTGAGAAAACGGGTTAGTCGTAATGGAAAAGTCATTCATAGATGATGCTCTTAAAAGCAAAAATTGAGAAAATAAACTTGTATATATTTGTACACAAATAAATCAACTTGAGTAATCCGAAGCTGCCATACTTAACAGAAGCACCAATGTATGAACAAACCTTCCCTCAAATGGACTAAAACCGCTTGATTCAGTATTCGCAGTAATCGCTTACAATGATTATATCATATATAAATTTGCCCCACATTTTGCTTTGGAGGATAGGAAAATTAGTTACATCGTGAAGTTATATACCAAACGGGTATACGTTGTTTTTATTTGTTTATATAACTGCACATTATGCACTTGCCAGGATCGAGGACACCCCTAGGTATACAAACAATGAACGCTAAATATTGACGAGTCACTTCTTTCCTGGTCGAGGCAAATGGAAAAGCAGCGTGCAAGAAAATAGATAAGTTCTGGGTAATTTATATATGTATTTAACATTGCGGTAAAACTAAGGCAATTGCCTTTTCTTTTCTGTTTGCCACTATAAATATTACTAAAATAAATGCAAGGCGGCCCGGGTTCGATCCCAAGCGACCGAAAAGTGAGATTTGTGGTGGAAAACACGGCACTGGGGCGGGTTTTCTCCGGGATCTCCGGTTTCCCCCGCCATCTCACTTCACCGGTGCTCCATCTTCATCTCATGTATCATCAGTGCCATCGCCTGCGGTGCCGTATGTAGTAAAAGCGGGCTTTAAACACTACACATTCATTCTAAAATAAATGCCACAGTACATACAAAACAGGAACGAACAGTTTACAATATCTCTATACTTGACTATATAAAACATTATTAAAAAAGGCCATGTGAACTGTTGAACAGTGTTAATAATGATAGTATTATAAAAATCAAAGTACGGACTACGGGAGCAAAATAATAGCTTCTGTACTAACAAGGAACAATTGTACATTAATGTTACAGATCCAGTTAGGACTCCTTTTAGTGAAAGCAGGTCAAAAATAAATGTACCCGTATCTCAGTTTTCCCTCCCAATGGCTCAAGTTTGACAAGAAAAACGATCTAAAATTAGAATGGTGCAGTAGTAATATGTAGTTATTTACATATATCGGTGTTTGAAAGGAATTAAACAAGTTATCTTTAGTGTGGTCCACGGTTACTCGATTGTGGTCTTGGTGCAGGACAAAGTTTATCCCGTCCCAGGCAGCTCAACATTGAGCAGAACAGAGAACTAAGTTCTCTGTTGCAACTTAAAACTTCATAATTCTTTCCCGGCGAGTAGGGATCCTATGATAAATCCGTATATATTTTTGTTTTCAGTGTATTTTCACCTTTAAAAATTGCGGGTGAATCTATGAAGCCATTGTGGCAATGGGCTCTTGTAAGGTACAACTAAGGACTGAAGAGCTAAGTCTGTGCTAACCTCGTATCAACAGGTATTAAGTAATTCCTTTTGCAAGCACCTTGAAGTGTGCAGTTTCTGACACCCTATGCTAGTACATTCCAGAAGAGGTAATGGTTACGGTGAATGGCACTTTTAGTGTTAGGAAATCGATATTTTCTAGCTAGTGTCAAGGACTTGAGTAGGACATAAGATGGTAAGATAGGTAAAATGTATCTCTGATGGGTGCAAAGTACTGCATCCTCCCCTTCAACCCGAAGGTACTTCGGTAACCTCCAAATTAACTCCCAACCAAAAGACCTACACCACCTTCATCCTACAAATTTCTTCTAAATCCTACCTGCGGTAAAACCCTTAACGGGTGGGCACGCAGCAAAAGCCTTCTGACTACACAGCCAGCCAGCACGAGCGAGCGAGTGAGCGAACAAATAATGACTGACTAGAAGCGCATGAGAGTGCATGTTTACTAAGTCATTCAGGCGAATCCAAGATATCGAGGGACGGTGCTTTTGTTATTGTGGAATGGACATCGACTGTAGATACGATGCTTTCAGCTCTATTGTAAGAAAATGATTCCTTAATCCTTTTCTTTACATCCTTATGAATACTTTTCCCCTAATTATAGAGTTTAATTGTTTTACAGCAACTGTTCCTTTTTGCAGATCATTGTTGAATTTCGCTCTCACTATCTTCTTCACTTGAAATTAGTATTCCTACGTAATTATACATGGTACGACATTTACTGATCGACCCATATTCCATTACTATGTTGCTTTCTATTCCTCCAAAACACTATTTACCTACTCATTTTAGTTATGTTTATTTGTAAACACGCTTTACATAACTGTATAAATCAATGTTATCGTTCACTTTTGTAACTGTTAATATATATATATATATATATATATATATATATATATATATATATATAAAGCTATTTTAAGAAGATCCATAGCTTAGATAGGCAAACGAGACGCGTAGTATTACATAATGTAATGAAATGTCAGTCAATACATGGTTATAAAACTAGTTTCCATGTTATTCTTTTATTTTTCTGAACTTATATGTATAAAAGAATAATTTAAAATATTGTTTTGAAGCTCTAGCAGGTCTCCAAGAGCAATGAAAAAATTAATGGAAATGGATTATTGGAGAAGGTACAACTCTTATTTCTTGTCTTTATAGCATTTGAAATGTAACTCTATGAGATTAGATGGTAGCACTGAATATTATTAATAAAATTGAAACAAGATGTTTTATTTGGTACGGTCATCTCAAAAAAATGTTAATAGGGAAGTTGACCATTAAAACTATGTAATTGGTTACCTCTTTGAGGGAAGAAGAGAGGAAGTGTGTGGAGTAATTACGTAAAGACAATCCATGGAACATAAACAAATGAAAGAGGAAGATTGGAAGGATGGAGGAAGATAGAAACGGGATGTAAGCTACACCATATGGCATAAACCAACTTCCTTTACATACAGAGAGAGAGAGAGAGAGAGAGAGAGAGAGAGAGAGAGAGAGAGAGAGAGGGAGAGGGAGAAGGAGACAAGGAGAAGAAAATCTTAGTACGTAAGTGAGCCACGAGTGTGACTTTTATTATAGATATTAAAACGTTCTGGACATTGGAGTTTTTAACAATTAAATGTATCAATAACGTACATGAAATTTTCATTGACATTGTCATGTGTAGCTCTAGGATTTTCTTTTCAAATTCTGCGAAGAGAATAACAGCTTGCTTTGTTTAGATGGGGAGCATAGCCAACAGCCACAAAATGCTTTCTGAAAGTATTAACATTTGAAATGAATTCACCCACTAGGTGTATTGACCATGCCTAAGCGTATTTGAGAATACAGATACCATTTTTTACTTCCAATTTTATTTCCAATTTTAACTGGAAGTGCTGATCCAGGGGATTTGCTTTTAAAGTGAACACCTCGGTAAATCCGTTGGAGGCTCTTTCCAGAGCAGGTACACGATTTGACCACCCTTCGGGCTGTTCCACAGCCTGCCAACAACGAGTAAGTGGAGGCAAGGAAATTGCCTTTATATCCGCTCCTCCCCATCATTCTCTCTGATTTACGTTGATCGTGTCCGTGACGTATACGGCTTTTCTCCGTGAAATCTCTCGACCTTTACAAGTTCACCGGCTGTGATCTAGAAAGGAAAGCCTAGTCGAGTTGAAGATCTTTGTATCTGTGTTGCGAGGATATGGAACATAAAAATAGCAAACAGTTTTTGCAAGAAAAAATACTGTTTAAAATCAATAATAAGGATGTGGAGTACAAGAGACTCTTTATGTCTCAATATATTTTACTCCGCATCATTTTGGAGTTACTATTTCGTCACATATCAAAATACACCGATCACAGCTGTCTAACGTGTAAGTTTTATCGTTTTATCGTCATCTCTACGGATTTATTTTCTGCAGCATGACCCAGTGTCTCATTCAGTTAATTGGAGGATAAGGTAAAGTCAACCCCTTTCCAATTTTGAAACCGATATTTAACGTATAAATGGTTCAACACCAGCGTTACTAGACTACAAATTTCAAAATTAGAGTTGCTGTACGATCATGTGCGCCAGACTTTTTTAACCCTCTTAATGTCGAATTTCAACAACAGATGTTAAAATCGACATTAAAAAATGTAATATAACAATTGTCACAGCGTTAACAAAGCTTTTAAAATTCTTGCATTTCACGAACTGTTTTCTGAAAATGTTAACAAATACGTGTTAACGCTGAGAGACATGTAAACATTACAGATACAGAGGGCTGTGGATGAATCTTTTTATTTTCTGAACGTACTGCGCGATACGCTATTGTTCTATTTTCGTTTACACACAGCTGAAAAAATGGCGGGTGAACAAAATCAGAAGAGAAACCGTGGGACAAATTTCTCCGCAGTCGAAAGGGAATTGTTAGTTGAATTAGTAACTAAATATAACGGCATTGTGGAAAATAATATGACGGGGGCAGTAAACGTGAAAGATAAATATGTGACGTGGAAAAAATTGTAAATGAGTTTAATGCGAATGCAAATGTCACAACCAGAAGTACGAAGCAACTGCGTCAATATTACGTAAACTTAAAGCGAGGTGTGAAGGACAGAAGTGACGAAAGACTGGAACATTTCAAGACGAGTGGTGGACAGTGAATTATAAAATCGCCAAGTAGACACAACTCCACCACCAGATTCCTTCAGATACGTGTCATAGCTATCATTATATCGCTAAGATATTATCATACCACTGTCATCTTTGACAACTACATGCAAAAATGTAACGGGCAAATAAAACATACTATACACTTCTATGTCCGCATTTGAGGTACTTCTTGGTGACATATGCATAAACACATTTATCGTGGTTAAGATACATAGTTAAAATTTCTCCATAATCAAAAGGGTTGGAAGCCAAATTTTAAATTCTTAGCAACATAAAATATTGAGACAAAGCTGAATACGGCATATTGTTATTCGGTACATGTTCTAACCTCTCTAGTACTTCCACCCTCGTAATAGCTTGTTTCGACAGTCACTCATTAGAAAATCTTTCTCAAAATCATTTCCCCTCATAGGCCGTTCTCTACTACGAATGCCTATTACGATTGTCTAAATATAGCAAATCGACATAAAAAGCTGAGTTCACGCCCTCCATCTCGACATTTCTGCAATTGTTAACAAAGTAAAAAGAGAAATATGGCTTGTTAGTTTAACAAGAATGTTAAGCTAACACAAGGGGGATGTAATGCAATTTTTATAAGTATTGCTAAATAGACTAACAGCCGTGTTAAGACTTAACATGTTTTGGTGAAATCGGGCATTAATATTTTTAAACGGTGGACAAGTTTAATCACTAGTACCTCCTTTTCCTAAGATTTTGGGATTATATCACTTAATTATTCATTTACTGTATATGCACTACAGAGTTCGCAATACGTTATACGTTATATTTCGTAAATTATTGTAAGCGTTATAAGTAAATGCACATGCCAAAAGTACTCCGCCGTTGTTGAATTTCGTTTTACTCAGTTGGTGTAATCAATGGAATTTGTGTAATTTTACCTTCATATATTTGTCTTTTAATAGCCCTTTATGAATCAGTTACTGGACTTTTAACATGTTACTAGTAAAATTTCCGTAGGGGAGGGTATCCGTCCCCTTCAGCTGCCGTGGTGCGGGCGCTGCGGACCATTAGCACTCGTGGTACCTCTGACGTTACTAGAGGAACCTCGGGCCGAACATCTCAGCCCCTCCTTCGGGAGTTGTTCGGATTGGGATGGTCTCGAGGGGGCAGTGGTTCCCGATACCCGTGGGAATCGGATACGTCTAAGGACGGAGTTGAGGAAAGCCATTAATTCTCCCGGGTACTAGCCTGCAAAGCTAGTAGAAGGTGTGCTAGATCGCCAGGCGGCCCCACCGAGGTCATATCGGTACCCTTCACCTTCGGTGTTGGCGCGCGTAAGTGGCGTATCCACTTCCATCCCGTCTTGTGTCCTTGGACCAGATGGGGGGGGCCTTGTTTGTAACCCAGGTCCTGTCCTATGGAAAGCCCCACGGAGGACACCGAGCGCCCTTTGGGACAGCTCGGATAACTCCCTGGTTGAAAAAGGCCCGGGTCTTGTTCCTACGGTTTCAAGACAAATGGGAGTAGAACCTCTGGACTCAACTGTTACTAGTAAAACACTCAACGTAGACACAACCACCACCAGATTCTTTCAGATACGTGCCATAGCTATCGTTATACCGCTACAGATATTATCATACCTCTGACATCTTTGACAACTATATGCAAAAGTGTAACAGTCAAACAAAACACACTATCCACTTCTATGTACGCATTTGAGTTACTTCTTGTCGACATATGCATATACACATTTATCGTGGTTAACATACATATTTGAAATTTCTCCATACAGATTTGTCACTAAGCAAATGGTATGGAAGATAACCGTTTAAAATCTTAGCAACATAAAATATTAAACAATAGCTTAATTATTCTGTTAAGAAAACGCATGCCTACCCAAGCACTGGTAAGAAAGTCCATTTACTA
Source organism: Mantis religiosa (assembly GCA_030765055.1). NCBI lineage: Eukaryota > Metazoa > Arthropoda > Insecta > Mantodea > Mantidae > Mantis > Mantis religiosa. The sequence continues at coordinate 211,982,779 of CM060950.1, forward strand.
ATGGAAGGTGTTGAACTTATGCACAACAGAATTTGCATATCAAGAAGTTGATGCTACACTGTATTGGTATATCATCTCAAATTATGGGTATTATTTTGGTACGCATATCGCTTATATCTGATACGGACAGCGCTAAATAAAGACTGTATGATTGTTAAATTTCATTTCAAATGCCATAGCTTTTACGAGATGCGTTTTCGAAATAAAAAATATATTTATTTAGAAGGCTGTATTTTTTCACTCATGCAAATATCAACCGTCATGAACAACTCTGCAGCTTCCAGAAAGCAATGCCCCCTGCACCTCTCATATTCAGCAACATTAAATAGAGGAGGGTCTGCTGCGTAGCAAGTTATTGGATTATTGAAAATTTGGAACTACCCAACTTGTGCTGCTGACCTTTACGAACACGAGCAATTAGAAATAATTGAAAGCAGCTTTGTGCAACCTGTTCCCAATTACTGACGCGGTGTAATGAAAAAAGCGTGGGTACAAGTAGGAATTTATACAAAGTGCCACTTCCAGCTAATGAAGGAGACAGGAAAAAATGCACTTTGTTTAAATGGAACGTTTGTTCTGCAAATCATACCACGATTATGACATACAACCTGAACAGGAACCCACTTAACAATATCAAAATAATGTAAACACGCCTTGCATGTAATGCCATCCTGTTTCTTCCTCCTTCAGGACAACCACCACAACCACATCACCATCACACCACCACCACCACCACCACCACCACCACCACCACCACCACCACCACCACCACCACCACCACCACCACCACCACCACCACCACCACCACCACCACCACCACCACCACCACCACCACCACCACCACCACCACCACCACCGCCACCACCACCACCACCACCACCATCACCACCACCACCACCACCATCACCACCCCCACCACCACCCCCAACACCACCACCACCACCACCATCACCACCACCACCACCACCATCACCACCACCACCACCACCATCACCACCACCACCACCACCCCCACCACCACCACCACCACCACCATCACCACCACCACCACCACCACCAACACCACCATCACCATCACACCACCATCATCATCACCACCATCATCATCACCACCATCATCATCACCACCAAAGCAGCACCATCACCACCACCATCATCATCACCACCAAACCAGCACCACCACCAAACCAGCACCACCACCACCATCACCATCATCATCACCACCAAACCAGCACCATCACCATCACACCACCATCATCATCATCACCAATAAACTAGCACCATCACCATCACACCACCATCATCACCACCAAACCAGCACCATCACCACCATCATAGCTACCATCACCACCATCACCATCACCACCACTACCACCACCATCACCACCATCATCACCACCATCACTACCATCACCACAATCACCACCATCACCACCACCATCACCACCACCATCACCACCACCACCATCATCACCACCACCATCACCACCATCACCACCACCACCATCACCACCACCACCACCACCATCACCACCACCACCACCATCACCACCACCACCATCACCACCACTATCACCACCAACATAACCACGACCACCACCACCACCACCATCACCACCACCATCACCACCATAACCACGACCACCACCACCATCACCACCACCACCATCACCACCACCACCACCATCACCACCACCACCACCATCACCACCACCACTACCACCATCACCACCACCATCACCACCACCATAACCACGACCACCACCACCATAACCACGACCACCACCACCACCATCACCACCACCACCATCACCACCACAACCACCACCACCATCACCACAACCACCACCGCCACCATCATCACCACCACCATCACCACCACCACCATCACCAACATCACTACCACCATACCAAGTACGATCATCACCACCATCAGCACTTGCATCACCACCACCATCATGATCACCATCATCACCGCCTGCCTCGGTAGCGTAGTTGGTAGCGCGTCTGCCTCACGTTCAAGAGGTCCTGAGTTCGCATCTTGGTCAGGGTGAGCTACCTCTATGAGGTTTTTCCGGTTTTTTTCTTATTCTGAAAGACGAATGTCGGGTAGCTCTAAGCTCCATGGACCCCGGATTTATTTGAGCATCATTTCACCCATTTCATTCATCGTCTGATATGACAACTTGGAAGACGTAAAATAAAAAAAAATCTACCATCACCACCATCACCACTACCATCACCACCACTACAATCACCTCCATCGCCACCACCATCACCTTCATTATCACCGCCATCACGATCACTACCATCGCCACCACTATCACCTCTATCAGCATCACAATGACCACCATCACTACCATCACCACCATCACCTCCACCACATGACATCAGGTTTCATTACTTATGACAATTATATGCGAACCCTTTCAGCCAATTCACGTCTGAATGACTTATTCACCAATCAGAATCGAACCTGATTGATATTTTAAGTCGTGGTGCTAGCAAAACTAGCAACTGATAATCTATTTCTTCCACATTCATTTTTTATCCCTAAGATCTCTGCTGCGATTCTACTAGGGAACTCGGAAACCTACTCTTATGCATTTTTCTGTTTACTTTAATGGCTTATATAAACTCCAAAGATACTGAAATTTGGTGATCTTCGTATTGAGAAAGGAAAAGGAGCGTTACAATATTAAGCATCGTGTAATACAAGAATAAATAAAACGTTTTGTGCAAAATGTGTTCTGTCACCTCTGCTTCGATTCGATTATTATCTATGCCCTCCCAAAAGAAGTGTTCATTTATACACGCCTTGTTCATTTGCATTTTATTTAATTGTGACTTGCGGTTCTGCTTAGAATAAAAGCTAATAAAACTGGAGTATCTGTTCTACGCCAGTGCTTACATTGAATTAAAACTATGGTATTGAACTCTCACACTAAATGTACCAAAAGGAGGGCATCGTTCTCATAATACAATTGTTATCCAATCCCCTTGTTGTTTATAATTTTTCTTACAAATTTAACTGAGCTAATAAATCGTCGCGGTAATGTGGAAATAATTATGCCAGGCATCCGTTATCTTTGACCAAATCGTTAAAACTAGCAGCCTTTGTGATATTACTGAAGTTAATCTATCACGATTGTTTCAAACTCTTGGGCTGTACATTGAATTGCTCATTGTTGGGTGTCTGGAAGACTAAATATGTGTATGCGAAGCCTAGATGTAAACACTTGCAGCAGATGTTTCACACCGCCAGGTTTCACACATATAACATGAAAATCCTTATAGTTAGAACATAATTTTCTTGAACAAATTTCTCTAAGATTTTTCTTAGGTTAGAACTCTCAAGAGTTATTTTACAAATTCTAACACCATCGTGAAAATACAGTCATAGGCTTATAAGCGTGACCCAAGTTTGCAGGTATCCAGGTGTAACGTTTTCTGATGTACTCAAAGCACATCAAGAACTCGCTGGATCAGGTTTATTAATATACATAATAGAATACAACCATGATACTCACAAATTGAGGTTCAGGTTAAAGGGCTGGCCCACGTAATATGAGTGAATGTTTTTTTTTTTTTTAATAGGCATTCGATGAAACATTTTTTTAAAAAAAAAGAAAGTAGCACACGCAACGGGCTTATGAACATAGGCGATTTGAAATTAATTTGCTATGAGATATTCGGATTACATAGAAATGGTGTTTCGGGGTTTAATTTGGAAGAAATTTGGAATTTCAATTTCTTTCTTCTTTTTTTTTTATAAGAAAGTAGTACACGCAACGAGCTTATGAACATAGACGATTCGAAAGTAATTTGCTGTCAAACATTCCGATTATTTAGGAAAGATGGTTCGGGGTTTAAATTGGGTGGTTTTTTCATTAAATACTCAACAGACAAAGACAAGAGTTTGAATCTCAACATGAGGAAGATGTATCTACTAAGAAATGACAATCAAAATTACCTAATCAACCTCAAATATCGCTATGAGAGATGTAGGTACCGAATTAATGGAAAGCCATTTAAATAAACTAAATCTGATAATCCGCTAAAGATTAGTATAAAATATTCTGGTTGAAAACAATAAAATAGCTCAAAGGTCAAAGCAATTGTGATACTTATTTGCCTAGGTTAGGGTATGTTAGTTTTTAAATATAGAGTTAGTTTAGGTTTAAGAAAGTTTAGGGGCCCAAATGACCTAGCTTTCGACGGGCGCTTATATCCCACAACTGACTCGCTCACTATAAGTCTAGGTTTATGATTCAGAAATATTCATTTCATTTTCGCTTCTTTCAAGTAATCGCAAACCGTTCTGCTTCCACATTACGCAGTTCGGTAAACTTTTGCGTGTTTTCATTTATATGTTTTGGCAACATCGTCATTGCATATCGAATGCCTAAATACCATCTACAGTGACAATACGGTACTATTTTCCTCCAAGGGACTTGAAAATTGAATTTGCAATAAGAATTAGAAGTTACAATGCCGAAGCTTTTGGATAATGTTTATTGTATCTTACTTCGAAATAGATTAACAAGCATTATATTGGCTGAATTGCAAGGAGGTGAAGACAAGAAATCATTGATCCCAGTACGCAAACTCGACTTTGTAGGTTAAGTATTCCTGTTTCAGTTCCCGGTGTGTTGTGAACCAAATTTGCATCTCTTTGCTTTCCATTCTCGTTCGTTCTCATCCTCGGTTTATTCTGGACCTGAGAGTGAAAACGATGTATTTAAAAGACAGTGGTATATATCTTTCTTTCTTTCTTTCTAGGTACTTTCTAGATACCCTGTTTACCTTCACTGCACTTTACTGTCTTATTATGCTGCAAACTGTGGTGGCTGAAACCGGAAAACAAAAGTTGGAAAACAAGGACTGTTAATGCGTTTGAGTCACAGTATATGACATACCCTCATGATATGTCACACTACGGGCGTTCCCTGTCTGTATAAATCCTTCGAGTACGATCATGTGACAACTACAGGCTATGTGCATAAAGTGGGAACACGGAGGATTAGAGACTTTAGCCTAAATTGCCAAATGTTCATGGGTTTCATAGAAAGGCAGCATAATGTTTTGAATTGTTTTAATTCTTGTAGTATGATTAATTTTAAAAACATATTTAAAGTATATGAATATTCTCAGAATAGAAGATAAATCGTAATTTATTTGGACAAATTGCTCGGGACGTAACCTATTTTCTCCGTTTTTGAACCGACCATAAAATCTCATAGTTTGCATACCTCTGCCCAGGACACTTCATTTACGTAAGAATTAGTGACTATACTCTCTCTAATACTCTACTACTCTGCTACTCTCTCTCTCTCTCTCTCTCTCTCTCTCTACTCTATAATCTATGCTCTCCAAAATTCTTGATGTTTAAAAATTTAAAGCTTTATTTTACGAAATTGAGGCATTATTAAAAGATATACAGTCATTTGAGATGGTGGAAGCGTTTTGAAACAGATTACTTGCATCATTTGGAACATATAGAATGTGGAAAAATACTGAAAAAGTTAGCGAGAAGGAAAGGTTTAAAGTTGGCCTACTATTAATAAGCATGCGCCTGTCGATTTATAGCTACAGTTAATTGACAGCTTAAATGCACCGAGTAGAAAAGGTCATATGTTTTCTTACAGTTTTAAATTCGGATTATTTCACTATGAAAAGACTTATTTGTTTAAATTCGCGGGCCTGCCAAATTTCACAGATTAATTCATCACCTTAAGAAAGGATGGATATACCAGAAAGGCAAAGGTTTAAAAATATAAGTAAATATAAGCAAAACTTAATTTCTCAGACTCTGTGAACTTATGTTTGAATGTCAATGAAAGAAAGGGATCGTGTATGTAAGGTTCTTTTACTGGTCGTTTGTTCACTTCAGCGTGAAAGCGCCTTTTAATATACAATGTTCTGAAATTGTAATACATCAGTTACATAGCTGGATAAATATTCACTAATGAAAACGTTAGAGGAGAGATATGCTTTTCTAACATCAGTTAACTCACATTTAATATCTGGACTTCTAATCTTTCTCCCATGTATTATCCTACCATTTATACCAATGCTAATCCTTAGACAGAATATGAATTTACTCGATTCAATTTACTGCACTTATTGTCCTATTTATATGCTATTTTTCATAGTTTTAGGATTATATATAGGCAATATATGGTAGGAGTTAAACACAATGAAGTAAATAAATATCTAACCAAACTCAGCTATTATTTGTTTCGAAAATATGCAATGATGTTCCCTTTAAATTGTCTAATAAAGTTTACTATAGTTTCTCAAATGAACATTCGTAACTGAGAGGACCATTTAAGCATTCTAAAGATAAAATAAATAAATAAATAAATAAATAAATAAATAAATAAATAAATAAATAAATAAATAAATAAATAAATAAATAAATAAATAAATAAATAAATAAATAAATAAATAAATAAATAAATAAATAAATAAATAAATAAATAAATAAATAAATAAATAAATAAATAAATAAATAAATAAATAAATAAATAAATAAATAAATAAATAAATAAATAAATAAATAAATAAATAAATAAATGAATGAATGAATGAATGAATGAATGAATGAATGAATGAATGAATGAATGAATGAATAAATGAATAAATGAATAAATGAATAAATGAATAAATGAATAAATAAATAAATAAATAAATAAATAAATAAATAAATAAATAAATAAATAAATAAATAAATAAATAAATAAATAAATAAATAAATAAATAAATAAATAAATAAATAAATAAATAAATAAATAAATAAATAAATAAATAAATAAATAAATAAATAAATAAATAAATAAATAAATAAATAAATAAATAAATAAATAAATAAATAAATAAATAAATAAATAAATAAATAAATAAATAAATAAATAAATAAATAAATAAATAAATAAATAAATAAATAAATAAATAAATAAATAAATAAATAAATAAATAAATAAATAAATAAATAAATAAATAAATAAATAAATAAATAAATAAATAAATAAATAAATAAATAAATAAATAAATAAATAAATAAATAAATAAATAAATAAATAAATAAATAAATAAATAAATAAATAAATAAATAAATAAATAAATAAATAAATAAATAAATAAATAAATAAATAAATAAATAAATAAATAAATAAATAAATAAATAAATAAATAAATAAATAAATAAATAAATAAATAAATAAATAAATAAAGCCCGGGCCTTAAAGTACTTACACGTTGTATGTCACCATTAAGGTAGTTGTATCATGTGTATATGAGAACTCCTAAGTGGTTTACCGGGAAAAACACGAGTCAGCTATAAATTTAGTGCCATGTCGGCACGCTGGCCATAGTAGTTCAAGGGTTAGAGCGGCTGGACGGTAACCAGAACATCCGTGGTGCAAATCCCGGCTATGACATTGAGTTTTTCAGTCGGAATCTATCTTTCCATAATTTATCCTACACACGGCCAGTGTGAAAGAACAATTAATTTCCAATATTTGTGAGAAAAACCTTAAGTGGTAGAGAAAGCTGGACAGCATCATTCAATTTAGCACACCGAAATTAGTTGAAAACACCTTTCAGATAGCAAACCGGCGAACTAAAGTTGTCTTTAGGAGGACAGTGTAATTTCTCATAACAATCAATACTGAAATGCAATATGAGTTCTGGTTATTTCGTAACATACCTACATGCTCTACCTTCTTATATTTAATTTGAAAAAAGTGGCTTTAATTTTGTATATTTGTTTACTTTGGCATAGCTGCTAAAGGGAAGTGAAAGTTAAAGTTAATAGGACTTTCTGAACGAAACCGGCACTTGAAAGGTTGCACGTCGGAAAATTAAATGCAAAAGCTTGGTTACAAGATAATTATGACAGGAGAAATAAATCTCACAGCAAACATTTCTTCGAGGTGTTCTTTACCACCGCGTAAATAGCATCAGGTTTAAAGTTAGGTTAGGAAAACCTTTACATATTTCGTGTAAGCATACATTTTTCATTATTTTCTCACAAAAATTTATGCTTTCACTTTACGATGTACGAATAACTTAAGGTTATCTATCTTCTGCGATGATCTTTATCCGTTTATACTTCTAAATCAATTTTCAGCAAGGAAAAAGTAGTATTACTGGGGCTAACAACACGGTCTCGCCTCTTGTTAGCCTTAACCATAACTTTCTTCCTTTCAACAAGACGTTATGGTTACGCAGTTACAGAATACCAAGTGGATCAATCATCTGACCTCCATCAAATTCCCGTATCCCACACCATCAACTTATACCACTGCGATTTAGTGAAGAATACCTGTGGATGTTAATGAATCAGGAAGGAAATATTATAGTCTTTAAAACCAGCACGGGTGGCCGAGATATAAGCTGTGAAATAGAAGTTCACAATTTAAAGATTTTACTGAAGTTTTTCCTGGCTTAGTTCAGTTCTCATAATATAGACATGGAATATCTTTTCCAAATTTCCTTCTCCACTTATCGTTTCATTTTATGTATCATCAATCTCCACTACCAGTAATATCGTATGTGATAAAGAAGGACGTTAGACACTATTCGAAAGAAATGTGTGTTAACTCAATATGACTTTCACTATCCGATTTGCCACAAATTATTCGGACAATCTGCTTATTATCTGAGATTTAAAATTCGAAAAAAGTACTTTTATTGCACATTTCTTAGCAGCCATAAGGGGGACATAGCGGGCATAAACGATAATCAAATAGTTAGAAATCAGTTCGCTATGCGATGTCTTTGAATTATCAAATAACACTACTTACGTGCATGACCCAGAAAAATGACAATGAAGATTTAAGACTTAAAGAATAAAAAGTATTTGAAAATTTAAACCAGCATCAAAGAATACTTCGGAGGTGATAAATGGGACAAAATTATTTGGCATAAAATGTGTATTTTAATGAGGTTACTATTTTTGTATAGTAAGCCTTTTCCCATCTTAATTTACAAGTTAAACACAATTATACAAATGCCATTCACAATTAAGAGGATCTCACAGTCGTTTTGGAGAAAACTCAAAATATGCGTTTTATTTGTCAGAAAATGTTCATGTTATGTTAAACAAAATTGTTAGAATCTTTTAAGAAAAATAACTGAAGGGATTAAGCCCAGGGCAGGACTTGGGTAGTGTGTTTGAACTCATTTAGCCCAATCTGAACAAAAATTACTTCCTTCTTTCGTTCCTTCGTTCCTTCTAGAATATTTTTACATATTAAAGAAGAAATCGTTCTCACATTACAGTATTTTTAATGTGCATTCATACGGATCACCCTGTAACTAAAGTTTCACCTCACGTGACGAAGATAAACACAAAACATTAATCAGAGGCATTAAGGCTCCACTAGGGACAAAAGAGATTGTAGAAGCAGGGACATGCCATATTAATGACAGTAGTTGTCATATCTTTTCTTGGAAGTGTCCCAAAACCATAATAATTCTTTGGATACAGATTGTATTTCACAAATGGAGAAGCGCTTCGATCTAGACTTTCATTTAATCGTAAAGTGCCCAACTAGTAATTAATTTATCCAGAAAGTGACTTCTTTGCCAGCGATCTGTGACAGGCCTTGGAATACAAGCAAATAATAATGATGGTGATAATAATAATAATATTAATAATAATAATAATAATAATAATAATAATAATAATAATAATAATAATAATAATAATAATAATAATAATAATAATAATAATAATAATGATGATGATGATGATGATAATGATAATGATAATGATAATGATAATGATAATGATAATGATAATGATAATGATAATGATAATGATAATGATAATGATAATGATAATGATAATGATAATGATAATGATAATGATAATGATAATGATAATGATAATGATAATGATAATGATAATGATAATGATAATGATAATGATAATGATAATGATAATGATAATGATAATGATAATGATAATGATAATGATAATGATAATGATAATGATAATGATAATGATAATGATAATGATAATGATAATGATAATGATAATGATAATGATAATGATAATGATAATGATAATGATAATGATAATGATAATGATAATGATAATGATAATGGGGCGCCGGGGTAGCGCGGTGGTTTCGTTCGCGGCTCCCGTTCTAAGGGTCCCGAGTTCGATTCCCGGCTCTGGGGTTGGCGATTTTAAGTCGGCCCTATCCACGCCTTCACCTCTGTCTAGCACACGTGAAGTATCCCCTATGCCCAACGTGGTTCGGAGTCCACGGTAAAAACTGTAGGTCCTCTCACCTCACCGCCATCTTCACTATCACCCTATCATCGGAGGTAATGGACACCACCCTCTGGGTGCCTCCACCTGAGAAATGGGTCCGGTCATTACTTGGTGGGGTGAGGTTACCCCGAAGGCCAAGGTTGCCATGTGGGGAGTGTTAGTAACTAACTATGATAATGATAATGATAATGTATCAGATGATTTCGTTTCTGACAGCTAAAACATTTTCAATGAAAACAATATTTTATAAAAGTATGAATAGATAATAAAGGCAAAATTAGCATAAATTAGATTTACTATTAATAATTATTTGTTTGTGTGTTTATTTATTGGGATCACCAATAATTTTTTTTTGCACAATTTGTGCGCACCTGTTTCTTATAAAATGTGTTTAGTGAAATGTAGAATAGAATTTACGTTTTTTAATTATTTTAGGAATTAAACATATTATTATTACTATTGACATTAACACCACCGCCGCCACCACCACCACCACCACCACCACCGCAGCCGCCGCCGCCGCCACCGACACCGCCACCACCACCACCACCGCCACCACCACCACCACCACCACCACCACTACCATCATCATAATCATCAAAGTAATATAATTCCCTTAGCCCGTCTTAATACGAGTTACATTATAAAGTCAAGTATTGTCATCGTGGAATACTAAATACAGCAAATCTGCTCCCAAAATTAAGAGAAAATGATTCCTTACAGAAACTGAATCAGCATTTTAAGTAGATAAATGCTTTTCTAAACTCCATTTTTTGACTCCCTTATAATTATGAATATGTACAGTTGATTTTTGGAAAAGATTGGTAATTTTTAAGTGAATCATGGCTTTGATTAGGTGATATTCAGCGCCTTAAATGCGTAATGTATGAGTGGAGCAGCTAACACAATCTTTATTTTTCGAAAGGTTGAACCATATTGACATATTTAATGCCATAGCTGTGATTTGAACCACGGGTCTCCTGGTCTCCACCGGGTTACTCTTAATCACTGAGCTACCATAGCAACATGCCAACATGGCATTAAATGCCAACATGCCACTTCTGTTGCGTAGGTATTAGCGTGGTGTACCTCACGTTCAAGAGTTGTCGATTTTGAATCTCGGTCAGGGTAATTTATGTGGATAAGGTTTCTTTCCCGGGATTTTTTCTTGTCCTGAAATGTGAATGTCAAATAATTCTAAGCTCTATGGACCCTGTTATTCATTTGAGCATTATTTCATTCATCGTTCGACATGATTAAACGTCGGAGGACGTCTATATATTAAGAAAAATACCCTAAATTTTCCAGTCCCGTTAAACCACTAGGAGATGTCATGTACGATGAGATAGTTTTTATGGCGACTTTCTATGCTGCAAGTGCGAAGTTCCAGGCTCCATAGTTTATATGTCAGTGCTTGACGAGCTAGTGAACGGACGAGAAGACTGTGTGCGTGCATCGGAACGGTAACGGACGAACTGGTGAATTGTAATTGTGTGCATTACGTAATTCTGTGTAATTGGCAAGTGTTCAACTGTAAGTCGGTGGAAATAAAGAAAATTGTTTGGTTTGTGTAATTGGACCTTTCATTTCACGAACCCACAAAGTCACAGATGTAATCAGAGGTAAATTTCTAATATTGATTGACAAGGTATTAACTAACTTTTGGAAAAGGTATAAAAAGTTTTTCATCGTTTACTATATTTTGATATATTAAAAGAGACCATCTAAAGTAGCAAGGGTTGTTCTGGAGCAAAATGTGTGGCCAACTTGAAGACTCATGCTGGGACCAATGGACAAGACAATCTCTGATAGAAAAGTTATCTTTATTTCTTGTTCAGTTGCTTACTATTAAGGACATAACGTCAACACGACCTAAATTTTCTTTTGGGAGAGGTTGTTCTTCCATTATGTCTTTCTCTTTTGTTGCGGGACATTATTGCCCAGCGTCTTGACCCATTTATTAGAACAGTTGCTGCTGTTGATTTATGTAATAGTGAGGATAGCCTTCTGTGAAGCTGGTCATTGTGCCAAACGTGCGGTAAGAGGTGCTTTAAGGATATTAGAGAACTAATGTCCCTCTTCTCCTTCCTATACCCGAATTCGTGAAAGGTATCGAAGAACGATACAGACATTTCATTGTACCGGGAGCGTATATTAGGGAGATCATTCTAACAGACTTACTGCTGTAATTGTCAGCGCCCCTTTCCAAAATGGTGTAAAAGAATGCTTAATTTTGCTCAGATGCCTCTTTCTCAGGCTTGAAGTTCTTTTATGTGCTGTAAATCGACGACACACAGTCACCAGTTGAAGTTTGCTTCCAGAGGAAGCCGTGCTAAGGATTTATACGAAAGTTGATCGAGGCCGCGCCGTGGCCGAGTACCTCTCGACGCTGGCCAACTTGGTCCGGGTTTAATCTTAGGCGACTGCAAAGTGAGATTTGTGGACAACAAGGCGCTGGGACGGGTTTCCTCCGAGTCCTCCGGTTTCCCCCGCCATTTTTCCCTAATTGCCTCACCATCCATTTTTCCTATCATTCATTTCACCCTCATACTATCATTCACTTCTCTCGCTCATATCTCATGGTCCCTCAATCCTAGTTTCTCTACCAGGCTCGGTGCTTCGGCTTCCCTCGCTCCGACATTCCGGGATAGTGGAATCCTTGTCCCCTAATACCGGCATTGGTGATGTAATGGAGGGAAAAAAGTCGATCGCTCGTTGCCGGGTTTGTTAAAACTATTCTCATAGATATGCACCAAGAGAGTAGGTATATGCTTGGTGTTGCATTAAATGTAAGCGAGTAATCATGAAGCTTGATTAATAAAAATTCAACTTTTGTATTTCCATACATATTACATAGCAGAAAAAGATTTGTTGATCACATATGTATTCTGTTTATGTGATATGATCAGCTCCAATTTCATTTGAGTATATACTGACATTTTGGGAGTGCCCCCTTAGCGCAGTGGGTGCGCCCGAGGTTTCATCGCCGGTACCGGTGTGAGATTTTCCCCTTTGGGAAATCTGGTCCATTGCGTTCAGCCTCGTGATGCCAATTGGGTAGGCTATCTTGATAGAAAGGTTGCGTTCCTAAATGGCCTTACGGTCGAGGGAGTTGACATGCTCACCCCTGCCATCCCCATCCTGCACTTCTGCTGGGGGACGCAGTGGCCGGATGAAAAGGGTTAAGTCTGCATCGGGGAAACACCCTAGGGATTATATATAGCATTTCAAAATAATGTTCAACGTAATACTGAGATGAATCTATTCCGGTCACATAACGTGTATTAGATATTGACTAACAGCGTTTAGAAAAGCCTTGGATGTCGACCAATTGTAATCGCTTAGCTTATAGGTAAAATATGGTTGTAAGCATGATATTTTATCGGCTGAAATATCAGCTCGTTACTGAACAGTAATACTATCAGATTGCAGTTAGTCCACTCCACTTAAGTTATCAAAACCGAAAAGTAGCAGCGTCCTTGAAGTTCCAACTTTGAAAATCGTATTTTTTAAAACAATGTCCTATTCAAATAGTGTAAATTTACAAATAAATTATGTTTTGGGGGAAAATGTTTTTGTTATGTTCTAGTTTTAACTTAAATTTAAGGTAAACTACTTGATATCCTTTGTATTCTTAGTAGCACTGTTCTAACACAATCGATTGTTCATTCGTAAAATGCCTGTGCTGTTATCAGACAGCTGAATTCGTAATTTCATTTTAAAGAACGCAAATGAGATGGTAATTATTATTTATATAATGTTATAATTTATTCATGGCATAATATTATTAAATTCTATTCGAGATTAAGTTTTATTATATATATTCGTAACCTGTTGTGGGATTGCCTATGATTAAAACATGAACAAAACGATTGTTAGCAAAAAACACTAAAAATTAAACAAAATTTATAAAGAAAAGTAACAGCGTATTCCTTAAGCCTACCAGAAGGCTTTTGAGGAAAATATATTTAATTTTGGCACGCTGAACTACGCTATAAGGATTAGATTATTCCCAATGGCATAGAAAAAATATTTTAAGTCCTATGCTCATTGGTGCAAAAAGCGAATTAAATTAGCCAAGGTAATTGATCAGTTTTTACGAAGAGCTGGTTTTAACTAGTGTTTAAGACAATGCACGTGTGAAATTGGATGGATATTTGAAAAATATTACAAAAGCTGCAGTTTTTGCTTGTTACTATATTTAGTGCCTTACATTCACCAAAGTCTTACGGCTTTATCTAAACACTCCTGAGCACAGTATCGTAATGCACATTATAGTTTTAAATGACGTTTTTCTCGAATTTTTTTCAGTATTTTTATTACTTAAAGTGCTATACGTGTTAAAATATTTGACTGATGAATTCCCGATTTTCAGCAAAACTTTGTGAATGATTACGAGACGCACATAGCCATTTTAAAAACTTAACAATTATGTTACATTGCTATTAAACATTCTCATAACCTAATATTCACAAAATAAAAAATGTCAAATTTCAAAGGACTTACACTTCTTTTGTGGCATAGATTTATAAACTGTTTTTAAAAAGTTCATTATGGGAATTTTTTGATACATTAGAGGCAAGGTACTAGTAGGATATAAAAACACTTCTGACACGTGGGACGTTTTTAATCAACACAAATTATAAGAATCGAGTACAAAACCTTTGAAACAAATGTAAATTATCTGAGTAAACTTTTACAGATATATGTTCGTTATATTGCCATGCTTCAAAAAAATTTCATATCTTTTTTGTGGATTTATAGCCTTTACACACATGCATTGCCTTAAAACCCGTTCTTACATATATCACAAGCGATGGTCGCTTATGATGTATGAAATAAAATTACAATTGGAAAACATTGGAATGTTCCAGGCTTATGTTAGGGTTCATTTATGAGCAATGAGAAAAACTTGGAAAATTTCAGTCCGAGAGGATGGTGCTAGTGAAAATTTAACCGTGAATCTTTCGTTCGAGTTGTATTATTTAAAATATTTGAATCTTTTTTCTGCTGAAAGGTAACGCGTCCGTATTTCCCAATTTAAAAATATAAACGAAGAACTGTCTTCGCTATCTGCGACAAACAGAAATCTGAAGACGTTGCCAGCACATGCTATCGTTCACAGAAGTTTCCTTTCTGCAGTAAACGATCCATTCAGTTTCGTTTAAGGATTAGGTGTTTTACTTACGTTGGGAAAAAACTGGCGATTTATTTTGAACTTGTGTGATATAACTTCACGAAAACGGTAGTGACCCTTCTTAGCAAACTGCATACGGTTTTATTAGCTTATATCCTAAAAAAAGTCAGGTGGATATGAAGTTAAATTGCAGTGCTAATGACTGAATATTTGAGTTTACAACACTATTTAAACGACAGTAAAACAAATGTAGAAACAATTAGTAAAGCCAATATTAGTTTATAAACATCATAGTAATATCATAGGTAATCCCAAGTGATTATGAATTTATCTAATGAAAATCTTAATCTCGAATGAAATTTATTAAATATTCCATAAAATATGTATACATGTGTGTATGCGCGCGCGCGTGTGTGTGTATTTCGGTCATGTGAGGTGTCAAATCACAGAGTAAACCTATTCCTGAATCGACTATTAAATGTGTTACAAAATACTAACAATAGTAGGAATAAGAATATAGTTTATCTCAAACTTCAGATACACCAAAATCAAAACGCAACAATGACGTGTTTTTCAAGAGCATAATATAATTTCAAGTGTTTACTGTTCTTTTTTTAATTTACGTTCTCCAACGTTTAGTCATATCAGCCGATGACTGAAATGAGTGAAATGATGCTCAAATGAGTCCGAGGTCCATGGAGCTTAGAGTTACCCAACATTCGTCTTTCAGGATAAAGGAAAATTCCGGGAAAAAAAACTTATCCAGGTAACATCCTGACCGAGATTCGAACTCGAGACCTCTTGCACGTGAGGCAGAGACGCTACCATCTACACCACCGAGGCAGCCATTTACTGTTTGAATGTGCATTTTCAAAGTTCATAGTTGAAGAAATTTGTACGTTTTCCTTAATGGAAACTGAAGTGGATTGGACTGACGTGTATGTTGTAATAGGATTTGGTGCTTTTGGCAGAATTGATATATGATGGGATTTATGCTTAGCCTATTTATCGTTGCATATGGATACCATTATGATAAACAACCGTGATTGATTGATATCTCTGGCACTACTAAGCATTATTGGTGAATAACAAATATATATATATATATATATATATATATATATATGTGTGTGTGTGTGTGTGTGTGTGAGTGTGTGTGTGTGTGTGTGTGTGTGTGTGTGTGTGTGTGTGTGTGTGTGTGTGTGTGTGTAAGAGTAGAATAATCCGTATAATGCGCTGTCATTGGTCAATTGACTAACACTGAACTCGTTGATTGGCTGGAAGACATTCCCTCATGATTCTCTCAGCAACATTTCTTTCTATTCTCGGTGTGAACAATGAAGGATATTCCTTCCCTAATTTTTGACAGTATGTAGTAATGCACCGGTCACGCCCGTTGGCGGCTGCCAAGTGATATGCATTGGAAGCAACAATCACCAAGTAAAAACAAAGGTAATCGCAGTTAGGAAGGCAAGGACACTTGACTGTCGGTCGACTGATGCTGTCCTATTGACCTACCTACATACATTGAACTTTATAGTGTATTACTACTAGAAACCATATTTGTATGTACAGTTAAATAGTAAAATATGCACACAGTGTAAAAAAATGTCCCATAAAATTTCGAAAACAAATGAATAGTAATGATATAAACTGTTTTTTGATAATCTCTAGGCAATATGTGTAAGGTCTGATGTAAATACATACCTACCTCTCCGTCTGCACGACCTCCAGTCGTAGCGAGCCGTAATTCAAACCACAGCGTCGACTACTTTTGGCGTTTAACACCAGATTAGGCTATGGTGTGATGTGAACCACATTTAAACTGGTTACTGGGAAATCTTTTCATTTCAGTGATCATGAAAATACAGATACAATATTAATAGTGGTCATTTGCATACCGTATTTCAGTGGTCACCATCTCAATGCACGATGTTCTTATTCTTTCTTATCTTTATTAAAGAGTATGGCCTGGTGCCGGTACAATGGGCCCGGCTTACAGGCTAAAATTTACATTTTTTTTATATATTTTAGGCTTTATATTTGGATGGTCTGCGTGGGTTATATCAAACCCATTCGGCGGCCTTATCACGACCGCCGAGAACAGTTTAATTCTGTCTTTTATGCACGATGTGCACAGTATGTTGTGCAAGTTTACCCGTTGCACGCCGGAATAGACTACCGTGCACTCCGTAGCCTTCAGAGCAGTGGCAAAATGCCGATCTTGCAATTTAAATGCACAATTGACTGTGCAACAATAATAATCGAATTTTATTATGTAGCATATAATTGTTATATAAATTGTTTTAATTGTTTCTTCCATTATCATTCAACTATGTACCTTTATTTTAATAAAAAAAAGAAATGAACAATAAATTGATAAATATTAAAAGCAGAAGCCTTATTAACAGTGAAGTATTCTTCATATTTAAGTTTGATTTATGAGTCACTATGTTTACACTCAAACTTCACTTACTTGTTGTTGTACAATTGAAACGTTTTGAAGATCATTCGAACTCATCCTCAGCTGTTTGGTGACTAAATGAACCTTCCTCTTCTTCCACTACTACGGAGCTCCGATCACTCTGCCATCTGGTGTTAGGGGCACTAAGTTTAAATACCTTATTTAATGCCGGGAGTTTAAAATTTATAACTTTATCACGGTTTTTGTTTATGAATATTTTTCCCAAATATCCAATTCTATGGGTGTACTTAAAGATTTAAACAGTTTAATGTTGTGGCCAATGTTGTGGTTTTGGTGACTCATAAATCAAACTTAAATATAAAAATAAATTGATAGTTTAAACAAAATGAAAATAATCGACAATCTACAGCAGTATTAAATAACAGCTCGAAGAAAAGCAATAAGCACAACATATTACTCAGAAGTGGAACCTAGTTTTCTAGAGTTTTGTTGTCTCTTTTGACACACTAGTTTATTCAAAATTAGGTATCAATGATTGTGCAGCAGCTAGTCTAAGTTTACATTTCAAGTTCTGATCCGACAATTGAATACTGCAGCGGATTTTGTTTAATTTCATTAGCGAAAAAAATTGTTGATATATATGGATTCGAACATACTCAGAAAACGAGCGGCATTTCTATGTAGTCGAGGAAATAATAGAAATCACTCAAACTAATTCTATTTTGGAATTTATTTTTCATTTTAAAGATTGAATTGCAAATCGATAAGTTCAAGTTGCAATTCAGATGGAACATTATCAACATCTGTAGAGTAAGGCTCAGCAAATATTTGGAAAATTGGCTGTAATTGCACCACGTCTTGAAACCTTTTCTGAAATTCTTGGATCAACTCTCTTAATATTTGAACATATTCTTGCAAGTCTTGGATTAATTATTTATCATTCCTCCCTAAGAACATAAAATTATGAATAGGCATGTGAAAAGTGTGTGACTAAATGTTTAAAAAAGAAAAAATAATATAACCGAACTATCAGAAGCAATGTAAAGCAAGTGTGCACCATGGCTGATGAGAATTGTTTCCAAAAACAAAAGCCATTGATGTGGCCTTTGTTATTAAAAGCAATGTAAATATAGAAAAAAGGGCATATTCAGAGCGCTTTGGTTTTAGCTGAATCGTTATTTCAATATATCACACATGATATAAACAAGAAAGGACACCGCAAGGCCTGTTGGAGCCGATGTGCCATTTGATGCTGAAACTATTGGGCGTCAAGCTATATGCGTTATCAAGGTACCGAGAGGAAGAGAAGCAACAGAATTCCTGGAAAATGATGGGGAAGTAACAATGAGAATAGTATTTCCAAGTGCCCATCCCCGCATCGCACGCTAGTCGATCAATAATATCTGATCTATTTTTGGAAGCAGCTTCTGCGACACCCCATCTTTCCAGTTGCCCTCATTTTCATCCTAAAAAAAGCACGCTTTTTATAAAAGCCCTCTAAAAGCAGTCTTCCTTCGCAACAGTTTCTCACGATCGAAAGAAGGGCAAATTGAATAACCATGATGATGAAACGCAGAGATACCAAATTCTGAAGATTACCCTTGAGAGGAAAACGTTATTTTGCCCCTTCAGAATTTGCAGACACGTGATTCTGTATTTGTAGCTTATACGATAAAGTTTTACATCTGTGTTTACGCGTACATTTATTTACACATATATGTCAAACTGTTTGGCAGTATGTTAAACATCAATGCTGAAAACCCTTGTCTCATGAATGTACTTTCTCTGAAGCTTAGCTGTAATTAAAAGAATGTACCGTATTCCACCCAAAAATTGATATTCCAGCATTCATCTGTTTATTTAGTCATTCATCACCCAATTTCACCAACCCGGTTAATCTTCATTAATAAAAGTAGAATATTTGTTATCTATGCTAAAAACTACTGTTACGAAAGAAAATGTGTGTGGTTTGGAGTAATCTAGAGAACTTTTTCTTCACAATTTGATAACCCTGCTTTCACTTACGGAATATACTGCAATGCACCTTATAGTTTAAATTCCTAAATGATTACAAAAGAATTACAAAGACCGTACTAAAATACAAACAGGTTGGGCTTACAAAGCAAGATATTTGTGAAGAGACTGCCATGGACTGGAAAATGGTGGTTTTTATTCCATAAATATTTATGTAAAATGAGACAAAGGCCCAATATATTTAATAAGAAGCTACTGATGCGTTGATATGGGAAATGTAGTAAGTGCCAGAAACAGAAGTTGTTTTTTTTTTTTTTCAGGGGAAGCAAAGAAGAAATTTATGAACACTTTTTCACCAATAGCAATACAGAAACCGGTTTAAATGGAAAGCGTACACTCATATCACCTTGTACATGAAATTTTGGAAGCCTGGCGCAAACTAATCCATGTCCTTCTGAATGAAAAACCTAAAACTTTACACAATTCATATTTTGACAGTTGTGACCTTTCCCATGTCAATACCTCAATGCCCGCCTCGGTAGCGTAGATGGCAGCATGTCTGCCTCACGTTCAAGAGGTCCCGAGTTCGAATCTCGGTCAGGGTTAGTTATCTGGATAAGGTTTTTCCGGGGGTTTCCCTTATCCTGAAAGAAAAATTTCGGGTAACTCTAAGCTCCATGGATCCCGGACGCATTGAGCATCATTTCACCCATTTCATTCATCGTCCGATACGACTAAATGTTGGAGGACTTCAATTACAAAAAAAAAAAAAAAAAAAAAAAAAAAAAAAAAAAAAAGCCTCAATTATGCTCCGATTCTGCAACGGCAAAATAAGAAGACACAGAAATCAAAAGTTATTCAAATCCAATTTTAACGGAATGATGTGCATGTAATAATTATATCAAAACCTTTTATAAACCTTATGTAGAAAATGTTCATCTCTGCAACTGAGATCACTACCTTAAACAACTGTTAAATAGAGAACATATAAATAGTTTAGCATTTAGTTAAACTATTTAGTTTAGTTTAACATATTAGTCAGAGGTTAAATAACTAAGAGAATTATTTTTCTCAGTTGTTGCAGGTAATGTACCATTCCGAGAACCCTTAACTCTTCGGCTACGGTATGTGGAATCTTCATATTCAGAGTTTTGTTTGGTTTTATTGATGTGATGGGTTTATATGTAATATGAACATTGTATAGTCTCTATGTTATTAAATAACTACGAGATCCAAAGGAATAGAATGGTATTACCTAAGTTTACTCATCTTTCTCGAAAATAGTTTAACTTTATGAAAGCAGCAAAAGTAATATATATTTTATAAATCTCGATTAGTCAGTTATCATAGGTCTTTTCTGGTAGATTTAAGTGAGATAAATGTAGAGTGTCGTAAAGAAGGTGTACGTGCCACAATGTGACATTTGAATAAGAAAATCAGAGAAGAACGTGATCACAGAGTTGGGCGTCAGGGCCTTAATAACGATTATGTTAACATCTGAGGGGGTGCATGTGAAAGAATATGAAGTGTGAACTGCTTTATCCTAACGTCCCTTGTTATGCACAAGTTGTGTGCGAGCTTTTAACCAGGTTCTCATCCCTCCTTCCCTCCTGCTCCTGCTTACGAACGCTTTAAATTGTAAAGCGAAGGAGCAGAGGCAGGGGAGCCAAATAATAATTAAAATCCGCTGAAAGGCGAAAGACTAGTGTTTGGTGGCTGTTGTTTTTAATGCGAGACTGGGGAAGGTTGCTTGAATACGTAATGTGTAGGTCAGCAGTGGTTCTACGTCATGCCTGCAACTTGCAACAAACCGCCCTAACTGCCACCTTCTACATCTACGGGCATTTTAGGTAGAGGTACTCTTGCATTCTACTCAAAAATCCGAAACCGAAATTTCATCCGAGATACGTGTTTTAGATAAAGATGTGACAAACAATTCTATTCCGGTAACGATTACAGTTTAACGGCTGTCAGTAAAGAATTAGTTATTTGTTTCGTGGTTTTTATATTTGCGGTTAAACAATATTAATGATGTCGATAATTAGGTGATGCAAACATAGTAAAGGAAAATACATTACTACTATTAACATATACATGCTGAATTTGAGCATATAATACCTGATATGTTCTCGTACGATGTTAGACAAAACGTGGCAATGGCAGTGTGAAAGGCAACGCTGCTAGAGAAGAGAAACAGTAATGTCCAAACGCATATTATTGCCTAATATCACAGAACAGGCACATAATCACAGTATGTATGCAGGTATGCATTTATGTAAGTGAGCGAAGTGGCGCCGCGGTAACGTGTGGACTCGCATGTCACTGGTTCAATCCCGCTACCACGCATTCTCACTAGGGTTTTTCGTGGTTTCCCCTTGTCATATATGGTCCGTACTATCAGGATTTCCTTTCTATCATTTCCCTTCGGTCCATATCCTTATCATCTTTCAGGCTCTTGGCGTGTGGTAGTGCCAGAAAGATGGCACGGATGCTTGGGCATTCTAAATGCTGTTCTTGACGTTCTGTGGTCACTGTCCTTGCCGATACTGGGCCCGGAGTTTGGTTGCTGGGTGAAGAACTCGCATTACCTGTTAGGGACTTCCATGCGCATCTGTGGCCTGTCTAACTGGGAGCCTATACCCTTCAGCGGTTCCCGTTCCCTTCGTCCTGAAGCAGATGTTGTGTTGCCTCAATCTCGAACAGAGTCTTATCTCAGGGTATGCGTGGGTGTGTAATAAAAGTAAGGATAACAGTGGAATTTATATTTGAAATATTTACTACATTTTTAAGTATTCACTTAAATCGAGAAGTTGCCGGCCGACCAATGGAAATATATATATATTTATATATATTATATATAAATATATATATATATATCCGGAGTTAACGTTTTTGAATTTTATACTGTGCAATTTCTAACACTGAGGTAAGAAATGACCTCTTATTCAGTTACGCCTTGCCCCATCGGCGACCATTCCAGAAGTGTCCAAGATTCTGCCTAGAATGTCCTACTCAGCTACCAAAAATTCCCCTAATGACTCTACTGTCCCCTCTTACAGCGTCTAATACGATGTTGTCACTTCATTTCTACATTACTGAAATTTTCTGCTTTCCATCCTAAAGTTTCTCTATAAACTTTTAAGTAATATTCTCACATATTCCACGAATTCCAGGTAAGCCTGCCGTATTTAATCTGGTAACTTTGGATAGTAACTTCACCCTCACTAATGTAAACTACCTAACTACTTCTCTGAATCTGCTTGAAGCTAGCCCTCACCAATTACCTTACTTATTCACATCTCACTCCGAGACATACTGTACTCAAAATTAACTGACAAACCTAAAACCCTTTAACATCTAATGCAAATGCAGAATATTTTCATATTTAACTTTATTACAAGTCTTAATCTATTTAACTTATCCGTAATTTGGGTATCAGTCCAATAGATCTGTGAGGAGGCTGTGGCGCTCGGGGTGTACCCTTCGTTGTATACCAAGCAAATTATTAGTAGCACTTTCCTCTACAGAAGATATATTAAATGGACAATGCCATTCACGATCTTTTGTAGAAGAAATAGATACTTCTTAAGAAGTTGAGGTAACTAGTTCTGGATAAGCGATTCTATACGTATACATGAATGACGCCTCCTGGACCCGGTAACTGTTTGTTACTGGGATAACTAATTACTAAATGGCAAAGCGTGGAAGCGTATCGGAAGGAATGTGTTAGCACCAGAGATGTTTGCTCAAATCTATCACACATACCAAGCGAGGCTGTGTATGTACTACATATATGACCATGATGTCATCTGAGCAGTAAACAGAAGATAGAGTTTAAATATCGGCAAGTGTTTCTTTACTATTTATAAAATATAACAGATATGTAATTCAAAACATCTAAATATAATTCTACAAATGTAGACAGTAAATTTCGTGGACGCCCAGCATTTTTATTTAAGGAACGTTTGCTTTATTTCCTTTGTATCGATACTTTAATCATGTTCGTTGTAAGGGCTTTCTAAATACATAATTGTATTACCAGAGGAAATTGCTGATATTAGACATTTTAGAAAGGATGTTTCACATTAACCAAGAAGGCTATTTTTCTTGATGGTTATATAACATGGATGTTTTCCAAAGAGGTTAACTTAGTTTTTATTTATCCTAATTCTAAATAACTTCTTCATCAAAATGAAGGAACTAAGTTTTCAAAGTTAAACCACTGTAATTACCTAAAGTATTGAATTATACCATCACCAGAGGGTACTTATACACTATGCAAATTTTCATAAACTGGAAGACCTTCGACGAGAGCTTAAAGAGATGTCACATCTTTCGCCGATGTCTTATATCCTTTTGTGTGAGTTTCTGGATATTTTTCACCCGTTATAGAAAATAACTGTGACTGTAAGAGATTACAATTATAAGGAATGAAGGGACGATTCACTATAAGACACTCTAGATTATTAAAATAATTTCATAAGGAGGGCGTACGGTAAACTGAATTAACAAATTCATCATTGGAGTTTACAAATCCTAACCGTGGAACGTAGGGTGAAACAGTCTTTTTAAAGATAGCAGTGGAAACAATATTTTGAATTTTGTTATTGGGGAGCATATTTACATGCGGTGCATACTACATTTAAATCATGTTCAACTGCAAGATATTCTTTTAATGCTTCTCACACATCATTTTTATTTATCCTGCATTCGCTTGATTACTAACACTATATAAAGGACATAGTGTTTGCAAGCAACAACGAAGTTGAAATTATTTCTGCAATTTCAAGTCACTAAAATAATGCGGATTTATATTTTATAAACCAATCTTCTTCTATAATCATCAAAGAAGCCAATATAATTCATGTACCAGTTATTTTATAGTAACAAAGGCAATATTCAAGAATTTTGTTCTCAAAGTACACAAGTAGGGAAATGTATATAATACCTAATAAAAACTTCGCCATCCTAACTTCTGAATGACTTTATCTCACCCTTTTGTATTCTAACAAAGCGCTGTGTAATTCCGAAAAAATAGTCCGCAACTTCAAGTCGCGACTGATTTTGTGTAAGGAATACGTCAACCTAGCATCAAATTTGATTTGATTATTCTAGCGAATAATATGAGTAGAAGTGAGAAATAAATTTAAGAACTAGCTCTTTAAGGAACATATTAAATAACCGTAGTGGTATTTTTGCAATGCAAGGCTCTCTGAAGTTTATTAGTTATTATACATATTGCACCTATTTTGATGAATTACAAAATATTAATATTTCATGGCTTTTTTTACAAAATAGTTCGTAAACTTAATGATTAGTTTTGATGTTTATCGTTTGTCATTTTGATTATATTGTACTGTATTTGGTTATATCTTGTAATGCTATTATATTCATTATATAATTTGTAAACTATATTCCTAATATACCATTCAGTAAAATAGCAACCACAAAATTGAATAGTAAATAAATAAGTTTATTATATTATTATAATCGGAAAACCAGGGGTTATGTGTATTGAGACTGAGACTCGAGGCAAGCAGGTAGAAAGGGTATGTTAAATGTGAATAAGCTATTTTGTTACTGTGTGAAAGAAATGTCAATGTATCAATGAAATTGTATGTAGAAGAAAGATGGGAAATAAATACAAACACAAAAATATTATTATAAACAGCATATATTTATTGTTAATGTCTTTGGTACTACGCAAACTCAAACACGAAGTGCATGACAATGAATAAAGTTGAGCAGCATCTTTAGTAAGTAGTTTGTTTTTATATTTATTTTTATATTTACCTCTTGCATCATTCACTAAATTAATAAGAAGACAGTTTTATTAAAAATATTAATAAATAATTTTAATTTGTTGATTAGTATCGAATCATATACTTCGTCAATCTAAGTTATGGCTTGAGGGTGAGTGCATTAGAATGACCTACTTGTTCGATCACTGCATGTTATGTATGCTATTGTTATTGTAAGGAAGATGTGGCTAAAAACGTTACGGGTGGAGATATGCTTCATTATGAATTTAACTTTCAAAGCGGCAGCCCTGGATCCCACCGCATGCGGCCTGCAGTGATATCTGCTGTATCATATCGCATTCGCCCCGCGGTACTTGTAAGTTGTAATATGATTTATGAAATAAATAAATATATTTGGAATAAAATAAACTTGGAAGAGCAAGAATTTACCGTTTCCAATACTTCGTTCTACTCTTCCTCTTAATCAAAGCAGAAATACCCAGCCCAGAATTTTATTTATGAAATGATCGTACCTACCGCTTTGAAGACTCAGCGCATCGTTGGCCGCATGGTAACGTTAATTGTTACTACTTTCAACAAAGGCAGATGTGTGCCAGATCTTTTATTATCGCTACATTATGTAAAATTTCAAGTTAGTTTCCAGTTTGTGGGTGTTCGCTAACATTGTTGTGTCAGAAGGCTTAACAATGTGTCACTTCAAACCGAATCTCTGGCAAAAGAAGTTATATAGTAGCAGAAATTATTGAGAAACAAAGCCTAAACCATTTTCAGATGATTAGTTTGTTAAAGAATGCTTTGAGAGTGTTGCTGATGTTATATGACCTGACAAAACAGCGGAGTTTGCAAAATTAAGCTTGTAGTAACAGAGTTTAGCTCGCCGTATTGACGTTAGCGTTCATTATAGAGAAAATTGTAAAGTACCGAGCCATAAATTTCCAATTCTATTCTCTGCCACCCGATGAGAGTTGTGATGCTAGCGATACTGCGCAATTAGCAATTTTCCCAAGAGTAGTTGATAAAGATTTCAATATTAGTGAAGAATTAGCGGCTTTCGTTCCTTTTAAAGGCACCACTAGGATTGGTGGTTAGGATTAGGATTACTAAGGACCAGTCTGTTGTACCTATGCCCCAAAGTGGAGCATCCCCGGGAGAAAGGATGAGGCGAGAGCAGACAGAGGGCGGCCGTCTCAAGGGGCCACGACAGTTGAGAGTGCAGAGTCCCTACATTTTACCTAGATGGAACCCTCCCCCGGCAGGACAGGGCAACGGAATTCCTCCCTACTGTGGTTCAGAATCCGTACCAGCAGCCGGTTCACAGACCGGCAAACGACCTACCAGAGTAGGAAGTGGTTCACACAGAGCATATCATGCCATGCAGCACCGTGACACTCGATGACACCTCTACCCTGAAAGAGACCACCAGTTGAGAACTGATGTGAAATGTTAATGGAGGTGAAATGAAGGGACAGGAAATTCGGGAAATGAAATTAACCTACCCAGCATTAGCCTGACGACCCGGGAAAACCCATGAAAAAACCCATGAATCAGATAGGTCGTTCACGGGAATCGAACCGGGGCCTACCGAATACGGACTACAGACGAAAGTAACTGAGTCATCCCATTTCTTAAATGCACCACTAAAGACAATA
>CM060950.1:212015016-212072516 GCA_030765055.1 Mantis religiosa
ATATAACTAAACATCTCTTTTTTGTTTCCATGACATAAGCTTGGTTTTCTAGGGCACTTCACTGTGCTGTTCAACATGGACTAGGAAATCAGAAACTAGCTTCAACTTGCAAAACAAGGGACAGCATCAATCAGTGATTACAAAATTATAACAGTGCATAAATTTCTGCAACAAGTAAAAATTCCTTATGATGTTGAATGATGCTTTGTAACTTCTTAATTTATACTCAATGTAACAATAATAGCCATATCTAAAATGATGACAATAATTATCATTATCTTCCTCACGTTTGATGGTTCCATGAGGACTGTCCCGGGCTACATAATGTTATCCCGACATCTCTTCACAGGGTGACTCAGTGATCTTTTCCCTGACGTAGTGCAATTTCACACGGTGATATACATGATGAATGTATAACATGTATAACATGGCAGGTATGTACCACTCCCAATTCTTGTGGGATGTTTTCATTTCTGGAAGGCCCCATTTATTTCCGCTCACAAGTTTCATTTCACCGGCATTAACTCTATCTTCAACACAATTTCTTAACTGTCCAAGCTTCGTTGCCGTGGCAAAGAACAGGTCTTACCAACATTTTATAAGAAAAAAAAATAATAGTAATAGTAATAGTAATAGTAATAGTAATAATAATAACAGTAATAATAATAACAATAATAATAATAATAATAATAATAATAATAATAATAATAATAATAATAATAATAATAATAATAATAATAATAATAATAATAATAATAATAATAATAATAATAATAATAATAATAATAATAATAATAATAATAATAATAATAATAATAATAATAATAATAATAATAATAATAATAATAATAATAATAATAATAATAATAATAATAATAATAATAATAATAATAATAATAATAATAATAATAATAATAATAATAATAATAATAATAATAATAATAATAATAATAATAATAATAATAATAATAATAATAATAATAATAATAATAATAATAATAATAATAATAATAATAATAATAATAATAATAATAATAATAATAATAATAATAATAATAATAATAATAATAATAATAATAATAACAATAATAATAATAACAATAATAATAATAATAATAATAATAATAATAATAATAATAATAATAATAATAATAATAATAATAATAATAATAATAATAATAATAATAATAATAATAATAATAATAATAATAATAATAATAATAATAATAATAATAATAATAATAATAATAATAATAATAATAATAATAATAATAATAATAATAATAATAATAATAATAATAATAATAATAATAATAATAATAATAATAATAATAATAATAATAATAATAATAATAATAATAATAATAATAATAATAATAATAATAATAATAATAATAATAATAATAATAATAATAATAATAATAATAATAATAATAATAATAATAATAATAATAATAATAATAATAATAATAATAATAATAATAATAATAATAATAATAATAATAATAATAATAATAATAATAATAATAATAATAATAATAATAATAATAATAATAATAATAATAATAATAATAATAATAATAATAATAATAATAATAATAATAATAATAATAATAATAATAATAATAATAATAATAATAATAATAATAATAATAATAATAATCTGCCCTACACGGACCGCGTCACTGTATTGCCACAATTAAGGCGTTTACGTACAAGAAGATAAACACGTTCTGTAAATGTTTATCTGGGTTAGCATGAAATGGATCAATCAATACGTTTTTGTAAGAATAGTTTTTAAAACAGTGGATAGAGAAAGTTCTGTGAATGCAACACATCTGGTGTTTGATTATTATTCGCGTATATAAACTTATTGCCATGAGAAGTATCTCAGTTCCGTGTGCATTTTAAACGTAAAGAACCGGCATGAGCGTCCGTTTACTTAGTTTTAATTTGTATGAAGATCTCAGAAAAAAAAAAGACTACAGTCCGGTTTTCAGATAGTCGTTGTAGAACCATAATCGAAACAGGATTATGGGCTCTGGAGGGGTACAGAGTGAGAGCAGAGGGGGAAAGAGTTATAAATATGGGGAAGAGGGAAAGAGAAAATGAGAGGGCGATGTATGGGTAGGAACTTTCACTACAGTAGTAATTTGAACAATCAGTTCTAAACAGCAGTTTTGTACTTTAGAAGTTCACAAAGGAGTTTTTGTTTGTTTTCTTTTTAAGTTCAGCCTTAAAACAGTTTTGTTGCTTAAAAACAGAAAAATATGCTGAGGCAAAAGTTAATGCTAAACGAAGGAAACGAGAAAATGTCTAACCTCAAATGTAAAAGTGGATAGGATTGGATTGGATTCCATTATGCTATGGAGGGGATTCAGCACTGCGTGATTAGTAGTTATAGGTTGTAGCGTGGCCGAGCGGTTAGACCGCTTGACTCTCGCCAAGACAGTCCGGGTTCGAGCCCATGTTACATGTTACATGTGAGATTTGTGGTGGACAACACGACCTCTGCGACTTCCCCCGCCATCATTCCACTAATTGTTTCATTAGTTCATTATTTCATTCATTCATTCATTTATTATTTCATTTATTCGTTCGTTCTTTCGTTCGTTCGTTCGTTCATTCATTCATTCATTTATTTCTTCCCCATTCTTCATCTTCCTCGCTCACACGTACCAGGAATCGGGCTGATCAACCTTCCTGGGTTTTCTATCTGATCCAGAGTTTCTCTTCCTCAACCCAACGCCTAAACGTATAAGGGATAGAGGAAGAATCCCCTAACACCACGATAGTGGTGAAACTAGGGAAGCTGAAGAAGAAGAAGAAGAAGAAGAAGAAGAAGAAGAAGAAGAAGAAGAAGAAGAAGAAGAAGAAGAAGAAGAAGAAGAAGAAGAATTTATACAGCATTTATACAGAATTCATTCCAGCTGAAAATCATTTAATCTGCTGTTCTTGTGAATCGTTTAAATATGTTTGAGGAAAATTTGAGAAAATGCTAATTTGAGTTCGCGTAATGATCTAGGAAAAAATCGTATCCTAGTAAGATACTGAACTCAAATACCAAGTACGATATTTATGTATTTATGAGTGATGCTGTTCTCACATACACAAACTGAAACGTTTCTAAATATACATACTTTTTTGGGTTCAAGACTGGGGTTGTTAAACTTGCGATGAACTGAAAATAACGTAATAGTTACATTGTAACGAATACCTTAATATAAAGGTTATATAAATAACGGAGATACGCAGTAACTAGTTAACTATTAACGCTAACTAATACAAAATAATGGTATTACCTATTACCAAAGTAAGGAAGACTGTACTACATGAAAGGGAGTTGAGGCCTATTGACTTTCAGTGACAGAGCACTATATTCCCTTTTTATCTTGTTTATTAGAAGAGCGGAAATTAGTAAACTGGTGCACAGTAAGTGATGAAACACAAATAAAACACTTGGCAGCTGTGTGTCTAATATGAAATGTCAGCGATTAATAATTATACGCTAATGTAAATTAGCTTTACAGTCGCACATTTTGTCGTTTGATACAAAGAGATTTTGATTCCGTCCGCTTTCTCCTTGTCGCAATATTTAATCATGTTATATATGATTACTCTCACCCACTAATGTATGACACGTTACTGTCCAAAGACATGATTGCATCTGAACGGTGTATAAGGGCATTCTTGAATTGACATGTAGTTGGTTGTTGTGTTTGTTCTTTGCTATGTAGAGCCATTATTTACATTTGAATATATTTTTACTAAATAGCATTCTCAATTATAAGTCAAGGCTTCTTCGTAAACATGTTCTTTTATAACTCCAACCTGCCCTATTCAAATATAAGGGATTTGTAAATTCTTGTTAACCTTTTAATAAAACGTGAAATGAAATTAGTAGGGTTTATTAATCCCAAGTTCTTCGTAATTAATTAGGCTTTTGAATGGTTAAAGAATGATCAAGATCGATTGAGTGATTTTGAGATTCTCTTATATAAACATATTTTCCCTCTTCATAATATTAGTAAAGATTTTTTACTGTCGTGTATATAATGATTAAAAACATTTAAGTTTACTGGTTGTTAAGCTACATTTATGGCTGCTAAAATTAACTAACTGTGGTTAAACCGGGAAGTAAGATTCAAAAATAAAATAAAATAAAATAGCACTCCGCGTGCTTGCGCATCTATGAACAGCACAACTCAAAAACAAAAATAACGGATAGCGGCGCACTTAGCGTGTGTAACCATCGCGATATATCCTAACGAGAATGAAACCCTCTAATCTGTGGGAGTTTCGAAATTTCTTTATCACTGAATAATTTCGTTTTAAGACAACGAAAATAATAACGCTGCTTTCTTGATAATTTCGCAGTGTTAGCTTTCTTCAGAGCCTCAAAGAGATGTTACTTGGAGGGTGCTAAGTTGGAGCTGTG
This sequence comes from Mantis religiosa, assembly GCA_030765055.1. NCBI lineage: Eukaryota > Metazoa > Arthropoda > Insecta > Mantodea > Mantidae > Mantis > Mantis religiosa. Next base: position 212,019,455 of record CM060950.1, read on the forward strand.
GAAGGAATGCTGAAGAATCTCTAAACCCGTCTTACACATTTTCTCCATGATGTGCTGAGCAGTAGGGTCACCTATGTCTGACATACTGCAGGATGATCTTTTCAGAATAATTATCACGAAGTGTTCGAGGGACCTTATGAAGTATCTTGAACAATGGTTTGATTGACACAGATTCAATACATTCTACCATGATCACCTTTTCTTGCTTGTTGGGTAGTTACGGCGGTGTAAATTTATGTTCTGCTGTTTAGTTTTATTGCTTTTAGTACTTCAACTAAGTTACACAATCTGTCACATTACTTAGAAAAAAAGTCGATGATCTTTTTTTAAATGCTGTCGTTAAATATACAGGGAGTCCAATAACATACTCTATGCTCGTGACGAAAATTCTACGGTTATAACCAAACCCCACTTTCCATAGCAAACATTCCCAATAAAAGTTTGCGAAATTAAGATATAACATATTTTGAGATTTAAGTTTAGGGTCCCGTTGAGCATAAACAGTTGAATACCATAGACAGTCGTTCTTAAATAGGAAGTTCACGTTTAGTTATCCTGTTTTTTGATTTATTAGCCTTAAGCTCCTAACTGAAATCGCTCCTGTCCCATCTATTTTACAAAATTTTCTCACCCACTATACACGATACTTCACTCCATATTTCTTCTTCTGTTCTTTTCATTTGCACAGCACTTCCCTCACTTGCTGTCATTACTGCTAAACATCTTAAAAATTACATTTTGGTTGCTCCTAACGTTTCATGGCTTTTTCCTTCATCTTTAATTTTTTTCCATTGTTTTGCACGTCCTCTCACATTTGTTGTTCCCATGTTGCTGGTCCATGTATGCTCAACATTTTTACGTGCAGCAGAAGGACATGCTTGAGATAAGATCTCATATTTCCCTTCATTCATCTAAATGCTACAGCCCGAATCAAAATGGTGAAAATATAACCGGTGATCATTTTTATGGTCAGTTGTATTCCTTTCCTTGCAATATTTTATTATGATGGTACTTAGTGAGGCTTACTGATACAATTTTATATGATGGGCAATTCTGAACCGACATATTTTATGGTCAATTTCTGTTTTTATGCACTGACTATAGAATTACAGTTAGCTACATAATACATTTTCTGAAGGCACTTAATTCATTTGAGAGTTATGAGACACTGTATTTATAAAGAGAAATGAAAATTCATAGTATTTCCAAAGACTGCATAAATAGTACAATAAACATAAGATCAAGTTAACCCGACCTTATTGTATTCGTAAACAGACATCTAGATACATTTGAACAGGCCAATTCATGGTCTACTTGCTGTTTTCAACTCAGCGCTGCAGCAGTTCTATTACTATTTTATTATAACTATGAAGTAACCTACTACTGCACCGCGTACGTGCATATCTTCTGGCGAACGCATAGTACAGGTTGTGCCAACCCTGCATTATTGGAAGAGGTGACTAATAAGCAAACCTACTGTTGGTTTTATTACTGATATAATTCAATCACCTAGGATGAAGCAAGACTTATCAATAAAGTACTTACGTGGTTCTTTTAATCCTACAACAAAGAGCATTCTCGACTTGATGCTCCATTTTATTGACCTGTAAAGAACAAACCGTAAGTATATACATAAGAGAGCGCTCTATTTTGTAGAGCACATACTTTTAAATTGAATAATGTAAAACTAATTACTAAAACATTGAATTTTGCACCCAAAACTTTAGCCTAAAAATATAAAACGCAGTACTTATGGGCCAATCCACTAAATGTTTAGAAATATGCCAATTAAACTCTGATCAGAAACACAAATCACATCTATATTCAAGAAAAAGTTGTTTTATTGTTCATTCACTCAACAGATGAACTACTAGCGTTACCATAAAATGATTATTGCTAATAAAGGAAGCAGAGTAGCAAAATGCTAGCTTTGGGACTATCAACGGAAGTCTGCCTCGGCCATTTCGAAGGTCATAATCTGTCTGATTAAGCCACATCTGGTCTACAGAAAGCTTCTATTGTTCTCTAGACTGCACCATCAACCACAATTATTGTTATTACTGTCAATAGCATACAACTGTTATTAACAGTGCGCCCAAATTGCTGGGATTTAGCTGCTTTTATATTTTTGTCACCGCCCTAAAGACAATATGGCTATCGAAGCATTTACTTCTCCTTGCATTTGTGAACCGTTTACCACATTACAATATAATGTTTAAAAGTTGGCACAAATTCACCTGGAGCTGTTGGTTTAATATCTCTAGAGCCTACCTGGAGTATATATATTTTGTGGAAGTATTATATTTCGCACAAAAAGTCACTGTCGAAATTTCATCAGAAATATACGTTTCTGGGTCCACTGAGCCAAAATGTGTTATTTTTAGAAGAAAAAAGGTCCGCGCTTACAGGCCCGACTTTGAGTAGCGAAACTCCAGCATGAAATAACGGGTGTTACCGAGTTCGTATCTTGGTCAGGGTGTTACCTGGATATGGTTTTTCCCGGGTTTTCCTTTATCCTGATAAACGAATGTCAGGTAACTCTTAAGCTCCATGGACCCCGGACTCAATTTAAGCATCATTTCACCCATTTTCATTCATCGTCCGATATGACTTAACGTTGGAGGACGTAAATTACATAAATAAATAAACAAATAAATAAATAAGTGAGCGAGTGAGTGTGTGTGTGAGTGACTAAGTGAGTGAGGAAGTAAGTAAGTAAGTAAGTAAGTAAGTAAGTAAGTAAGTAAGTAAGTAAGTAAAGAAATATATATATAAATCAAATAAATAAGTAAATAAATGAATGAATGAATGAATGTCTTTAAGTCAAACTTCCCCAATTGTTATATTATTACAATATGCTTTATTTGTCCGTTCTGGATTTTAACCATCTATCATTCCTGTATATGTGAGGTAGATAGAGGAATAACTGTTTGTAAGAATAGTTTTGCAAGAGTGGATAGTCATATAAGTGTTTTTTTATCTCTTGGCCATACAAAGGGGATATAATTTAGTTCAAGCCATCATTTAGTGATTGAATGAAAATAAATGAGTTGAGCCCTTTCGGTCCCTTGCACGTAGGCCGCATATTGGACCCATTGTGGCCCCCTTACTGGAGTGATTATCCAAGTCCCGTGGCCTCCAAGAAGGACAGGATGAGTCTTGGATGAGCACTCCTTATATCATCTAGTCTCAGTTTGTCTCAGCCCAGAATAACGTGCCTGGGTGCAGTAAGTGCTTCACATTCACACAAAATGTGTAGAGAAGACTCATCCTCTCAACCGCACTTCCTGCATGTAGAATCTGCACTAAGCATCATCACATGCAGGTGTCTCTCTTTAGGGTGCTGTGTCCTTTCAACAGGCCAACAACACTTCTAAGTTGTACCCGATTGAAGGTTAGCAGAACATTGTTGTTCTTTTTGCTAGGTCCCTCGATCATAGATCGAGCCTGCCTAGCCGTGGTAAGATTATGCCATGAAGTGCCATGTTGAAGTGATACCCAATCAAGGATCTCCTATCTGACCCTTCTCGGTGTAATACCGAGGACAGGTTCTGGACCAATAAAAGTGTTGGCCGAGCCCTCCCTGGCTAGCCTATCAGCTAGTTTACTTCATCTGATCCCAACAAGCCCAGGAAACCAGCAAAGCTCTACTGGTCGGCAAGAACAGAGAATATTCAATGCCTCTTGGCACTCTCGTACCAACGTAGACCATGTTGTGCTAGCACATAGTGCCTTCAGGGCAGCCTGACTGCCAGAACGGATACTAATCCAAACATGCAGCCTGGGCATCCCTAAGATATGATAAACACAGGCCAAAACCGCATATATTTCGGCCTGGAATACTGTAGAATAACCTCCCAGTGAGTAAGATAGCCTCGTCTTAGGCCCATAAATGCCAGCCCCGGTCCCCGAATCAGTCTTGGAGCCGTCTGTATACCAGACGGACCCCTTGACACACCCAGAAACCCGTGGGCCACGAGTCATTCCTCTCTGGGCGGAAAACTAACTCTACATTCAGAGCTATAATTATAAATAGGTTTCATACTGTCGCAACCCATTGCTAGGATAATCCGCGACTTCTGAAGCCTGTTCAATATCTCTCTGTATCCTTTAACCGGATTTTTAAAAGACCAACAGCCCAGACTCCAAAGACGATGAGCAGTTATCCCGGCCTCTCCTTGGATAAACAAATCCAGAAGAGGCAAACCAATCAGTGCCTCTAGGGCACTGAGTGGGGTGGTGCGCAGGGCTCCGGTAATCCCCAAACACGCTAAGCGTTGGAGCTCATTTAGTTTGTGTTTGGTAGCCTGTGTCATAACACAAGGCCACCATACTACCGCAGCATAAGATATGGAGGGCCAATAAACCACTCGTGGTTTAAGCCCCCACCTCATACCAACGGCCCTCCGACAGGCCCACAAAGTATTGCAGGCCTTAATCACTTTATGATGAATATGCTCTCTCCATGTCAGTCTAGAATCTAGTATAACTCCCAGATACCTGACCGACCCGGATCGAAGCAACTTCTTCCCAAAAAATATCGGCTCGCACAAAACATCAAGCCGCCTCTTCCTTGTAAATACAATGAGGTTAGGTTTATCAGGCTTAGCTGACAATTATACCTCACGGCACCACTTTTCAATGGCCTTTTGCATAAGGCCCGAAACTGTATCTGCAAATTTGCCTCTGACTACAATGCAGGTGGCATCTGCGTAGCCTTGGGCATATACTTCACTGTCATTGAGCCTGACAAGTAACCCATTTACCACCAGGCACCAAATGAGTGGAGATAGAACGCCTCCCTGAGGGCAGCCTCTAGTCATAGTACACATCAACCTACTCTGGTTGAGTGACACTATTGCACGGCGGCCCTTCAGGGATGCCATTAACCCACCGAGTTACACATAGGTTAACTCCATGTCTAATCAGTCTTCTATAGATAGAGCCATACGAAGTAAAATTGATTTCACCTCTATGTTTAACATTATTGCCATAGCCAGCTCTCCTTGGTGAAGCACTTCCTCAGCCCTAAAAACCAGCTGATGAAGCGCCGTATCCACAGATTTGCCAGCCTGGTAGGCATGCTGTTCAGTACTCGGAGGCCTTTAAATAAGTTTGAGTCCTCTAATATGTCTACCTACCAGCCTTTCAAAAGTCTTTAATAGAAAGGAAGTCAATCGAATAGGTCTAAAATCCTTAGGCACCAGGTGGGAGCTCCTCCCGGGCTTAGGAATGAAAACTAGTCTCGCCTGTTTCCACAATGGGTGTACATAACCCATCGCAAGGTAAGCTCTAAAACTTCTTACCAGGTTTGGAATGAGTAAATCCTGTCCCTGCTGAAGCAGAGCCGGGTAAATTCCATCCATACATGGACTTTTGAGAGGGGAAAGAGATTGGATTGCCCGCTTTGTATTCTTATAGGTGATAATTTCTTTGGCAGTTCCCCAATCCTGCATAACAGGTCGGCAAGCTTGCCTAGAAACCGCCTTCTTATTAACTACCTGTGATCCAGGGAAATGTGTCTCTACTAAGGTTCGTAAAGTGTTCTCTTCCGAGCCAGTAAATGTCCCAGAGGAGCTCCTTAGTGAACCTGAAGTGGTTCTCAAATCCCGCATTAAGATTCTATGCAACCTAGGCATACTTGGTAGTTGGTTTATACTCTGACAGAAATCTCTCCAGGCTTCCCTGGAGGATTTCCTCAGTTCTTGCTTATACTTGCGCTGTGAAGGTCCTAGCTCTTCGTATCTTGTTTATCTTTGGCTCTATTATAGAGCCGACGTGTAGAGTTCCGAAGTGTGCTCAAAATCGAGCTCCAATGGAACTTCCCATTCACTATCCTAACTATTCTGAGTGGACAGTTATCCCCAAAAATAATCCTTGAGGGCCGCACTGATCTAATCAATGCAGTCCCCCAAGTTTTCCTTGGTATAAAGATTTTTGGGCATTCCCCCAACGATTCTGCCCCCCAGGTCTTCCCTATAGGAGTCCCAATCGGTCCTCCCAGGGACCCTGAAAGTTCTCGGATCAAGGAAGTCTGCCAACTGAAATTCTATATGTCTGTGGTCCGAGAGGGATGGTTCATTACCAACCCGCCAGCCACTGACCTTTCCCAGGATGCCTATAGATCCTAAGGTTATATCTATAGCCTCCTGCCTTCTTTTATTACAGTACGTAGGTTCGCCGTTATTCAGGATTTCAAAATCCGTTGTACTTATGTGGTTTGCAAGAGCCTCGCCCCTGGCATTAACGTTGGTGCTGCGCCAAATCCCATGGTGGGAATTGGTGTTGCACCCAACCAGCAGGTCAAGTCCCTCCCGTCTACAGTAAGAAACTAGGTCCTCAAACTCCCTAGACTACTACTTTCCTCTCTGAACCTTCCTCTTTAATATTTCACGAGAACCACCACCACATCCTGTGAACAGAACTATGGCAGTGCCCATGATCTCATATTCTTTGTAACGATACATACTCTAGGCTTATCTATAGTGCGAGCACTAAAGATAGAAAAGCCTGCATCTGTCAGCCCCATGATACGGCCCTCACGAAACCATGGTTCCTGTATCAGAGTGATTTGTGTTCTTTCAGTCATCAGCCTTGGCACAAGCACCCTAGGTGCTACGAAGCTATGCTGTAGGTTGGACTACACACAGTCAATTACACTTGAACTACTCACTATGTGCATCACACTGTCTTCTTATCCTCCTTCTTCTTGGTTCCAGCCCCCAGCAAAGTGAACACTGCTAGGTCCGTGCCGCAGAAGAGCTTTCTTTTCCTTCCCTCTAGGATTTCCTTTGCAGCAGCCGGGTCTATGCTGATCACAAGTAGAGCCCCTCTGGGCTCCACCTTGCGCTCTAGCACCCTCCACTGCCGCGTCGAAGGTCTTCCAGGTTATGAAAATTTGCATAGTGTATAAGTACCCTTTGGTGATGGTATAATCCAATACTTTAGGTAAATACAGTGGTTTAAATTTGCAAACTTAGTGCCTTCATTTTGATCAGGAAGTTATTTAGAATTAGAATTAGGTAAATAAAAACTAAGTTAACCTCTGTGGAAAACATCCATGTTATATAACCATCAATAAAAATAGCCTTCTTGGTTAATGTGAAACATCGTTTCTAACATGTCTAATATTAGCAATTTCCTCTGGTAATACAATTATGTATTTAGAAAGCCCTTACAACGAACTTGATTACAGTATCGATACAAAGGAAATAAAGCAAACTTTCCTTAAATAAAAATGCTGGGCGTCCACAAAATTTACTCTCTACATTTGTAGAATTATATTCAGATGTTTTGAATTACGTATCTGTTGTATTTTATAAATATTAAAGAAACAATTGCCGCTATTTAACCTCTATGTTCTGTTTGCTGGCCAGATGATATCATGATCATATATGTACATTCCTGCACTGACATGTAGATGGATGTTGTTTTCGTTCTTTGCTATGTAGAGGCATTATTTATATTTTAATCCATTTTTACTATATAGCTTTCCCAATTATAAGTCAAGGCTTCTTCGTAAACATGTTCTTTTATAACTCCAACCTGCCCGTATTCAAATATAAGGGATATGTAAATTCTTGTTAACCTTTTAATAAAACGTGAAATGAAATTAGGAGGGCTTTATAATCCCAAGTTCTTCGTAATTATTTAGGCTTTTGAATGGTTAAAGAAAGATCAAATTCGATTGAGTGATTTTGAGATTCTCTTATATAAACATATTTTCTCTCTTCATAATATTAGTAAAGATTTTTTACTGTCGTGTATATAATGATTAAAAACATTTAAGTTTACTGGTTGTTAAGCTACATTTATGGCTGCTAAAATTAACTAACTGTGGTTAAACCGGGAAGTAAGTTTGAAAAATAAAATCGCATTTTCAGAAAAAGGTCACTCAGCGTGCTTGCGCATGTATGAACAGCACAACTCAAAAACAAAAATAACGGATAGCGGCGCACTTAGCGTGTGTAACCATCGCGATATATCCTTACGAGAATGAAATTCTCTCATCTGTGGGAGTTTCGAAATTTCTTTATGACTGAATAATTTCGTTTTAATACAACGAAAATAATAACGCTGCTTTCTTGATAATTTCGCAGTGTTAGCTTTCTTCAGAGCCTCAAAGAGATGTTACTTGGAGGGTGCTAAGTTGGAGCTGTGGAAGGAATGCTGAAGAATCTCTAAACCCGTCTTACACATTTTCTCCATGATGTGCTGAGCAGTAGGGTCACCTATGTCTGAGATACTGCAGGATGATCTTTTCAGAATAATTATCACGAAGTGTTCGAGGGACCTTATGAAGTATCTTGAACAATGGTTTGATTGACACAGATTCAATACATTCTACCATGATCACCTTTTCTTGCTTATTGGGTAGTTACGGCGGTGTAAATTTATGTTCTGCTGTTTAGTTTTATTGCTTTTAGTACTTCAACTAAGTTACACAATCTGTCACATTACTTAGAAACAAAGTCGATGATCTTTTTTTAAATGCTGTCATTTTCGTTAAATATACAGGGAGTCCAATAACATCCTCTATGCTCGTGACGAAAATTCTACGGTTATAACCAAACCCCACTTTCCATAGCAAACATTCCCAATAAAAGTTTGCGAAATTAAGATATAACATATTTTGAGATTTAAGTTTAGGGTCCCATTGAGCATAAACAGTTGAATACCATAGACAGTCGTTCTTAAATAGGAAGTTCACGTTTAGTTATCCGGTTTTTTGTTTTAGTATATCTGTAAATAAAATGTTAAAATCCTTTAGGAAACACCACAGGTCTTGAAAAATTGGCTCATAATTAGCCTTAAGCTCATAAATGAAATTGCTCCTGTCCCATCTATTTTATAAAATTTTCTCACCCTTTATACACGATACTTCACTCCATATTTCTGCTTCTGTTCTTTTCATTTGCATAGCACTTCCCTCACTTACTGTCATTACTGCTAAACATCTAGCAAATTACATTTTGGGTGCTCCTAACGTTTCATGGCTCTTTCCTTCCTCTTTATTTTTTTTCCCCGTTGTGTTGCACGTCCTCTCATATTTGTTGCTCCCATGTTGCTGGTCCATGTATAATCAAGCCATCATTTAGTGACTATCTCTTAAAGATTTAATAATATGATTGAAAAGCGCACGACGTGTAAAAATAAATTACAAATGAATAACTACCCAAAGCCATTTTTATAATCGAGGTTTTGCTCATTTTGCAATTTTGAGCATGGTATCTCTCACAATGTTTCTTTCACAAATCACAAACTCAATATTCTTTCGGCTGGTACAGTTTCTTGTAAAACATAAAATTGCATTTTATAATGTACTGCAATCAGGCATGACCTTGGAGATTCAGCATTAACATATCTGATATCAGTAAAGATCGATTTCATTCCGTTCGATAGGCCAAGTCGCTTGCCAAGTATAATCCTTCTTAAATTAGAACGAACCTATTGTAAACATATGGTAGACGAGAATCAGAGAGACAGATATTCCTCATTGCAACGCTTTTAGGCAATTGATTGGTGGATGAAAATTCATGGGTGTTTATAGAGGCGATACCCGCCATCAACCAGCAACCTAAGAACATTCTTTCAGCGTGTCTCTCTTTTTCTTGCCTCCCAAAAGTTTATAACAGGATCGTTTTTGTTTTAAATGTATTATATTAATTACAACCATGTTACAAGCGCAACATAACGTGAGCTTCAAGTCCAAGGAGACTGTATTTTTCAAATTGATTGTTTTAAACTGGAATTTCCTCTATAAGAGACGTGTATGTTATTCAGTTATTCAGTTATTTATGTAGTTATGCACAATAGATTTTGATTTCCAATACTATTTATTCTGAATTTTTGTAATAATCGGTAAATAAACTCATGCACGTAAATGGTGGAAAGTGAGATTTTATTTTATACTTGTGGTATTTTTAGGGTAGCGGACGTTGAAAATCTTTTCACTCGTAACAACAAAATCCCACGCGGTCATCACAAGCTGCGTAAATAACTATTAACAGTCCCTGTAGTCGTAGTACAAGATAGCTATTTGTTCCCCATTTCCTTACTCAACGCGTTTGTTGGATCATGGCTAACTTAATTACACTGACGTACTTTGTACCAGTCTCAGCTGACAGAGCATGGCGTTAACTATATGAAACCACTAACTACGAATATTTGTTATGTATGACAGAATGGAATTGGAACAATAAAATTAATGTTTGTGTGATGTCTTTATGTTTTATTAGATTTTTTTCTTTAATTTTTTTCTTCTGAAAGTAAATCGAAAGAATGTTGTTCGACTGTTACATAACACATTTTTAAATGGAGCTTTTAATTAACAGTAATGCAAGAAACCGATTTGTACTCGAAATACATTTAAGGTGTTATTATTATTGTTGTTGTTTTATTCATTTATTTAGTGCTTAGTCAACTACAGTCTGATTTTTAAAGGAAGATACGTGAAGGTCATCTGTTTCTCCACGAGGGTAGTGCATCGTTGCCCACCAGATCGCCTTTCTTTGTCCTCGCAACACTCGAAACATAAACAAGGGTTCGATTATCTCACCTCAACAAAAACGTGCACAGTTAATCTGATGTAGCCTACTATAAAACAGAAATAAGTTATTCACACATTCACTGAGTTGTAACGTCCTCACATGTGTGAGTTATTTTAAATAATTGTTTGCACTATGTAACTAATATTCCATACATACCGTTATTGTTGCTATGCATCATAAGTTGACATTCCCGCACAGTGCGGTAAGTATTTCTCCATAGAAACACATATACGCGATGCACGTTCTAAAATCTAACATTTACCTTCAGTTATATTTATTATTATTTCAGCTAATATCTTAACTACAAAAATTCCGATTCATATAAATACACATAGTGCAAAATGTGCATCACACATGTGGTAAGTGCATAATGGAATCTCGGAAATTAAAAAAAAAAAAAAAAACTCGGTGCATGCGCCTCGTTTTTTCAAACCTTTCCTCGTTCTGTATACATTAATATCGCAATATGCTATTATTAACGACTTAGTTAATTGACATGTTTATATCAACGCCGCCGATATGCCGGAATTTTGACCCACGGGAATTCTTTTACGTGCAAGCATCTCTACTGACATGGGACTGTCGCTTCTGGATAAAAGGAATAAGCTGTTCATTGATAAGGAGCAAACTCTTGTCTTCCTGTTGGAAGAATTCTCTAAGAGAGCAGACAAATTCTCTAGCTTGACTATGCAATGTAACAACCCGACCGTAAGCTAATCTTTGCCTTGGACCATGATTCCTCGTTCCATCTCTAGTACTACCGCCACTACGTCTTGCTTCCATAAAAACGCATTTTAATTGCGTTTTAACAAAGTAGGCTAACAATACACAGCGCACCTAGGCAAACTGTTTCTCACATACAACTAGCAATAACTGAGCTGAGGAGTATGTGATTCACCCACTTCTCCAGTGTACCCAATCTGGCAACCTTTGTTTACGTTATCATAGCAACGACCTTCCCTTCTTACCCTTCGCGTCCCTTGCCTGATGACCTTCACGTATCTTCTTTTAAAAATCAGACTAGGGCGTACGGTATTAGAAGTCATATGAGGCGGAGAAAGCGAGGGCTCGATTAGAGCGACTGTCCTGTCATAAGCGTGCAACTTTGTCTAGTTCGGAACGCACAGCTCAAGCGTGAGCAACAGAGATTTCTCTTTTCCATGCGCCCAAAATTACTACTGGAAATTCAACATTGTAATATGTCTTGGTATATACAGTAAGAACTTTTGAGGCAGCCAGTACAAAGGCCATTTTTCTACGTCGTATGGCTCTCCAGTCATCTCTTCGAAAATGAGCACCTGACGCCCTTGTTTATGCTTATAGTATGCTTCAGCTTCCATTCTTCCCGTATCTTATTTCTTTTATTAGGCATTACTGAGTAAGAAATTACGAACTGTCATTAGGAGTTGAATATATTTAGTCTTTAAAATTCGATTCAAGGTCAAAGCGTAACGCAAATTTAGTATAGGTGCTTTGTGTAACCGTGATAGACAGAAATTACACATGGTTACATTGTGTATTGTTAACTTTTAATAATGTCACTTTCAAAGCCTGTTACCAGTGACGTACCCAGCTACTCAGCTCCCAGGCCAGAAATATTAATCTTGTAATGTACAGTTTCTTTAAGTAATTTCCATCTGAAGAAGTGCGTAACCGGATCAATTTCTTTATCGTCAGGTACTCACGACCACAGGGTGCAATGCGAGTGTGCATACTGTGTCGCTTATTGTGAAACAGTGCAAAACTTTTCGCAATGAAATTGGTGAACTCTTATTTATTTTATTTAAGCTAGCAACTCTTCCACAGTATGTCGTTTTCAGAAAACCAGTAATTTTCAGTAAATAAACATGCTAATATTGAATGTTACAGTTTATAATGTTATAATTATCATTTGCTGCGTAAGTTTACGTACTGATAATTTGTCAGACGACAAATGTTACTTTCCTCGTTCCCTCTCCGTATCTTCTGCTCTCTGGCGCATCAGATGACAACAGTGCAGCTATAGTGTACACGCATTGGCTCAGCTCATGTGCCTTTTAAAACTGTACGCTGTATAAATGATATAATTATAGCAACTAATGGTCCTTGGTATAGACGTATGATGATACATTCCAATTTTACATTTTTTCTCTTCTCCTTGCTATGCATCAATTGTCATCCTTCTCACAAAATTAACTTATGATACGCTTTTGACAACTATCTATGAAGATTTTCTTAATCATTATAAATATACTACTTTTGAGCCATTTTTGCTTTTATTTTTAATCCTCAATTCTTTAGTTTATTTGTACTCCATCAGTTTATGTTCTCATCTTCGTAATTGGGATAGATTCAACAACCTTGATTTTGATATGTCTAATGCTTCTTAGTTTCCACGCATGTAATGACTTCTCTTTCCTTTCTGTTACCTAAGTTTATATTTATAAATACATTTTCAACACTGAAAGGCTAAATTCGTTGACGGACGGTCTATAAAGCATAGTTTTATCATTATATGAATTTCAGTTCAATTCGTGCTCCTTTAACGTACAATGTAGTAAGATAGTGGTCTTAACGACGCTGATAAGAGCCTTCTGAATGACAGCGTCGTTAACAAACAAAACAATTTTTTTAATAGTTGTACGTATAGACATTGAGGAGGTATTTGATAAATTTCTATTTTAATTAAGTAAATCCAAAAATTTAAACACCTCGCGGATGCAAAATTTTCATAAATACAGCTGATGAAAGATTACAGACCTGGAATAATCATTAACTTCATTAACTTCTAAACAGATCCAGACTTATCAGACAGAAATCCTAACCTCAATTATGTCAAATTCGAAACCGGGAGCAGAAATCAACGAGAAGATATAAAATGAAAACCGTCTATTTTAGTTTTGGAATTCTATTAAAATAATATACATTCTTCAAAATTAAACGTAAACATAAACGGTTAATCCATGTATCGCAAATGTTCTTTATTTGCGTCGAAAAACATTACGTAGCAGCAGAATTACGTCACATATCACAATCTACAACACCAAGGTCGATGACAATAACAAGTATCAGCTCTCGTTACAACGCTCTATAGCTGTTTACTCTCCTGTTTACAACTCGTCACTTCCTCAAATGTCTCATTCATAATTCGAGACTGTTCTGTACAATCACTAGATGTTTCTGGAATAAACATCGAATGACGAAATCCGAACCTTCCGGAAGCGTAACTTAATCTATGCCGGCAAGTTCTTTATCTCAACTATCTTTATTTGCCGGCTCTGTGTGTACACTAGCCGCGCTATCCTAACGGCTTCGCGCTTTCTCTGCTTTTCGCCGCGACACTGCTACCTCCTCAAGGCTGGTCGTCCCGAACAGCACCATCGTAGCGGGCAGACGATCCAAGTGTACCAACAACATCTTCCCTCGGGGCACCTTCTGGGTGCGGTAGATCACTCCGCTAATCCTCTTCACCACCCTGTACTGTCCTTGCCACGGCTGTTGAAGCATCGGGCAGCGTCCCTTGGTCCGAGTAGGGCTATACAACCATACCAGGTCATCTTGCTGGAACCCTTGGCTGTTGGCTTGCCTGTCTTATCGGGTTTTCATGCGGTCGCTCGCCTTCTGGATGTTCTGACGAGCCATTTCATGCATGTCGTGGAGATGGTCCACCAGGTTGCTGGCTGTTTTGCGTCCGGGGGCTCCCAAAGGCCAGATCACAGCGGAGGTGTAACTCTCGGTCGAACATCAAGCTAACTGGCGTCATCCTGGTGGTGTCGTGTGTTGACGTGGCTCTTCCCTCTTCGATGTTCAGAGGTGAAGTCGTGCTCCTGTGGCCTCTGGACCCAACGTGCTCTCTGGCCTTCCAGGTTCTTAAAGCTCAGTACCCAGGTTAGGGCGGAATGGTCAGTCCTCACGTGGAATGGCTGACCTTACAGGCACTTGTGGAAGTGCTCCAAGGTCTTCACTACGGCCAGTAACTCTCGTCGGGTGACGCAGTAGTTCTTCTCTGCCTTGGCTAAAGATGCGCTGGTATCTCCTCAGCAGTTGTCAAAACTTTTCGAGCTGTTCTGCGCTCAGGTGGTCGGCCGCCCTCTCCAATAAGCCTTCCAGCCGGGGCCCCAGGTGTTGTGTCGGCGCCGGCTTCTGTGTCTTGTCGAATGCGGTTACGCTGACTACGGGCTCCCATGTCCCCAGCTTCGTTCCAGCCTGCACGTCGTGATCGGTGTCCGCTAGGTTAAGCAGCCTCACTGGCACCTCCTCTTCTCACGGCAACAATATTCTGGCTACATATAGTCCGTGATATAGTATCACCTACTCAGCCACCTTCGCGACGAACACCCACTGACGCACGGCACTCCGTCTCAAGGTCAACTTTAGCAGAGCCTCCTTCTCCACAGGCAAGGTGTCACCCAATGCCGTCACTAGCTGGTATGCTAGGCTCGGTTTCCTCGACGGCAAATCCTTGGCCACGTTAGGTCTGATAATGGTAGTGGCTGCCTCGGTGTCTACGAGCACGCGGCACGGCATGCCTCTCACCAAGCCGCCCGCAATGAGGCTGTCATCCATCCGTCGGCTAACGGCGCCAGGGTGTCACTTGGGCAGATGGTGAAGACGGCGCCGACGTGCTCCTCGCCACGCCGGACCTTACTCGTTCTTCCAGCTGCTCTTGCTGGTGTCGGTCATCTTCGCGGTCATCGTAGCGGCCGAGTTGCTATTTGCAGCTTCCGTCTTCGTGGTTAATTCGGCCTTCATTTTTTCCATCTTCTCGGTGATGTTGTCGTTGTCCCACTTCCTGACACCAATTGTGACTTTGTGGATTCGTAGAATTAAAAGTCCGAGTAGCAGATACTCCAAATGTTCTTTATTTGCGTCGAAACACACTGTGTAGCAGAAGAATTACATCACATATCACATTCTACAACACCAAGGTCGATGAAAATAACAAACATCAGCTCTCGTTACAACAACAATCTACAGCTGTTTTCTCTCCTGTTCACAAATCTTCACTTCCTTAAATACCTCATTCATAATTCGAGACTGTTCTGTACAATCACTAGATGTTTTTGGAATAAACATCGAATGACGAAATCCGAACCTTCCAAAAGCGTAACTTAATCTATGCCGGCAAGTTCTTTATCTCAGCTATCTTTATTTGCCGGCTCTTTGTGTACACTAGCCGCGCTATCGTAGATAACGGCTTTGCGCTTTCTGTGCTTTTCGCCGCGACAGTAATTATGAGCTTCCATTAAGATTGCTTGTGTTGTTGTGCAGCCTTATGTGTATTTGCGAAAATGTTGGTCCATTTCGGCCATTATTCATTTTAACTAGATAGAAAATCGAATTATGATTAACAATTTATAAAATACATATGAAGGTAATGACTAGAGTCAAGGAAGTGTATGTTAGACTTTGTTTGGCATGAAAAGCAAAATGGTGAATGCATTTTCCCAAATTACTGTCTGTAAGTTTCGCTACAGCAAACGTATTTTTCGTTGTGAATTGTAGCATGTCACATTAATTTAACATGAAACTGTTTCGCTTAGTTTTCATCGTGAGTGGCCATTATTTCAGAACAGTTTAACGTTTTTTTAAGATGACAGTTTTACCAACGATAAGAATAAGATGATTTAATATGCATTGCAGATATAAAACAGGATAGTTACTAGGAAGGCCTTGACTTCTATTTGAGAATGCCACAGAGTAAAGAAATATTACTAGTACTCTATGGAACATAAATAGTTTCAGAGTATAAAAACAAAACAAAAAAGAGAGAGGTTTTGTTGTCATGGTAAATACATAGATACATGTCAGAATTCAACAAGCAATAATTTTATCTTCAACTTTGTGAGATATATGCCTACAGGCTATATCATGTGCGCTAATTTATAACATTTCAAGTCTGACTATCATCACAGAAGAATTCGATGATACCGCAAGCGGTTCACTGCGGACAATGAAATAACAAAACAATTAGAAAGCACGGATATAAGGGGAGAAGTGTCCAGAAAAGCCACTAGGACCTGCACACAAGGAGAAGGATCTAAGCCAGTCAGTAATGAAGAACATGAAGCGTGCATGATGCATACAGAGGAGAGAAGGGATTATACTGACTTGAAGAGCGGGAACCTTCACGTCAGATTAGACACAATCGAGGAGGATGAGGACGATGTGGATACCGAAGAAAGTGCAGTGGGGGTACCTGAGTCCACATGCAGGGTGCGGCCGGTACCATGGCAAAATCTAAATGAACCATCAAACTTAGAACAAGCAGAACAAAGTGCTGAAGGAAAGCGACAAACACCACAAAGTTCAGTTTTATATGTACCCCCACATCTGCGATGGCAATACAGACAACGAGGCTGTGTTCGTATTCCCATAAAGAAGGGAGTCTCTGATTTAAACTGTGAAGGAACGTTCCCAAGCCTACCTTCAGCACAGTCTACAGAACCAAGTACATCATTGCGCAGAAGACGAAATTATGAAGGCACATTTCAGGAAGCACGCAGATCGCACTCAAGAATATACTCCAACGTCAACTGGAGGTCTGGTGCCCAAACAGAACCTTCACTAAATTTGAGGAATAGAGTCGATGCTTTAAGTAACTACCCACCCCCAGAATAATAAATTCGTGATTGAGAAGAGAAATGCGGAACAATCAACAAGCAATATTTGATCATCACTCCGAAACTACGAGAATTTTAAGTTTAAATAGTAAATATTTGACTGTGAACTTACGCGTGCTAAAACATCAGGTATAACAGCTACCGAATATGTCCGTATTTCTTTCCAGAAATTTATTGCAGTGTAACTTTAGTGATCAAATTAAATAAATCCTATATGTTCAGATAAAAACTTTATGGTTCAATATTATTGATATCATTTTGTGTAAAAGATTAATGTTTAATACATTTGGGAACAAACTGTCGCATTTAAACATTACAAGCTGGTATGTTTTAATAAAACTGAAATTTTGTAATACACGCAATACAGTTATGTAAGTGTATTTGGTGGATCTTTAAAGTTAAATAAATATAAATGTTAATTGTCAACATTAAAGCTGTGATATGTATTGTATACAATCGTACTGTGGTTAAAATATAAAAAGATCAAATTTAGCGTTTTTCACAGATACGCCATCTTATGGCTCTTAAACATCCCTATCCCATCTGGACAGATGCCAAAATTACACTACCAAAGCATGCGAGCAAAGAGAACTTGCGTTCTTTATCGATACTTATGATTTGCTATTTATATAAGCTACGTTTCTGATTCAACGGAGGTTAGGTTAGGTTAGGTTAGGTTTAGTATATATAAGTGGAATTTGAACTGCATACTACGCTTATTGGAACTAACACAAAATTTAACTTTCGAATAAAACATTTAACTTTAGTATACCTTTAAACAACTATCTTTGATTTTTATCGAAAGGAAAGAAGAAGAATATAAACTTTCGCAAAACTAGGGGACTTTGCTCCTTAACTTAGGCATGCACAATATACTGAATATGGCGTTATTTAACGTCTACTCACAACGATTTTGCTATGAGCGGATGATGGGTGAATTACCGGACTTGGAAGTGGAAGAATCGACTCCAGAAGCAATACCTAAGCTATTGTTTATTATTATTTTTTCCTTGTCCAATTTATACTCCGCCTTTAACTGCTATGGTCATATCGGCGGCCGTTCTACTTTGGAACATACCGAAGGTGTTAACTCGTTATCTTTGATTTTTAATCATTAGATCACGCACACATTCACACTCTCATTCATACTTCCAGACTCTGGGGAAGATGGGGAATTATCTTGGTTGGAGAAAAATCCCCACTCCCACCGCCGGGAATCGAACCCGGGACCCCATAGCACGGCAGTGTTTATTACTTGCCCGTTTCTGTAATTGCACTTGTTAGATGTTACAGCTGTGTATGAAATGAAACAGTGTCAACTCTCTTAATAGACTTTAATCTAATTCTGTATATGTATGCGCGAAAGTTTCTGAATATATAATCTTCTAATAACCTTCATCTACGTACGTTTTTCTTTACTTCCTTTATATTTGCATTTAATCAAAATTGTCAGGGTGTGCTAAATATTTGGATAAAGGTGCAATGTAACGGCGGAGCAATATGGCGGGCGTGACGTCATGGCCGGAGCGTTGGCAAAGTCCAAGGTATGCTTCGCGGAAAATACCAACACTACGTAAGCAAACTAGCGATACTGTAATACGTAAGGAAACTGGCAGTATACCTATGTTATTTAAAGTGACTGTATCATTGTTTATCCACTAAAGTCTCGTCAACTTCACGATGATAGAAAATTGGTTATTTATTATTATTATTATTATTATTATTATTATTATTATTATTATTATTATTATTATTATTATTATTATTATTATTATTATTATTATTATTATTATTATTATTATTATTATTATTATTATTATTATTATTATTATTATTATTATTATTATTATTATTATTATTATTATTATTATTATTATTATTATTATTATTATTATTATTATTATTATTATTATTATTATTATTATTATTATTATTATTATTATTATTATTATTATTATTATTATTATTATTATTATTATTATTATTATTATTATTATTATTATTATTATTATTATTATTATTATTATTATTATTATTATTATTATTATTATTATTATTATTATTATTATTATTATTATTATTATTATTATTATTATTATTATTATTATTATTATTATTATTATTATTATTATTATTATTATTATTATTATTATTATTATTATTATTATTATTATTATTATTATTATTATTATTATTATTATTATTATTATTATTATTATTATTATTATTATTATTATTATTATTATTATTATTATTATTATTATTATTATTATTATTATTATTATTATTATTATTATTATTATTATTATTATTATTATTAATTATCTTTTATTATATATTGCCAGTTTCCTTACCCATAATAAGAATAATAAGAACAATAACGATGGTGATGATCATGAACTTATTATGCAGTATTCATATTACAGTATTCCTAGTTCATAATAAAGGAAAGAAAATGTGTTGGCATTGTTTTCCTGTATTCGGTATGAATGGTGATGATCATGATGATGATGATGGTGATGATGATGATGATGATGATGATGATGATGATGATGATGATGATGATGAGCTTACTACGCAGTATTCCCATCACAGTATCGCTAGTTTATAATAAGAAAAAGAAAGGTTGGCAACGTTTCTCTGTATTCGCGTATGTCAGAACTCAGCAGTTGGCAACAACTTGTTTTCGTAACGTCATTCCATAGCAATATAACTCTACGCCGTTACAGTGCATCTTTACAAATATTTGTATAAAGAGGTAAAGCTGCAGATATGCGAGCAAAATTTAAGCAAAAGTTTATTTCAAATGTGTTGCTACAGGATTTGATTTTAACATTCAAAGCAAAGACCATTGGATTCTAAAGTTCTGAGTCACCTTTCAGCGAGGTTTGCTTTACCGCAACGGTACCTGTTAAAGCCAAAATTCCTTGGCGTCCATTTCAACTGCTTCCAGTTTTCAAAATTATAATGGAACTTTACTATCGATCTAAACAGGTTGTAACATGATAAGCTCGGCAGCAGAAAATCCTTGTGAATTAGAACAAGGATTTCTGATTCTCAGCTTAGGCAAGTGAGCAAGGACATTTTTACGAGAGATGCTGCCAGTTTGAGGGCATAAGGTCAGTATTTCCAGCATCCACTAATGAGGTAAGAATTTCAGTGCGCCTCTAACGACTTTTCCCGGCGACTCTCGGTTCTCTCGCGCGGTGGAAACCACGCGGAACGGCTTAACATATGTTTCAGATCCCTATACTTAACCTATATTTTCATACTTAGAGAAAACATTCCCTGAAACCCCTACATCATATCATATATTTGTACCCTTATATCACTGAATCCATGTTTGCTCCACTTGTTCTTTATTTCATTTAGCAAGTTCTGATAACTGGTGCTTTTCTGGGTATTTAAGACGATACTATAAAGTATTTGCTACTGGTAAATAGCTTATCCGGCGCCATTTTCCATTATACTTTCAAACATCATTCTTTTTTTTTTTCTTTTTTTGACTTTACCTCAATTTTGAAAGTGATCCTACATTACCTTTGTTTTGAAGCATTCCAGAATTAGTTTGCAAAATTGTCTGTATACAAAATACGGATACTCTCACCCATTATTATTATTATTATTATTATTATTATTATTATTATTATTATTATTATTATTATTATTATTATTATTATTATTATTATTATTATTATTATTATTATTATTATTATTATTATTATTATTATTATTATTATTATTATTATTATTATTATTATTATTATTATTATTATTATTATTATTATTATTATTATTATTATTATTATTATTATTATTATTATTATTATTATTATTATTATTATTATTATTATTATTATTATTATTATTATTATTATTATTATTATTATTATTATTATTATTATTATTATTATTATTATTATTATTATTATTATTATTATTATTATTATTATTATTATTATTATTATTATTATTATTATTATTATTATTATTATTATTATTATTATTATTATTATTATTATTATTATTATTATTATTATTATTATTATTATTATACAATATTTCATTTCTCTGAAAATGGGTGAAATTGTTTTATTATACAGATTTCAGTTACCAGCCTACGCTCAAAGGTGACTCGCAAATTACGTCCATGTGCAGAGTCCTTATCCGCTATGTTTTTTTTTTTTACAGCAGAAATAGAATATGTATAGAAACATATATTTTTCGTTTCCTTATTTAACCGTTTTTTATTGTTTCCGTTTGTTTTACTCTCTGGATTCTGTAGTTTCACACATATACATTATGCACATGAACAACCATGCCCAAGGCGTGATTCGAACCCGCCACTCTCTGCGCGGCGAAACACTAGAGACATACGCTCTAGTGACCATGGCTACAAAGACCGGTATCTTAGAGTGATCCCGTTATGAACATATGGGAAGGGGGAAGAAAAAGACAGTATTACTTTAACGGAGCGCCCATAAGCTGCTGAATGGTGGAAAGAAATTCATGAAGCGCTCATAGAGCCGGTTCCCGCCCAGCACCATCCTGTAGCCTAAGAGCTTTTCGTTACATGCACCTCTGTCTCTGTCTTTTCTTCTTCCATATGTTTACAACAGGATCGTTCTAGTTTGAAACAGATTGTATAAAAGTATCTTCGGCTACATTACAGACATATGCAGAACTCGTCCTACTTTCGCCGTTCTCTTGAAAGGGATAACTAACGTAATATTTAGTTTACAGGGGTCCGTACCCCATATTTAGTACTGGGACCCCTTCACGATGCCTATGTAAAAACTTCTTGGGGGAACTATGGAAGATATACCTACCTACTTAGGCATTTGGCGAAGATGTAAACATTGCGAACTCCAAGGGAATGTAATTCCGTTATGAATATATAACAGGCGGGGATATGGCACAAGACGCACTAGGTCAACACAATGTAGGCCCGCGTGTGCCATTTCCCCACTGTGACGTCACACCTCCTCAGCCTCCCGTAGCCATGGCAACATGGATCAATCGCATTGTCGCTGTCCGCCGCTTGGAAGCGCTACTGCTGCGCAGTGCTTCTCCGTCTAATCCTCCCAGCCAATTATTTGCGCCACCATGAAGTACCGTAAAGCCCGATACTGAGGTAAGAACGGCGATAGAATTCTCCTACTATAGTAATTTCACGTATACGTTTGTCACCTTTTCTTTGTAGAAATAAATTGAGTGTCTTCGGCTCGTTTAGAGGGGCACAAGTTTACAGTTTTACACTGAAAAAAGTGTTAAGAAGATCTAACAATAATCTAATCATAGCGATACTGTTCCTTAAAATGCTGTAAAAATGGGTATCTATTAATTTTCAACTCCAGATAAACAACCGAAGTTGACGTATAAATTACACCACGCTGAAGTCGAAACATATATATTTTTTTCTTTTTTAACTAAAAAATATTGAACCGATTGTTTATGAAACTAAGACCACGCTTAGAAAACGTACCATCCGGAATTTAATTTCTTATTCAAGATAAGAAAGATTAAAATAATTAAAAAGATATAATTCGGAATATTTGATGCCTTCACAGGACTTTCTCTATCTCTATTGTTTATTTTTATTAGTAGCTACAAACTAATCTCAGAAAATCTCATTTTATGTTTCATGTTGAAATACTCGCAATCCTTTGCAGAAATAGTTTTATTGCATATTTCTTTGTAGGTACAAGGAGAATAGAGGAAATCGAATCAATTGTGAGATGTTTAAAAGTGGATCACTGTATCTGGCATTGAAATTACATATTCTTTCTTTGATATCGCTAGAAAAACTGAGTAGCTACAGCACTCTAGAAAATGTCAACGTATTGAATAACTAAGAAGAATAAAACAGATAAAAGTGACAAAACATGAACATTCAAAGCAATGTCGGACCTCGGAAATGGCTGATGCCGCAAACTTTAAGGCTACCTTTGTGTTCCAATGGTCACAATGGTCAGCACATTGACTTTACTTTTAACGTAGAGGCTCCGGGCTTATTTCCGGCTTAGGTAAGGAAAGTTTTTCTTTAGTTGGAATTCTTCCCTCTGCTCCACTTGGAAAATATTTCTAAATACTTTTATTTTCACAAAAATTGCTATAGGTATACTGATTATAATACCATATATTTAATATATTAGCATAAATAAATAAAAGGAATATTCGAATTAGATGCAAATATGCTATGAGGTACCTAATATTCTCACACTAGAGCTATCAGAAACGTTGTCGAGCACCGCAACGTGTATCATAAAAGGCGATGGGTTGTAATTTGCTCAATTGCGTTTTTCATTTTAGTCAAAGGCTGATTTGAAAAACTTTTTGAAAATCGATGTGTAGCATCTTTGAATCTAAATACCAAGATTGGTATTTGAGTTTTCGTTTTAGAGTCTTTTTTTAGTTTTCGTTTTACAGTTATGTTGCGCACACGCACGGGCACCTACCATGCTACACTCTACTAGCCTTAAGGGTAATTCACTATGAAAAATAAACGTAAATGCAACATAAACGCAAAAGCTTGCGACCAGCTAATTTAATGAGGGTCATTCATAATGAAAACGTAAACATTAACGAAAACTCATTTCGCAAACGCAAATTCTTTCAAACTCCAAGCTCCTACACTTGCGTTTATGTAGAACGAATAAAACCACCAATCAGAAAACAGTGGAAAATGGCTGTCTTTGACGAAAGGCTTATTGCCGGGGCCGTGCTTGTCTGTATGACACCGCGGATAAATCTTATAAAGGCGTAGCTTTCAAGAATATCATCTGGACATCAGTTTTATTGCACTTGAAATGGAAACAATAACTATAGATTGGCCCTATAGCTCAGTCGGTAGAGCACCTGCCTGCCACGCTAAGGGTCCCGGGTTACATACCCGGCGGTGGGGCTGGGGATTTTTCTCCGACCAAGATAATTCCTCATCTTCCCCGGTCTGGAAGTATGAATGAGATTGCGAATGTGTGCGTGATCTAATGATTAAAAGCCAACGAATACGATTTAACACCTTGGATATGTTCCAAAAGGACGGTCGCCGATATGAGCATTGCAGTTAAAAGCGGGGTATAAAGGGAAGAACTAAAATAAAATAAACTATAGAAGTATGCAAATGCATATGTTCTTTGATGTTTATACTTAACCTTAACTCGTTTTCTCAAATTTTATCTCCACAACGTGTTGCTGTAGACAGAAATAAAGTTCAAGATTTTATTTCGGATGTTTTAAATGTTTTTTATATAAATTAGGCATAAGAATATATTTATACTGGCATATATTTATATTGGAACAAATGTCTTACTTTATTTTTTGTCTTGCTTTAGCGGGCCAACTAGGTTTAATATTATAATAAATTGTGCAGGAGTTATGCTCATATATATTTGGAATTGCACTGGATTATCATCTCATTTCACAAAGTAAATCATGAAAGTCTCCCCAATAAATTCTTCTTTGATTCAAGGGATGAACCCACCCTCTACGACAAGATAGCCATTTTCTTTTCAAATATAGTACACTGAATAAATTAGCCACTGTTTGAACATGAATGAATGTTACTTCATGATTAGGAGCCATTTGAAATCATCTAATTTCTGATTGGCTATAATTACGTTTCCGTTTTGCCATTATGAATGCCTTTCTACGTTTATGGTGACTCCATACGTTTGTGTCCTTTCGTTAACATTTGCGTTTTCATTGTGACTGGTCCTTTAAAGTGTGTACGGAAGTCAATATTACGCCTTAGCACAACTTTTATAGGGAGCGAAGCAGTGAGGCGTGAGTGGAAATTGTTCATTACTATGTTCCACATATTATCGCTTATTTGATACATTCAAGTAACGAACGGATTGAGTAAATACCGTAATTCAATTTCCAAAACATTTAAACATGAGCTTAAACATTTTACTTCTATTTATTGTCACGTGGTACTTGGCATTTCCCCGATTGTGTCAGTGAAGCGATGACCTTCCACTCGTCCTATTAGTATTGCGAGTTCGCGCGTGAAGTCAATATGACGGGATGCTCAGCTCCTTTAAGTTGTGTACAGAAATATAAGGTAACCTCTAAAATGTGGTGAAAAGACTATTGCATTAATGTGTTTAACTTTTCCTTTCAACGTTATGAGCTTACGACACCGTGGCTGTGAAAGACTTAAGGGGAGTCAATATCGGATTTTCGTGATTATGTTCCATTTTCAGATTTTAATTGTATATTAAGATTTAGAACCTCCCGCTCATTTTGGCGTAACTTTCATATTAATCTTAATTAGCTTTAACATATTGTTGAATGTACTTCAGCGTAGTAGTTCGTTTTAGAAAAATTTGGTATATTCAGTTGGTAAAACATAAATAACTTTGTAAATATTAGTGTTAGAGAAGAGATCTTTCCTTTCTTTTGATCAGGATGGTGATTCCAGCTCCTTCAAATCAGTGATTGCATCTAAACCTTATGGAGCTCTATTTTCAATCAAAATGGAATGTTTCTACCATGTACAAAAAGAATGGGTACAAGATTCAGAAAACTTGGATACCTGGGGAAAACAATCAGAGGACGTCTGACAGACTCAACCATGAATCAGATAACTGAATATTATGGGAAGGCTACCAGATAAAATTCAAATAACCTTGAGGACCAAGCTAGAACAATTTAGGTCACCCACTTTTACATAGCTTCCACTGATATCAAGCCACTGCACAAATTCTGCTCTGTGGATAAATGCAAATATAGTAAAGCAGAAGCTGGTGTTTAACTGCATGAATATCATCACAAGAATCCTATAACTAAGGCAGTAATTATGTAAGATCTGGCTAATCCAGAATTATTGGAAAAGTATTTGACAGGGAAAGCTCAAAATGTGAATGAATATTTCAATAGTGTAGTTTGGTCTTGAGTACCTAAAAATGTTTTCGTTGGTCTAAAAGCTCTACATCTTGGTGCAAATGATGCATTTATCACATTCAAGGAAGGAAATGCTGGTAAAATAAGTGTACTGAGTGAAATGGAAATGACTATTGGGTATAATACCAGAAATACTCTAAAAGAGCTCGATGCGACAAAGGTAGGTAAGGCAGGAGAGGTGATAGAACATATGTCTCAGGAGGCTAGGTCACTAAAAGGAAGAAAAAAGAACCATTGCCAAGTAGATGGCAAAGAGGACTATGAAGCTGGAGGATTTTGAGACATTTTGTACAACATAAGTGGAAAGGTTCTTTTTTAAAATTTTATGTTTGAAAGTAATTTATGGAAAAAAATGATATACAAATGTCCCATTATTTAAAAACTAATTGACACTAAGGGCTGAAATTATTACCACACATTTCCATTTTAGATGGCGTTATTTTAATGAAAAAGTATCTTTTAATGAAAAAGTATCTGTGTACATGAATCAGTTTTTTTAATTTAAAAACCTTCATTTTTCGATATAATTTTAAGAGCTTATTTAAAATATCATAACATTCCTTCTAATGAACAGAAATATTTTATTTTTCATTAATAATTTGTAAAGGTGTTTTTGAATATACCTTAAAAATGAGCTCATTATGTTAAATAATTGCAGACATAATGGATCAAACATTAACATTGGCGAGATGGCCAATCGACTCCCCTGAACTGACGTCTGAAGCAATGATGTATCTGTGAACACCATTTCAAATGTGAGAATGGAAATTAAACAAACATGAACTTTAAAACCGTTAAAAAAGGAAAGAACATTTAGTGTGCTTTAGTAAGTTGTTACTCATAGAATTATATTGCATAAATTTTCTTTAGCAGTTTCTTCAATTAGTTTATTTAGGAAATATGAGCCGAGTGCTTTTCTAACCCTACATTATGGCGGTGAAAAATGACAATTGCGATAAGAGACATACCGCAACACGTGACAAACAGCAATTTTATGTGCGTCCCCACTTAAAGCTCGGTGGACTATAGAATATGCATATATTAAATGGAATTTCGACATCGAATTTTCCTGTGGAATGCGATGTTTCCTTTATCTATTAGCTACGTATCAGAGAAAGCAATAACTCGAATACTTAGTTTGTTAATAAGAAATTTGGAAAAAGGATTACACAATACAAGTACCTACATATTCATACTTTTTCCGATAGGTTCTTATAGAGTTGTGGTAGAGCGCATATCTACTCAGGTTTTGATATTTTTGGAACTAATTACATGTCATATAGGTAAACGCGGAACAAATATGCGGGGCAGTAAGATAGAGGAAAAGAGAAATGAGGACATGATGTACAAGAAGTGGAGGGAAATTGCGAGAAAAACTTTCCTTAGTTCACTTTTATGCAAGCGTAGCTGTGGAGTACGAAATGTGAGCTATGCACGGAAGCAAAAGCTAGCTAACCTAGCTAATTGAATATGTCATTTAATAATAACAATAATATATTATTGTGCTTATATATCAAGTGAAACCGAGCGGTATGGTTCAGGCGGCTTCGTCTGAGGCCCGCATTTGGGAGGCGCGGGTTTGATTCCTCTGGCCGACCTACCTCACCTATGAGGCTTTTTCGGTTTTTCTTCGGGTCTCCAGACGAATGCTGGGTAGGTTAATTACATCCCCAGAATTTCCTGCCCTTCCATTATCATCTCACATCATCTCTCTTTTCTTTCAGAGTAGAAGTGTTGGGAGTCTCGGCGGTGCATGGGAGGATGATATGCCCTGAGTGAAACACTTCCTCTTCCGGTAGGTCGGGGAGAATATCCGTTATCCTGGCCTATCGGGGCAGGTTTTCATCTAATTTAAATGTGGCGACCCTACCCTCTGCACTGTTGCGGTACCTTGGGACGGCCGCTCTGTCTCCTCTCGCCTCATCCTTACTCCCGGGGATGCCCCAATTGGGAGCATAGGTATAATAGATCAAGACTGGTAGCCGTGCCAAATACCCTCAGTAGTAATCTTAATCCTAATAACAAGTGAATATTAAACAAAATAAAACACCTAATGTATAGAAGTTGCATAAATTTCACTGTCATAAAAGATTTATGCATATTCCTTAAATATTATCCTGTCCACAGAAAATGCGATTGAGATATCAATTCAGTCCGAAAAAATGATCCACGTAAAGGGCAGTGAATTTAAACACCAAATTTTGTATTTAACTGACTGTATTTGAGTTATATTCTCCCCCAAGCACACACACATACACACATACACACATATATGTCAGTTTGTGTGTCTCATTTGGTTAGGTACTTGCCTCTGGA
Organism: Mantis religiosa; assembly: GCA_030765055.1. Classification (NCBI taxonomy): domain Eukaryota; kingdom Metazoa; phylum Arthropoda; class Insecta; order Mantodea; family Mantidae; genus Mantis; species Mantis religiosa. The sequence goes on from CM060950.1 coordinate 212,047,830, forward strand.
GTTTCAAACCCGGCCCAGACCAATGGTTTTGAAGTGTGCTTAAAAGCGACAGCTCAATGTCAGTAGATTTACTGGATGTGAAAGAATTGCTGCAAGAAGAAATTCCGACACACCGTTAGCGCTGATATGATACTGGCAATGACAGCGTCGTTAACACACACACACACACACACACACACACACACACACACACACACACACACACACACACACACACACACACACACACACACACACACACACACACAAGGAAAAGGAAAACCTGCGTGCAATTGTTTTTCTAAAAACACTATAGTGATGCATGGGACATAAAAGCGTGAAATTCTGGTGAAATTTCGATGTAGAACCTCTTATTAGAATGCAAATTTTCGTTATATACTGTATATGCATGTGGTAGAGAAAGTATATATACATAATATTTCTGAATATAAAGATAATAGATTCTGATAGAACGTATGTTTAAGAACCTACTATAAAACTTTCACACAGTAGGGCGAAATGCCAGAGGAATGTAAGAGAGGTAGATACAGCGGAGGCCATAATTTCACGGAGTGGGAGCTAAGTTGAGATACAAGAATCTCTGTATAATCTGTCTCAAACTAGAACGAACGCGTTGTAAATATATGCAAGAAGAGAAAGGGAGAGACATGATAAAGCGGAACGCTTTGAAACTGCTGGTTAGTTCCCTGTGGTAACCGTTTCTGTAAACTCTCATGACCTTCCCTCCACCAGTTAACAGCCTAAGAGCGTTCCGAAGTATATCTGTATCTTTCTTTCTTCTCTTTCGTATTACCCGGGATATTTAGGTGGAGGTACTGTTATCCGTTTACACCGTACGGCTGGCTATCAGAGGGGAGGAGAGGTAAACAGTATGTCACAAAAATACCTACACTATTGAAGACAGGCGCTAAGTAGGAGAACAACATTGAATTATTTAATTCTGATGTGAATGTACGGATTCCCGCATATCCGTTTCACCTGCTGTATCTGTAGAGCTTACATCTGTGGCGATGTCGTCTAAAGGATGGATAGCAGCTGTTATGGCTGTAGAACTGCCGTTGTCATCTCTCGAATCCATAAATACGACTAAGATAATCGCTTCCTGTACCTTTTTATCAGTAGTATCCAAACCCAGATTGATTACTATTCTACTTCTTCTCCTACCAAGGCATATCGATGCAGGTATTCTTATTTTATTGACTTAATTTTGATGCATACATTTTCCCAATCCTCTTCAATGTTGCTTTAACACGGTCTGGTTAGTCCTTAAAGTGTTTTTCTCCTACTATTTTTTGTTTCCATGATATTCCATATCAGTTCAATGGGGTTTAAATCGCAGTGATAAGGTGACAATCTATATTCTGGCGTTCTACTAAATTGTACCGCATATTCTTACATTTTTAACACTAAATCACATTTGTTTTAATATTCCCCAGAAAATTTACTATCCACCACTGAAATTAATTTTCTCGTTCACTGCACAGAATAACTTCTTCAGTGTTGGAATTTCTTCACGAACTTCATAATAATCTAAAATAGTTCTGGAAACGACACAATTATCGAATTCGTTCATTTAAAACTTCTTTTTCCGATTACGTTGTTTTCCTGGAGTAGTAATTAGTGTAACTGAAACACTAGCTTTTTTAAATTCTTTAACGACTCTTTGTATTGTGGTTTCACTTTTTCCTACTGGCGTAGCCGTTCTAGCACTTCCTTTACAAAGGAAGCAATAGACCGTTTTGCTTTTTCTCCGCACAGAACTGAAAAACATTCTGAATAATCTTGCTTTGGGAGTATACAACCCTGCTAGCTGACTTTTTCTTGTTACGTTTCCATTGAAAATTATTATTAGAGACACCTTCTTACTCATACGACATTACACTGTACTACGGTACCCATGCGTCACACCACAGTTAACAACTAGATTAACAATTTAATATGCAGCCTATAGCTAGCCATCACAGCACGCGTAGTTCCTACTACTGCCGTGTATAAACAAAGCTCAAGCTATTTCTCTCGGATAATTCGTGTACAAACTATAGTTAACGACATTTCGCGGAGTGTGGGTTGTAAGTAAGGAGTACATGCAAATATCACATGTGGACATAAGATCATGAGGATTCCCTCATTGATGTATTTCCTCAATTAAGTTTAGCTTGTGACAGTTGGAACCACAGTGTACACAGTGATAGTCTTACCTGGTCCAATGAAAAACCTGGGGACGTTCCTAAATCTTTTTGTTTTCTTTGTTTTTTTCTGCGAGGAGGGACCTCTTTTTACCTATGAAAGCTTATATATACAGTATGTTAATGAACCACACCGAAATAATTTCAGCGACTGTAGACGTGACTAATATAACCAAGCTGAGATAGGCAAAGCATGGCCTGCGGTTAAACCTAACTGGCATCAGATATTTATAAATTGTTATTTAAACAAGGCGTGTGAAATTATTGGATTATAATGTCCTTCCCGAGTATAGAAATATCCATTCTAATTAACTCGTTATTGGTGTCCTCCAGATTTAATGCCTCAAAGATCTCTCAAATCTTGAACTAATCAGCTGCCAGTGCGACACTGAACAGCATTAACTCCTTGCATCATAACCCTACTCTAGAGGGGCTTCTATATTTATACTGGTGACCCAATGCGTAACGCCAAAAACTTGTATTCCAAGGGACCTCCCATAGGGGAGAGGATCCGTCCCCTTCAGCTGCTTTAGTGTGAGCGCTGCTGATGTCCCTAGAGGAACCTCGGGTCGAACAGCTTTGGCCGCCCAAAGGGGGTAGAGGGTTGCCTAAGAAGTCCCGGGTACTAGCCTGCATAGCTAGTAGAAGGCGTGCTAGATCACCAGGCGGCCCCACCGAGGTTATTCGGTAGTCCTCCCCGTGGGGTTGACGCGCGTAAGTGGCGTATCCACTTCCACCCGTCTTGACGTTGTCGTCGATTGGGGGGGGGGGTGGGACTTAATAGACCCTAGGTATTGCCCTAACGGAAAGCCCCCCGGAGTCCTCCGTCGTCTCCCGGGAGTCAAAGACCGGCGTCTTCGGACGTTTGGAGTACAGCTCGGTTTAACATTTAACATTCCAAAGAACCTCCCGTAAGGGAGCGGATCCGTCCCCTTCAGCTGCATTAGTGGGAGCGCTGCGGATCCTTAGCCCTCGTTGCACCTCTGTCGTTACCAGAGGAACCTCGAGCGGAACATTCGAGCCCCTCCCTGAATGGGAGTTGTTCGGATTGGGTTAGACTCGAGGGGACAGTGTGTTCCCGATACCCGCGGGAGATCGGGTGCCTCCGGCCACCCAGAGGTGGCAAAGGTTTTTCTAAAATGTCCCGGGAACTAGCCTGCAGAGCTAGTAGAACGTGAGCTAGATCACAAAGATTGCCCTATGGAATGAACCCTGGAGTCCTCCATCGTCTCCCGGGTGATAGAGGTCGGAATCTTCGGACGCTCGGGTAGACCTCGTATTTACATTCCAAAGGACCGTGGTTCGATTCCTGTAATGTAATTCATTTTTTCTTCGTGTTGTAATACATAAATACTAATAGGAAGAAATGGCGTGATTCGTAACTAAGAACGTGGATTGATTGGCTAGTGTAATAATGCCACTACATATTTTCTGGGCTGCCTCAAGTCTCTGATGTATGAAACACCTTTTACCTCAGAAGGTAATAATAATAATATCAGCTTACGAAGTCATTCGACCCACAAGGAATTTTGGACATAGTACGACAGTCGTACTGTCAACTTTGCATTGAAAACGCAGACCACCATTTCGAACAGATCCTATAAACCTGACGTGAAGAGTTGCATTCCCTTTTTATTTCATGTGAGTTCGTTCAGCCTTTAAGCCACCTCCCATTTGGATGTACAGCATGTGAAAGTATTAAGCAAGATTCAGCCTTTGTTCGAAAGAATTGTAATTAATTGCACTGAAAATGAGAAATCACACTGTAAAATGCATTCACTTATACAACTAAAAGCTTAAATAAAATATGTATTTTAAAAAAACCAAACCAACAAACAAAACAAACAAACAAATAAAAATCTAGGAGACTCGAATTCGTTAACTTATGGCTCGAAAGCTAACGTTATAACCATTGCGCCAGAGGGAGTCCTCCGAGACGCCTCTTCATTTTCATGCGTTGTGCACTCAAGTGATATCAGTGGCGTAGTGGCAATTTAGAAACTTACAGCCGTAACTTCCACATTTGAACCAATAGCCCATAAGTCTCCTGTCTCAAATTACTTGTTTAGGATATCTCCACTTTCTTTGAAATTATTTCGGTGTATTCATTAACATCCTGTGTATAAACACTTATATATTCATAGCCAATAACAATAAAGTATTTATATGGTCGCACGTAAATATTAAATCAAATAAAAATAATGAGAGTTGCACAAATTTCACTATCCATTACTAATTCGTGCACAACTTTTGTGTTATATTGCTCCTATAAAATGTGACTGCTTCTTTTAAGATATATTTATTTAATGTTGCCTAACAACAATGGTATTATAGCGACAACTAGTTAAATGGTGAAATATTTTGTATACAGTTGTCAGTACAATTAACATTTTAGGAAATATTAGGTTACGTTACAGTATTAACATATAAGTTCATATAAGTTATACATCCATAAAGAACTGAAGAATCGATATTGCACAGTATTATGTTCATACGTTTTATGTATTACTTATCAACATAGGATACACCTAGACCAGGTAATACTGAATAGATTTTCATATTGACGAATTTAATTTACAGTCTTGTAGAAATAAATACAGTGATTGTAGTCTCTTTGATGCATCTAGTATAGCATGAAGATCTGTAGGAATTTTATGGAGAGTCCTATAGGTCGAGTAGTGGGTACATTCGTTAATAATATTATTTACTGGAAAGTCTTGGTTGCATGGTTGAAAGTGTGGAGGCCTCTCTCTAGAAAATAGGTAATCATATGTAAGCTTTGCATGTCCAATTCTCTAAGTCTGAAGAGTGACAGTTGTTGTTTTCGACTTGCATGCTTATAAAGACGCTGTAGGCGATGTGTTTAGTTTCACTTGTGGGAGTTTACTATGTACATTGGTTTTTAGCCAGTAAAGTTTCCAGTCTTTAATTATTTTCTTTTTGATATGGCTTATGACATCTTCATGTGAAATAGGTATTGGAGGTATACCGGTGATTGTTTAGCTGCTTCTTTAGCAGCTTCTCAACCTTTTCATTTACAGCTGTATCCTCATTAATCCGAATAAATGTTCCATGTAAAGGGTAATAGATTTAGTACTATACTTTGTATTTATCCGACAGTTTGGTTTTGAATTATTGAGTTATTCACATACATACGAATATTTTTAAACGTACTAATGAATTCAGGGACTTCCAAACAGTGACATCTCAATATCTAATTTTTGGGTGGCAGTACTTCCTCTACCTAATAGGTACATATATGATAGACAAAATAAAAATCAACGACTTTAAAATAAACATTTCGTAACAAAATTGGTAGTACAAAATGGCACACACTGTACTTATACTTTTTGTTTCTGCACTTGTACTCAAGATCTCTTTCCTGCAGTGAACAAGCATAGCTTTTAACTTGCAGACATTACGTCTTTCATTTCGTTTCTTGCAATTTGCCTAGACGCATGCTAAATTTAGAAAATAAAATGACTCTGGGAGTTATGGAAAAAGAAATTGTGGGATGAGGAGAAAGGGGATGGGAAAGATTCCCAGCAGATTGGAATAGAAGGGATGAAGACAATCTTTCTCCCCTGGTAGCCTAGAGGCAAACGACCCCGTGATCGACATACGTTACGACGTTGGCATGATCCAATTTTCGCTGCTCTGCTCCGGGAAAGAGAGAGCTAGAGAGATGGCCAACCGAGAGGATTTGTGAGATCTCAACCCTTCTCACATTGTATAGCTCCACATGCTGCATCAGCGTCAGCCCCTCATCCAAGGTTATAATGAGTTTTGATTTATTTAGGGAAATTAATTATAAAGGTTATGAATGGAAATATTACCAATTTAAGAAAACGGCCAACGTAACATTTAAAGAGCAATTGTTACACGTATGAGGTTATTAACTTAGAGTTTGTACTATATGTTCACCACCTTTGTCAGTTACTTCCATCTCCTTGCAACTACTAGTGAGTTGAATTACACCAGGTATGAGAGGGGGAACGGTATAAAAGGGAATTCTCAAATCCACACTTACTCACCACCGGCTTTATAAGCATTACAGTGACATCGACTTGTGAATATTATTTTCAAGAAGCGTAGTAGAAATAACTTTATTTCAATTAATAAGGTTATACCCCGCTCTTTATTATAGGGCTTTAAGTATGGTTATAAAAAGCTTCAATAAATATCTAAATGTTTTTGGTAATATTTCAACAATATATTTGGTTTAAAAAATATGCCTTTCTAGATGTTAGGAAATAAAGACAATATATTATCAATCGATTTTATTTACTTATTTTTTTAAAATGAATTCAGTCTTATTATCTAGATCTAGAATCAGTGGTGTACATTCATTTTCGGCCTCGATCTTTGTGGTTTAATTTAAAGTTTAATACGAAGTTTAGGAAATATTAACCAAAAACTAAACTCCAACGTATTATTTTTTCATTTATATCTCATAAATTTCATTTGCATTGTTTAAAATTAAATCATAGAAGATAGCTGTTCTATTCATTGTTTTAAAACCAAACTATTTTCTATGTTGATCACAGTATTGTGTAAGTAATGTAACGTTTTAATTGCAAAATAAAGAATAGTTAAGAATCCTGTTGATAAAGAGTATTACCTCCCGTTTTAACTTCTAACATACGCACCAAATTTAAAGCATTGTATAAAGAAACTTCAAAATGGGAAGCAATGAAACGTTTGAACAGTAATGTATCAGCAACCGACCAATAAGTTGCTTTGGGGTGTTCCCTAACGATTGTAGGTTCCTCATTTTAGTTTTATTTTTTATACAATAATTTGGGTTTGCTAAGTCTACCAAGCTTTCTCCTGAATGAGCGTTTTGTTCTTGTCTTGAGTGGTGTAGGGATAACAGGGTTCCGTAGGTCGCTTCAAACATGGCGGAGGCTGGTGGGTTAGCAGCAATCGCTTCCTTCGGAAGGAAACTGAAGTCGGTGGTCACGTGTCGTAGATTAAAGGCACATGAAAGAACTTCAAGTCTAATAAAGAGGCCGTTGAACAATACTAAGCTGTCTTTCATTCTCAATGTATGTAGAATGGTACACCAGAACCATATCAGTTAAAGAGCATCCACACCTGAAAACTCAATTTTATTTCTTTACCAGCTTTGTTCTACACCGAGTAAAAATATATATTGTTTTCTTTTTTAAGTCCTCCAACGTTAAGTCAAATCGGACGATGAATGGAATGGTTGAAATGATGCTCAAATGAGCCCGGGGTCCATAGAGCTTAGAGTTACCCGACATTCGTCTTTTAGGATAAGGGAAAACCCAGGAAAAAACCTTATCCAGGTAACTCACCCTGACCGAAATTCGAACTTGGGACCTCTTGAATGTGTGGCAGACACTCTACCACCACGCTACCGAGGCGGGAAATATATATTGGGACGCCCAATAGTATTCCTTCTATTTTAGCTGTATAACTGTTGCTTTCTATATGTCTTCTAATGTTTAAAAATGCGTTTGAAATTGTTATGCGTCTCTTTGTATTATCTTTAAGATCTGCATATTTGAGTATTCACATAATAGTATGCAAAATAAATATCGGGACACCTGCTTTTGTACGTCCTATCATAGGTTTAACATGGACACTGTGGGCAGGTGCAATAGGTCCAGCAATGAGTAATAAACAGTCTTACATATACACCCATAACAAGAAGTTCAATTACACGAAATGGGGTGCAGAGGTATGAATACGATTTTAGAGCAAAGGCAACTAAGATGCCATTCTCACTTAAAAACACATTCCCTGGCACATAAAAGCCAAGCAACAAAAGCAAAACGCCCCATTCACACCCCTCTGTGCTGAGGAGGTTGGTAAAATGCCACCTAAAGCTAGAGACAGCATATGTGGAACCAGTGCAAATATATTCGATGTCCAACCTTGACGTTATGAGCTAATGACGTCACCGTGTCGCACCATTCCGACTCAGTTTATTACATGAAGCATTTCCGCTTCACTCACATAACCAAGAATTACAAAGGGTTGTTGTCAAGTCCCGTGAATGTGTCATAGCTGTGCGGAAAATATGTGGAGGCAAATCCGCACTTCCTATAAGTTTGCTTTAGCACATTATAATTTTCACATTTTTGTGCTCTGAAATTTCTCCCAAATGGATATTCTTTTCTCTGATTTGGTTGAAATTTTGTAAGAATGTCCTTCATTCACAACATACCTAGAACGTTTATATATATATATATATATATATATATATATATATATATATATATATATATACACTTAGAGAATTGAAGTAATAAATCTATTAACACAGAGACATAGAGGAAATTACCATGGGTGCATATAACAATGACCAACATCTTTCTGAAAGTCCTCTGTTTTAGTTAAATAACTGATGTTAATGTTTAAATGGTTTATGCTGAGGACCAATATTACAATTTAATTTTTTTTTCGTATAGGTATAGAGGCCACCGTATTAATCCTGTGTGATGGAATAATTCTTCTGCGTAGTATTGTGTGCAAAGTACTTGGGTATCACTGGGTGTCGTTCCTACAATGTCTAATAAAGTCAACCTTCAATAAACTTTACGATCAGAGTAAACTTAAGTAAACTCATTTGAAGGTAAAGTTAAGTAAACTCATTTGAAGGTAAGCTTACGTAAACTGATTTTGCTTCGTGCTATCCAAAGATTAAGTTTTACTGCAAATTAATAATCGTATACAAAATTTTTAGAATTTGGTACACACGATTATATTCGATAATATTGTCACCTAATTATCGGAAGACCCGACCAGCTAGCAGCCGGGTAGGCGACAGGAGGTATTTAGGCCACGCCTACCCATTTATCTTGTAGCGCTAACGAGGGGGATGTTTGGAAAACCATCACTAGCCATCTCTTTCCCCCTACGTGACGTCTGGAACAGTCGGGAAGATTCACTGAACTTCCAGAAACGGCGATCTTCCCTATATAAGGCCTGCAGTTGGCGAGTGAGTTGAGTTCTTGGCGAGAAGCGTGAGGAGCGCCGTGCTTGTGAACGGACTGGAAGACTGTGTACGTGTATCAGAGGAATTGTATGTAATTTTGAGTGTAGAGTGGACCTGTGACTGACGAACTGACGAATTGTAATTGTGTGCGCTACATAATTCTGCGTAGTCGGCAGGTGTTCCAACTGTAATTCGGTGGAAATAAAGAGCATTTTGAGTTTGTGCAATTGGACTTTTAATTTCACAAACCCAGAAAGTCACAATATTGTATTCTAGTTTTTTTTCATTGTTTTAAGTTTTGTTGTGTGCGAATAAATCCCATTTCGCAGCCGGTTACATATAATGGAGAATAGTAATCAGACAGCCTAATATGCATTTGCAATAAATTGAACGTTTCATGAAAAATAGCCCCTTCAGTTCCTAAATGTTTCAGCATTATTTCCCCATATGCCAATTTTCATATGAGTGCAATTTAATGCGCAGAGAATCGTATGCAATTTTGGAATGCAAATAAAACTCTTAAGCTTTTTGTTTCAAGTTTAATTTTAAATTTCTGGGAGCTTAATGCAGCTTTTGACTAATCTTACAATAGCTATTCTTAACTTTCTTCACTATTTGCGATGATTTTGGTGTGTTAATGCAACTGCAAGAGCACAAAATCGTAGGGTTATGGAGCAATTGGTTCATTGCTAAGCTTATTACTCCCCCCCACAATATTTTCTGCATTAAACTGAGAAAAATTATACAAAGAAGACGTGTGGTTAGTTATGTTTTAGCTATAGTGTCTACTTTTTATACACCGACAAACGAGAAGAGGTTCCATATACTAACATGGAGGCACAAAAGACCCGTCTTTAGATGGTACCAGAAGCTCAACATCAGTGCTATTGAGACTGAGCATAATTAAGGTTATGTAACATAACTCACGCTGACTTACTACAAGTATATAAGACACTAACTTCAATGCTTTACGTTATATTGGGTGATTGTAGAATGTGAAGTTACATAGTAAGAAAACATATTTTTTGGCTGTCTTACACATAAAACGAAGCCTCCATATTTAATATTTGTTTGAATATCCATATACATTTCCGTCTTATTTGTAAATAAGAGCAAGAAGTAAAGGTAGTAAAGATTTGCTTAAGCCAAATCGCTTTAAAAGCTATTACCATACTTTTATAATAGCAAGTTCTTGACGCTAATAATCACTCATTCGAGATCTCAGCATATTTACTCCTTTAAAGCTGCAGGAAGATAAAATCAATAGTTGGTAGTAGGTGTCAATAAATAAAAAGATAAATAAATAAAAACATGTTTGTCTTGAGACTGTACTACAGAAGTGTAACCTTTTGGATAGGGATAAGAAACAGAGAAGAAAGCAGGGTAGCAACGAACTCTACTACAACCAATGAAGGATTGGACCGCTATCCTGCTTCCATCCAGCAGGAATAGCTTTATATCTAATTTTAGCCAATCAAAGACATAAGAATCTCTTCCGCACGTGGAGTAAATCGCATGAAAGTGGCTGGTTTCGCTTTACTGCTGTGAACACCTTAGTTGCGATCCCAGTCTAATTATAAAATAGACCATAATAACTCTGTGATCAAATTCCCAGCCATATCGCTCCGTTCTGCTATCCTACAAAATGGAAGAAACAAATTAGAGGAAATAAGAAACAGGAAAATTCGCGATAGTATAAGTCAGATATAATAATATAGATAATAGGACAAGTCAATGCTTTCAGATAATTATGGTATAAGATATCAAAATACAAGGTATATACACTTAGTAAGTAACCTACAAAAGTAGACATATTAAGGAAAAGGCTCTATTAAAGAATAGTTGGGAATACATTTGAATAAGGAAATGCAATTAAGACTATTATCGTATATACATAATAGTGACTCATAACTATCTTTGGTGTCTGTGAGCGAGACATAGGTGTTAACGGTAAGTGGAAAAAGGGACATCGAAGCAACCGCTATGAGATTCCTGAGATCGATACTCCTGTGAGCATTAGGGACCAAAGGAGAAGTCAGCAAATCAGAGAAGAACTTCAGATAGAAGTGACTACGATGAAGGAAGTGATTCATTACCAGGGGAGATGCCAGTCTGCATTTGTGTAAAGTAGGTGGCTGGATCATCTGCCTTTGTAAACATATTTTTGAAGCCTTACAGGCAGATAGGATCTACGACGCTCTAAAGAGATAAGGAAACAACATTTTACATGTTACTTTGGTTTCGGAATGGGCTTTAAAACTAAATCCTTGCATTGGAGGAAGCAGAAGAAGCTGAAGCTATTCACGTAGCTAAGAAAGCCATGAAAAAGTCCACGGTCAGGGATCGGTTAATCGAAAATCATAGCCTGGAATTCAGAATGCGAGCCTGAGACCTGAGCGATGCCGCTGGGTGTAAATAACTTGAAAGTCATTGGCTAACACCTTGTACTTGTAACATAAAAAATCAGTCTGTTGAAGTTGAGGACGCGGAATGTCGATAATACGGTTGGCACGGCGTTGAGTTGTGTCTGGAGCTATGATGATGATGATGATGCTGCTGCTGCTGCTGCCTGCCTGCAATTTACCAGGTAATTGCTTACCCGCAGTCATACCAAATTGCCTGACACTCGTTATCCAGTTAAAATCACAAATTGAATATGTGCTAATAGGAAAAACTGTCATCCTCGCCACGACATGGTCGTGAAAAAAATCACCGTCAGCTGCAACTACGTACAGTCTAACTGACAACTTCTCAACTTCTCCTTTGATGGAGCATTACTATATGAGTTTTCTTATTAAATTGCCATTAAGATTTTATTTTCCTAAATATCTTTTTATTACCTAAAATTGCACGGCAAACGCTATTCATTAGAAATTCCTTTAACACCATCTTGATTAAATACTCTTTCTGCTCTGGTTAATCATGATAAATTGGAGTAAATAATAGAAACAGGAAGTTTGCAGATGACCTGATTTATTGTAAAGCTCTTATAAAATGGATAAATATATCGTACTGTTTAATCATTATAACATTTCCCCCCCGAAACGCTTTCAATATACATTTTATTGTAGCTTCATAGAAGCACAAAAGATGCTACTACGGCGGTCTGTCACGGCAGGATTTCGGGACTACAGCCGAGGGCTTATTGTGCGTCAGATCCCAGGAGTAAGGATGAAATGAAGGTACCCCACAGACGGCCAGAACCTATCACTGGCGGCATCACAGCCGGGGTGAGTCCCTAATGGGTATCAGCGTTTTTTTTTAGCCTGAAGGAGTCCCGGGTTTAAGGATTTAATTATGTTATTGCTTATTGAAATATTTAATTTTTAAACATGCCTCATAGGAACATTCCAATATATAATTTATGATCAAAGATAAGTAAGTGCAATTTATTTAAATTTACCAGGTTAGTTTCGTTTATATGCCTGTAGTAATACGACTAGAGGTTCAGATTTTATCAATAAATTCACCAGCAACTTAGACGGACAGAATCTGCAGCTTAAGTTGTATATTTTGTTTTTATATTTTGGGAATTAAATTGTTAAAAGAATTAAACAAAATATGGAATGGCACCTATAGCATTAATACATATAAAATAGACCTAAAGATATAACCGTAAAATTAGACGATTTGCTGGTGATAATAGTGGAAGAAATGATGATTGTAATTTCTACAATTTAATTAATGCACTATTGCTATATTTAAAACTCAAACGATGAAAACGGTCTTCGTCTCAAAGCCATAGACGCTCGGAAAATTGTCACGTGCTTTCACCGAAATCTCTATAGGTACTCATCATCTTTCACCGTGAAAATGCTAGACTATAGAATTTATTGCCATAGGATATCAGAATTGTCATTTCGTACTATGTTACGCATTTTAGTTTAAACAAATTTGATATGTTGCACTCATATGACTTTTTTCTACCACTCTACACACTCGTCTAACAAACACTTATTCTTCTATTTCATAGTTAGCGAGAAAAACAATGTCAGAAATCGTGAAGTTATATATTTCCTTTTAGGTATAATGGGAATATGGTAATGTTGTTTTAAGCGATAGTCAAATCTTTAAGGGGCTGGTCGCTATGTTTTGGGTTTGAAATTCCGTTCTCTTTACATTAAACCATTAGCAAGGAATACCTCGGGTAGTGGCTCACTCCAGAAAAATCTATTTTTAACTGTGTTTTAACGAGATCTAAATGTTTGATTAGTAACATTAACTATAGCGATTTACCATGTCATACAGAACGAAGAGGTCATTTCAGAACATTCCTAGAAAATTCTAGACATATATTTGACTTTCCATGAAAATATCTTAGATATATTCTATTTATACAACATCGTTAGAGCCATTTTTGGAAATATCAGAATGTTCGAAAAATCTTCCACATTAAGTGTAGTGTTTCTTCAAAATCGTCTTATCCACCCTTGAAACAATTTGAACTTAAATATCAATATTCGTATTTAACGGATATATTTCTATAAAAATTATTTTTTCACATTCAGGAGGTTCCAAAACATGTATTTTCGTTATCATCACGGTATCAAACTTTTAGTTGGAATGCAGTAATTCCCTTACTTAGGATTAGGATTACTGCGGAGGGGATTTGGCACCGAAACCTGTGGATTGTTGTAACTAAGCCCCAAGTGGGGCATCCCCAGGAAGAAGGATGAGGTGAGAGGAGACAGAGGGTGGGTGACCTAAGGAGTCATGATAGCGCCGAGTCACCCGCTGACACTTTGATCCTAAAAGACACCATCAAATGAGAAAATGTGAAATGATAATGGAGATGAAATGGAGGGACAGTTAATTCGGGAGATGTAATTTACCTACCCAGCATTCGCCTGGCGACTCGGGAAACCCCCCAAAATCCCATGGGTCAGGTAGGGTTCGAAACCGGGCTTCCCGAATGCGGGCCACAGACAAAACAGCTTGAGCCATCCCGCTCGATTATTATTCTCCTACTTATTATACATAGCAAAGAAAGTAATCTGTTCATTTAGAGACAGTATCCTTTCTTTGTATAAATAGTTGTATTTTGTTTAATCTTAGATATCTCCGTGCCATGGTATGAGCTCCAGGTGGTTACGGCAACCAGGTTGAAAGTGGAAGTACTAGAGTTCAAATCCTACCTATGACATTACATTTTTCAAAATGATTCTACCTTTAGAACATTGTTCTACGTTTTCCTAGTGTGAAGGAATAAGTAATTGCCTTTGATTGACCTAGTATGTCCAGGTCTTAAAGTACTTACCACATTATAAGTTGATAATATGGTATGTCATCTCAAAATGAATTTGAGTGCTCCTTGTAGTTTACCAGACTGGTTGGATTAGACTACGCTACAGAGGGGATTCGGCATGAAGGTCCAAACTTGGTCTATTGTACCGATGCCCTAAGTGGGGCACCCCCTGGAGGAAGGATGACACTAGAGGAGACAAAGGGCGGCCGTCCCAAGGTGCTACGACAGTGCAGAGGCTGGTCCCTACACTTTACCAGCAGGCCAGTACAACCGCATCCCACCCTACTGTAGTCCGGCAACGGCCGCCCCAGATACGGAGACCGAAGATCGTCCTACCGGTGGAAGATGTTTTACCAAGAGCATATCATCCTGCCATGCAACGCCCAGCCAACACTTCTACCCTGAAAGAGACCATCAGATGGGAGATGAACTGAAATGATAATGGAAATGAAATGGAGGGACGTAATTAACCTACCTAACATTCACCTGGCGACCCTGGAAACCCCCGAAAAAACCATGGGTCGTGTAGGCTGGCCTCGGGCGAATCGGAACTTCCTACCATGGGCCACAGACGAAACCGCTTGAGCGAAGTTTACTAAAAAATGTTTGTCAGTTGGGGAATCGAATGCTGTGCTGACATTTTGCTAAGATGGATCAGTTGTTTGGAACAACCGGAAATAAATTGGAAAATCCCTGGATCATATTCCGGTTATGGCATTAAATTTTTCAGTCTGAATCTATCTCATCAATCTTGTCCTACACACGGATAATGTAAGAGAAGAATTAATTATTAATAGTTTATTTGTATATTTCAGATAAGCTTGTTGCTTTTATATTTGTGTTATTTTTTGTTTTACTTTAGATATAGTTTACCTGTATAATCATTATGTTTAGGATATTGTACTCATAAGTTGCTATGTCCTTGAGCGCGGAAGAAGACGAAAAGATCTTAGCTGTGACATATAACTAAATAAATAAATATATGAACAAATAAACCAGTAAATGCTCCTAATAAGATACTATTCCAGTAAAATTATAACACTGGTGGGATACTCCAAATTCAAAGTCTTTCCTTCAGAAAATGGTAATCAGTTATACACGAATGAAATAAGGAGAATACGAGTCTGTTCAGGCTATTCACAAATGAAGCAAACCATGGCTTCAAGCGAAGTTATCAAAGCAAGTCGATGAAGAAGTTAGATGAAGTTACGAACTATCAACTTATCATTAACGTACAGACGCTATCTCAGAAACGGTAAAGTTGGGCGTCCATTTCTTGCTGCAGATGTTGCTGCTGTGGTCAGTAGCTAACGAGAATCTTGGCCGAAGATACCGGAACTTCCTCCTGAACTTGCTGTGGTAAACAATAGAACATGCACAGAGAAACTGCGAAATTTACAGAAGTGGCCCAGCTCAAAATGCGCTCGTTAATGTCTTGGTACTGTTCCAGAAAATAAGTTTTCAATGCTTTGTTTACCTTATATTAAGAAAAGGTAGCCAAGTAGGCTGTTCCACCGATGCAGTACCATCATGTAAAGCTAATGCTTAAACAAACGACTGATACCTTTAAAAAACAAATAAAATGTAAAACAATAGCATGTTCTCTAGGACAAATGTAGTACATTTTATATTTGATGAGTGGTAACACTACTGTCCGAACTGAATCTGTCGACCCAAATAAAAACTTTTAAAATGGCCAACGAGCTCAAGGGGAGTCGAAACGCCCTATCTTGCCTATGTTAATGTTTGACTCGTTATCTTAGCAATTATTTAATATAATAAGATAAATTTTTAAGATATATTCAACAACACCTTTACAGTTGATTGGTGAAAAATAAATTACTTCGGTTAACTAGAAGGATTGTTATGATTTTTTAAATTAAGACGTTAAATTTCAATGAAAAATTATGGGTTTTAAAGTTAAAAAGCTATTCCATGCATATAAGAACTTTTCAATTGAAATAAGCCAACTTAGATGCAAATGTGTGGTAAACATCTCAGCACTTAATGTCAATTAGTTTCCCATATAATAGGGCACTTTATAGAAAATTTTACTTTTTCTGAAATTAATTTCAAACATACAATTTTAAAAAGCTCGCCACTTATGGCGAACATAACGTCTCAGAATTCTCCAAATTCATAGTCCTATGTGTTATCTACTTGGATATGGTCCATTTCTCTTGTTTTTAGCGACCTAGTCTCCTGAGCCATATGTTTTACCACCTCTCCGGCCTTACATACCATTGTCGCATCGAGCTCTTTTAGAGTATTTCTGGTATTTACTCAGTCATTACCATTTCACTCAGTAAATTTATTTTACCAGGCCTTGAATGTGATAACTGCAAAATTTGCACAAAGATGTAGAGCTTTTAGAACAACAAAAACAAACAGAGGTACTCAAGACCAAACTACACCATAAAAATATTCATTCACATATTGAGTTTTCCCTGTCAAACACCTTTCCAGTAATTCTAAATTAGCCAGATCTATAAATAGGATTCAATGACAAAATTACTGCCTTAGGTATGGGATTCTTGTGATGATATTCATGCAGTATACCACCAGCCTCTGCTTTACTACATATGCACCAATCCACAGGTCATAATTTGTGGAGTGGTTTGCTGTCAACAGAAGCATTGTGAAAGCAGGTAGCCCATACTGCTATAGTCATGATTACGAGGGTATTTGAATTTTCTCTGATAGCCCTATCTTAATATTGAGTTAGCTGACGGATGGATGCATGGACGGACGGAAGGATGGACGGACGGACGGATGGACGGACGGACGGATGTACGGAGGGACGGACGGATGGATGGATGGAAGGACGGACGGACGGACAGATGGATGGATGGATGGATGGATGGATGGACGGACGGACGGAAGGATGTACGGAGGGACGGACGGATGGATGGAAGGACGGACAGATGGATGGATGGACGGACGGACAGACGGATGGATGGACGGACGGACAGACGGATGGATGGATGGACGGATGGACGGACGGAAGGATGGACGGAGGGATGGACGGATGGATGGAAGGGCGGACGGACGGAAGGACGGAGGGATGGACGGATGGATGGATGGATGGATGGATGGATGGAAGGACGGATGGATGGCTAAACAAAAAACAAATAAATAAATAAATAAATAAATATGAATATATTGTCACACGAGCGTTGGAACACCCTGTGAAGCAGCTGAGAGCGGAAGACAGGGGAGGTTCGGTTAGCCACACCTCCCCCTCGTTTGTCTTATAGTGGTGACAAGGCGGCGGTTGGGAGGAAAAACATGACTGTGCCGTATGTTTCCTTACACCTGGTTCTCGATCTTTCTGTTACTAGAACAATCCTGTAAACACCAGAAGTCGGCGATATTCCTATATAAAGAGGGTTACAGACAGACGGAGTTGGTTTTGTCGGTCAGTTAGTTAGTGAGACAGTCGCAGTTCTTGGTGTAAGAGTTAGTCAGTGACGTGTTAGTGAACGAGAAGATTGTGCAACGGAAGACTGTACGTGACTGTGAATGTGTACCGGAGCTTACGTAACCGCGAGTACAAGGAAATTGTAACGGACGAACTGGTGAATTGTAATTGTGTGCAGCACGTAATTCTGTGTAATTGGCAAGTGTTAAACTGTAAGTCGGTGGAAATAAAGAACATTGTTGAGTGGTGAAATTGGACTTTTCATTTCACGAACCCACAAAGTCACAATATAAATAAATACATGAATTAATAAATAAAAATAAATAAATAAATAAATTAATACTTAAATAAATAGGTAAAAAAACGAACGAACAAATAAATAAATAGATATATGGATGGACGGATGGATGGATGGAGGGACGGACGGACGGATGGATGGATGGACGGACGGACGGACGGACGGACGGACGGACGGATGGATGGATGGATGGATGGATGGATGGATGGATGGATGGATGGATGGATGGATGGATGGATGGATGGATGGATGGATGGATGGATGGATGGATGGATGGATGGATGGATGGATGGATGGATGGTCGGACGGACGGACGGATGGATGAATGGATGGATGGATAGGTAGGCAGGCAGGCAGGCAGGTAGGCAGATGAATGCATATATGGATGGATGGACGGATGGACGGAGGGAGGGACGGATGGACGGACGGTTGGATGGATGGATGGATGGATGGATGGATGGATGGATGGATGGATGGATGGATGGATGGATGGATGGATGGATGGATGGATGGAAGGATGGGTGGATAATAAACTTAAGGGCCAACCTGTAAGGTTTTAAGTTGAACTTTAGAGACGGGTTACCTTCTCTAGAAATTGCAGATTATAACGCTAAGTGGAATACAATGTTTATAACACTCCATTATTGCCATTCTTGTCTCTTGTGATGCGAATTATAAGCTTATTTAGCTAATTAAGTGGAAGCCTTCTATCGATTAATGTAATGGCGGGTTTTCTTAATGACTAAGAAATAGAGAACCAGAAAACAATTTTAAATCAGTGGAGAGGATAATGGAAGTTTTACCAAAGAAGTCAAGGAAAGTCGCGGCATTGTTGCATCACAATTCTTTAATGTTTCAAGTTAAAAACGTACATATTGCAATTGCATACGTGATCATGTAGTTGACACTTGTGGTAAGAAGGTCACAAAAGAACAGACTGGAGTGCATTTTGCTATTGAAGTAGAAATTTTATATAAGAATATTCTATAATTTAATGTCCAAGACTGCTTAGAAGTAGTATTTGATAATGCATACAATTAATTACATATTTGCAGAATAAAACTACACTTTTTACAGTTGTGTCTAAAGTAAATACTACGCACTACGTAAAAACGAAATTATTTTGATTAGATATTCGAATCTATTTTGAAGAGATTAAGTAATGTAAATGAATATATAACACCAGAGATTTTCTTCTCGTCATTTACGTGCTCAAAGACTAAAATTGTAAAAAATAATTTTCCTTCATCCGATCCTAAGAGGTACACTCTCCATCACCTCAATTCCGTGCGTTTGCGTTTGAATGGTCAGCACTTTGAATTCTCAATCCAGAGGTTCCTGGCTCAGTTACCGCTGAGGTGAGGAATTTTTCTTGGACTAGAATCATTTTCCATTTTTTTTGCAGAGTATGAAAAGATGAATTTATAAGAAACCCTGTGGTGCCCTGTATAGGTAATTGTGCAGTCATAAAAGACAATGAAGAAGAAACGACCCATTATAATAAATTAAATCAATATATTTGTATTTTGGGGATGTGGAGCAGAGATTCTCAAGAAAATCCTCCACCATACTATTCTGTGCATGAACAATTTCTTCGAAAACTTGCGCTAACATTAAAATAACACAGTGAAGTTGTCCTGCGTAGTGGGCTAAGGTATCATACCTTGGGTCCCTGCCACGGAAAGCGGCCCGAATTCAATCCTATCACTGGCCCGAGTATAGGACCGATGGCGACTCAGCATCGTGAGGAAATTGAGAAGCTTGCGATAGGCAAGCGGCCCTGCCCATGAAAGCTAACATTCCGGCTGGGGTTGTCGAGATGCTGACCACATCTCCTTCCCGTATCAGTTGTAGGATTGTCCACCTCTGCCGTGCGTAAGGGGGCGTGAGGCCGGCAGTCGGTTTGACAGGCGTTTGTCCGATATTGACTGTAATGCCGCTGATTTAACTTTTCTTTAACCACAGCGAAGTTATTTTCATGACAAATAAAATGTGTATCTTGAATTTTCTAGGAGTAACCACTGAAGTTCTCTTCATTGTGGATGTCTTGCAAAACCATTAAACCGTGAGAGATAAAATCTTTATCCATATAAAATGTAGATCTCCTTAAAAGACACAATTTATGTCAAATCATTGTTTATAGAAATTCCTTGGAAAAATTACGCCCTCCGACGTTAAGCCACATCGGACGATGTAGAGCAGTCGTTCGTTTGTTTTATACAGTGGCAATGCAAAGGGAATTGAATGTCAAAACGAACCATAGCAACCAGCTCTTAAAATATTTGACAATCACTTATGCTTTCTTTATTCCCTAATTCTCATTGCACCTACAGTGAAAAGTGTAATAAAATTATTTTTACAAAGGTTTATCTCAAGTAACATGAACTAAATAGAAGAATAGGTTTTGAAGAAAAGTGAATAGAGAAAGTTGTGTGAGTGCACACATAGGTTCTTGTTTTAACTTGTGCTGAAGTTTCCACATTACGTATTTTTCGTGTAAATTACAAGTAAAATAGGTCCAGGTAGTTTATTCGCTCAGCGCTGATTATAGACAAGAAAATTAATTTTAAAAACTGTGTAAAATGTATTAAAGACGCCAATTAGTCGGTATGAATGGTAACTACCGCTCTACTTTGTTAGGCTTTCATTAAAATGTTTTTAAAAGAAGATAAAGCGGTGTAAAATTATGTGAATGGAAATGAATGAGAAGAATATTTTGATGGCAATGAAAGTGAGGCTTGTGTGTGTTTAGACACTTGAGCTGCAGATCTTCCCTCTGCCAGAACCTTGTCTCAGATCTCCATCATTGAACAATCACAGCACTTAAGAGTACTTTGCCTGCCGAACCAAAGTTGACATGTCTCTCTACTTTGTGATGACAAAAAGAGGTTGGTGGACCGAGTAACTGGCGTTGTGCCTGTCCGAGTTTAAAATAAACTCAGGCTATGGACCTTTCCTTTGTACCCCAAGATGCTCTTTGCCGGATGCGTTTTATCTGATTGGAAGACAACACTATCATGATAAACAAAAGAAGTGAAGAACTGAGCCAAAAAGCACTATTGTTTTTAATTGAGAAATCAATTAATTATGCACTACACAACTATTATAGGCCACCAAACTGTTTGGTATTCTTGATTTTTAAAGGAGAATAATATACAGAACGTTCTCTATCAGTAATACCAGTGTCTCTTCGGTAAGTTGTTTAACTCGCATGTCGCTGGTTCAATCCCTTGATCATGCACTCTCATTTGGGTATTTCGTGGTTTCCCCTTGTTACATAAGTTCCTTACTTCCATTTCACAATTTCCTTTCTATTATTTCCCTTCCATCTATTTCCTAAATATCTTTCAGAATCTTGGCGTGTGGTGGTACCAGACAGATGGTGCGGATGCTTGGGCACTGTAAATGCAGTTCTCGGCGTTCTGTGGTCACTATGCTCCGTGTCGATACCGGAGCCGGAATGTTGGTGGCTGGATGAAGAACTCTCATCACTTGTTAGGAACTTCCGTGCGTCTCTGTGGCCTGTCTAATTGGGACCCTGTACCCTTTTGCGGTTCCCATTCCCTTTATTCCCTCCCTCCAACAGACCTATGTGGAGGTTGCGATGCATGGGGTGTCCCCCTTTGTAGTTTACCCTTTACCCCTTTCTCCACCAATAGGAAGTTCTCATATATCGGTTTAGGATTAGAATTAAGATTAGGATTACTACGGAGGGCATTCGAAACCGAAACCCGCGGTTTATTGTACCTAAGCTCCAAGTGGAGCTTCCGAAAGAGGAAGGATTAGGCGAGATGAGCCAGAGGGCGGCCGACCCAAGGAGTCACGAGAGCGCCGAGACACTCACCGACATCTCTACCCTGAAAGAGACCACCGGATGAGAGATGATGTGGAATGATAGTGGGCATAAAATGGAGGGACAGGAAATAGGAAAATGTTATTAACCTACCCAACATTCACTTGGCGACCAGGGAACTTCCTGAAAATACCCATGGGTCAGGTAGTTCGGCCACGGAAATCGTATGTAGGCCATAGACGAAACCGCCTGATTCATCCCACTCGGTTATATCAGTTTTACATCGTCTTCATTATATAACATTTGCCTGTACTCTAGTTATATTGTTCTCAATATATTTGTAACTAGGAATAATTTCAAGTTAGGCAAAAGTTGCTCAGTTGTAACGGTAAATACCCGACATACAGCGGTTATAACAGAGGAAACAGCAGGCACCGATATTCGAAGTCTTAAGTCACAGACTCGTGACTGCGATACAAATCGGGGGCAATAAGAGCGGGAAGCCCAAGTCCAAAAAGAGCGGCAGAGGCAAGAAAAGTGGGAAACCCACTAATCCGCCCGCCGCAAAGGAGCAGCCAGCAGCCACCCCAGCTCGTGCCCCGAAACCAGAGGCACCAGCTGCACCAGCACCGCAGGTTCCGACCCCGGTCCAACCTGCACCACAAACACCGGCAAACGCCGGCGCAACTTCAGCAGCCTTCGGGGCCACCGTGTCCCAGGCTGATATGGACGAGTTCCAGGCCCTCTCCCTGTGGTTTGGGAACCTCATTCAAAGGGCCCTCCCTGCACTGCGAAATTGCAAGCTGCAGGTAAGCAACCCACAACTCACCCCAATGCAGAAACACTCTGTTGTGCTTCAAACGCTGGAGGAGCTGTATCCCGGATCAGCCAAGTGATGGCCTCTCGACTTGTTCGGAGGCCATGGCGCGCCGCGTTTTGGAACGCAAATGGCATCCGGGGTCATCACCCCAGCGTACTTGAGTTTGCACAATCCTTCGGGATTGACATTCTAATGGTCTGCGAGACACACCTGGATGCTGCCTCGCAATTTTCGCTGCCAAACTACGCCACCCATCGATCCGATCGCGTCGGACGACGAGGCGGTGGCACAGCCATCTTCATACGAAACCATATCACCCACACGCCCTTCCCGCTTCCCCCACTCCAGCACGTGGAGGCTTGCGCCATCAGGCTTGCCATTGGCGGACTCGACACGTTGCTGATAGTGGCATACGACCCTCCAGACCACCGCTTCCATGAGGCGGACTACACCACCCTCCTCAACCTCCATCCTGTGGTCTGCATCGCAGGTGACCTGAACGCGAAGCATGCTCACTGGCATAGCTGCACCTCAAATGCCAAGGGGCGCGGGCTCTACCGCCTCATCAGCGGTAACCCAAACCTCGTCGCGCATGGACCGAGAGTACCTACGTTCTACCCGGCCCGCGGCAGGCGGGACGTTCTCGACATCATGATCACCAAAAACTTCACTTACCATCTAGACCTCTCTGTAGTCAACGAGCTCGACTCCGACCACGACCCAGTCGTGGTGGATTCGAACGTTGATATGCCAGCTCTGTTAAATCCAGACTGGACATACGAGGTTCACTGGGATGCAGCCGTCCTTGACCTAAACCAAACCATAGACCCGCGACCACGCATCGATTCTATCGAGGCGCTGGAAGCGGCAGCCACATCCTTCTCCCAACACATTCTAAATGTGGTACGGGCGCACACGTACCGCATTCCATCAGAATACCACAACCACAGAAACATACCTCCTGAACTCCGGCAGCTGCTTAAAGCTAAAGCAGTCGTCCGGAAGCTATGGCAGCGTTTCCGCCACCCCAGGATCGAAGCAGTCTACCGGCGGTTCAAGTCCCTGGCAAGAAGACTGCTACGTGCGCACCGCTCAGCGGCCTGGGAGCACACAATGCAGAGGGTCGATCTCACAGAGAAGCAACCCTGGCGGATCATCCGCTCCCTCAGAAGGGACCGGACCGAGCACCGGCATCCACTCCATGGCACTCGTGGAAGGCTCGCGTTCGAGCCCCAAGAGAAAGCCACGTGTTTCGCAGACTACTTGGAGAGTGAATTCGAACCAAGGGAAGACCCCCAAGACGACGAGTTCACCGAACATGTGGAGGACACGGTGGAATACCTCTACGAGGCAACACCACCTCCTCATGCGGAGATCCACCTACCCATCGTCACCCCTAAGCAGGTGACCGCCCACATCAATAGCCTCAAACCCAATAAATCCCCTGGGCACGATGGTGTCACAGCCACCATGCTCCAGCACCTACCCCGGAAAGCTGTGATCCACTTGACGCGGATTTACAACGCATGCCTCACCCTGCGCCACTTTCCAACTTGTTGGAAGGAGACAAGGGTGGTGTGCATATTAAAGCCGCGCAAGAATCCTGTCTTTCCGGAAAGTTACCGATCCATCAGCTTGCTCCCAATCGTATCAAAGATCTTTGAACGATTGCTCCTCCCCCGCCTAACTCCTCTCTTTGAGGAAAGGCACCAACTCCCGGATCACCAATTCGGTTTCCGTCGGGGCCACTCCACCACCTTGCAGTTACTGCGCTTGGCGGAGAAGGCTGCTCTGGGATTCCAGGACGGCCTCAAAACCATCGCAGTGCTCTTGGACGTGGAGAAGGCCTTCGCCACCACGTGGCACCAGGGGTTGTTGTTCAAACTCAAAGAAGCACAACTCCCCCCTCCCTACCTATCACTACTCAGCAGCTTCCTCAAGGACCGCACCTTCAGAG